>JAPDVU010000011.1:47145753-47490753 GCA_026230045.1 Corynorhinus townsendii | reverse complement strand
GGGCTCGTGCATTTGGGAGAGATGGCGAGCGTCCTCACAGTCGGTGACAGCGTGACCGGGCGGCTCAGCTTCACAAGCATGATGTCATGCACTTTTCTGGCGCCGTCAAACTGGGGGTGGACGAATGACTCCGTGGCCCGGATCACCTGGGCGTTGGGATCATTCAACACATCGCTGCCCATTTGCACGTTGTAGGCACTGCGACCAGAGAGAGACACGCTGTGACCCAGAGGGGGATGGTGGGGAGGGGGGAGAGACAGCCCTAGGGAGACAGGGACACACAGAGACGTAGAGAAGGACCCAACGTGAAAGGGGGACAGAGACCCAGAGTGTGTGTGTGGGGGGGGGGGGGGGGGAGGGCAGGGCGGGAAAACACAGGGAGAAGGGCAGGGTCCCAGAAAGAGGGGGAGAGGAACAGAGACGCAGAAGGAGAGACACGATCCCCAGGCTCCCGGGCACCTACAGTTGTCGGCAGTGGCCCACGGTGAGCACCCACTGCTCGTGGACCAGCACCCCTGCACACTGCGTGTCCCTGCCGCGCATCAGGGCCACCTGCCAGGGATGGGAGCCTCTTGGGCATGTAGCTCCATTCACAATCCTTTCCCCATTGCCGTCGGCTGGATGGAGACATGAAGAAAGCATGGGTAGCAGGCAGCAGGGGAGGGCTGAGGTCACAGCAGAGAGATCCCCAGAGACAGTGATGGAGAGAGACAGACAGACAGACAGACAGAGAGGCATGGAGAAGGGCAGAGGCAGGCACGGAGCACAGGGCAGAGACAGCTGCAGACGGAGATGGAGAGAGACGGAGACAGGGGGGAGCCTAGTCAGAAACCCAGGGCAGCAGCTGGACTGGAGGTAACCCCAGCATCTGATGAGAGAGAGACGGAGGGCGGGAAGCAGCCTGGAGGGCACCCAGAGCCCAGGAGTCAGGAGGGAGCAGGAAGGAAGGGGCCACAGCCCAGGGGTCGCGTCTCCAAGGGAGGAGGCTGCTGCAGGGGAGGGTCCTGACTCAGGAGCTCCTTGGAGAGACAGGGGGCCCTGGAGAGGGGAGGTGGGGGACTGTGAGGCCCAGGGTCAAGGTCAGGTCTCCCAAGCTGCTCCTCACCTTCATGTCCAGCAGATCCCAAGGCTAAGGACAGCAGTAGGAGCAGCAGGGGCTGGAACAGGGGACCTGCCATGTGTCCTGTCTGAGCCTCTGTGGCTGCCACACAGAGGAAGGGCTTCTTCATCTGCTGGGGCTGGAAAGACAGAATTCAGGAAGCAGGACGGGGAGCACCCACTGGGTCAGCACACCTGATCCTTCACCCCTGCCCTCCTCAGACCCAGGATTCCTAGTCTGTACCCACCTCCTCCCTCAGACCAGGAGCCCAGTGCAAAAAAAAAGTCCCCTTCCTCACACTCAGATATCCAGGCCCCACACACCCTTGCACTTGGAACCCCGGGGATTCTGGCTATCCATCCCTCCACATCCATAATTCAGCATCTCCAATTCCTTTTAGGCGGAAAGATTTAAAAAAAAAAAAAATTCCCAACCTCCAGTCCCTCATCTATCCGTGACTACCAGGAGCTCAGGCTTCTGCTCCTCTCTCTGTAGGAACAGGAATCAGCTGCCCGCCCAGGCTCGCCTGCCCCGCCCCACAGGAGACTCCGCCTCACCTGCAGTACATCCGAGCTGGACTCAGGCTGTGTGGGGCGCCAACCGCGTCCACTTCTGTGCAGGGTGGCTCTTTTTATAACACACCAGTCCCCCGTCCCCTCCCCCCACCCTGCCCCAACCCGCAGGGTCCTAGTGCGCAGGTGCGGTCACCTCAGAGACACCCCCTACCCGCATCTGTTCTTATCTAAAACTCCTCAAGCAGCCAAGGCAACAGGCCCGCACTGCACTTACTGGACTCCCACTCTACCTCCACCGTGACTGCTCGGCCCGCATTCTACCTCGACCCGCACCACTTGGCCCGAATTCTACACCGGTCCTCACTAACCAGGACAGGTAGAGGCACGTCTAGGGTTGGCCCAGCACCTTCTAGCTCCCCCATTCCTAGTGGCAGCTACCAGGTGCTGGCCCTGAGGGGCAGGAGCCGGAGTCAAGGACCTGCACAGCTCAGAATTGGAATTCACCCTGGGGTCACTTCTGTGGTCAATTTTCTTGCCTTTAACCCTCCCACCCCCCACCCCCGTCTCAGGAGTGGCCTGAGCCCTACACCCTAACTCTAAGCAGCCGGTGGGAAGTTTTCCAGGCTGAATCTTAGACGTGTCTTTGAGTCTGAACCAAAAAACCAACCCTTACATAAGGGTATGAATAAAAAAAGGGAATGTTTTCCCCAACTTCACTCATGAAATGCTTGCTGTTCTCTCTTACTCTATGTCTCATATTACACATAGATGTCTACACATACTATGTAACAAAAAAATGACTGTAGTAAGCATTCTCTAGTGTTAAATTTTATTTACTCAATCAAATATCCTGAACATTTTCCTCTGGCCACATTTGCATTATTTCTTTTTTATTTATACTGTTGTGTCATGCTTCACACTGTGGCACTATTAGGATTCATGTGATTTATTTCACATTGACGTACATTTGAATAGTTGTCATTATAATACAATTTCTCGGCACGATCACCTTTGCTCATTACATTCATTCAAGATCAGGACCCAGTGAGCCCTGACTCTGAGCCAGAAACGATTCTGGCCCTTCAGGACACAGCATCCACAAAAGAGCAAACGTGTTTTCCACAGCAGTTCTTGTTCCAGTGGGTGGGGACCTTCAGCAGAAAAGTAAGAACTTAAAGTAATGTTAGGTGGCAGTACGTGCTGTGGAAGAAAGTAAGAAGAGGAGGGATAGGGAATTATTGGGTCTCTCCCCCTGAAGCTACAGTGTTAGGTGAGACCATTAGAAGACTCCATGAGAAGAGGACATTTGAGCAAGATCTTGAAGGATGTGGTGGATCCATCATGTAGCTACCTGGGAGCCGTGAGTGAGTCCCCGGCAGCGTGAACATGCAAGTGAGATGGCATGAGGCACCCCAGTATGACCTAGCGGGAAGCTGTTTTGACTGGAGCGGAATGAGCCAAAGGGGAGAAGGGCAGGCAATGGAGTCAGCGACATCACGGAACTCGGATGACACAGGACTGAGGACTAAGGGAGGAGTTTGGTCTTACTTTGAGCGAGATGGGAACCATTGTCGGATTATTACCAGACACTCAACTTCTTCTAATAGTGGAATTGACCCCTCACACACACACACTTCTAAATCAGTCCCCAAAATATGACTCATTCATCACCTGAGCCCAGTCCTGACCTCTAACCCAATTCTACCTCTGGCCCATACTTGGTCCCATAATAGACATTGTTGTTGCCTACCCACGCATTCACTCCTTCTGCCATTGATTTAGTTTGGAGAGCCTGCCGTCCTCATGTGACCACTAATGAGCTTGACTGCACCAAGCCCGTGTCTGCGGTCCAGAGATTGTGTAGAAATGGAACTGTGGTGCAGTTCTGGCCAAAGAAGAGTGAGGGGGAGACTACAGGGTTACTTCTGGGGACAGCTGTTTTCTTTCCAAAGCGAGACACGGGAAGAGTTCTCCTTCCCTCTGTTAGTGTCCCTCATGGGTGTAAATTCTGGAAGTGAGGCAGCTCTCCTGGAACCGTGGAGGGAAGTGGCCATTAGACAAAGCCATATCCCTGTAGATGGACAAACAGAGAGATGGAAATAGGGGTTTTTTTTAATATATTTTATTGATTTTTTTTTTTTTTACAGAGAGGAAGGGAGAGGGATAGTGAGTTAGAAACATCAATGAGAGAGAAACATCTATCAGCTGCCTCTTGCACACCCCCTGTTGGGGATGTGCCCACAACCAAGGTACATGCTCTTGACTGGAATTGAACCTGGGACCCTTCAGTCCACAGGCGCCGACACTCTATCCACTGAGCCAAACCAGGCAGGGTGAGATAGGGTCTTTGATGAGGTTGCTGAGCTGGTGAATTAATGCTCCATGGAGCCCCTTCATCTCATATCATATTCAGGTTTCCCTCTGGTTTGGAGGTTTTTTTTTAACAATATTTTTTTATTTATTTCAGAGAGAAGGGAGAAGGAGAGAGAAATAGAAACAATGATGAGAGAGAATCATTGATCGGCTGCCTCCTGCATGCCCCCCACTGGGGATCGAGCCCACAACCCAGGCATGTGCCCTGACTGGGAATCCAACTGTGACCTCCTGGTTCATAGGTCGATGCTCAATCACGGAGCCACACTGGGCAAGCTGGCATGGAGGGGTTTTGTTTGTTTGTTTCTACAACCAAACTTTTTTCTTATTTAGGGCTCAGTGTTTACTCAAAGTCTCAGGTAAGATGCCAAATCCAATCCTAAACTATGAATGTAAATTTAATTCAAACTAGAATCCCTATGTGGAATTCAAATCAACCAGCAAACCTAACCCTACTTCCTGTGGTAGCTCTTTCTTCAGCCCTTTTCCTACAACCTCTTGCAGACCCAACCATTTACACACTTAGAAAAGGCGTATGGAGACCAGCTATGCACCAGGCGGGGCTGGGTGCTGAGGGTACAGTGGTGCTCAATCCTGGACACAAAGAATTCCTTCCTTCAAGGAACTAACAGCCAAGTGTAAAAGGAAACGTAATCAATTCACTGATATGCAAATGTAAATGTGTAACTTTAATGTGTGCTCTGAAGTAAATGTGCAAAGGATTGTGAAAGCACTTGGGAGGGGGGAGGGGGGTTTGAACCAGGAAGTAACAAAGAGTGAGTGTGGAAAGAACAATTTAAGAAAAAATGTAAAGAATTTGCAGGGCATTGTGTAGGGAAAACAGCAGGTGTAAAGGTCTGAGATGGAAGGTGAGTACGGACGGAGCTCAGAGAATAGAGGTCGTACGGAACCAGAGAATGAAGGACCGTGTAGGTCCTGGTGAGTTGGACTTTATGTTGTGGGCGATGATGGACAACTAGGACTTGGTTCAGAGGAGTCACGTATATCATTGGTATCTTCAAAATGTCCATCTGGCTGCTCTATGCAGGAAGATAAGAAGTGGATGTGGAGCCAGAAAGGGACCATTGCTATTTTACAAATGAGAGATGGTGGGGACTAAGATAAGGCCATTTGGGAGATGGAGATGGTAATAAGTAGATGAATTCAAGATGCATTCAGGAGGGAAAGTCAACAGGCCGCTGCGATGTTTTGAATGGAAGTTGTGGTGAGGAAGATGGAGACATTAGGGCTTCAAGGTCTCTTGCTTGGTGGACACGGTGCCATTCAATGAGAAGGCACGGCCAGATCTGATCAAGAGCTCATGAAAGGGTGAGAAACACTGCAGTCCCTGGTTTCAACCATAATTCCAAGTTTAGTCTTTACTTAGAAACAACTCTCAACTCCATTTTTTACACAAGCCAGCGTCTTAACCTGCAGCCTCAATGGTACTCAATCCTAACCCTCAGTATTTCTTTATCCTTGACCAAGTCCCATTTATACCTCAACGTGGCACCTTCTTCCTGACCAAGCTCCTGACTCCCAATGTCAACTCAAGCTCCAACGCTCACATCAAGCAACTTGATCATGACTCTTCACTTGAATCCTGTACCCCTGAACATAAGTCAAATTCAGCCTTGACCCAAACACTAGGTGTCACCATTGTGTCAATTCAAAACCTGATCTCAGGTGCAACTCGGACCTTAGCCGGCCCTCCTCACATCCCAGGAAGTCCACATGGACATCCTTCCAGTAGAATCATCTCCAATTTACATTTGACACCAATCCTAACTCTCTGGCCCAAATTCCAGACCTATTCTCATTGCAAACCCAATTCCCACCTGATATCTCAACATCATTTTTATGCCCAACTCTAACCTGCCCCCAACTGTTCATCACCTCTATATGCTACTTCCACCAAACTCTAACATAAAGTCTACAAACTAACAACATCCTCACGTTGATCTATACTGACTAAATAAAGCCAAGCTAAGTTCCCAGACCTACACCTCTGAAGACCTTCCTAGCCTCTCAGGTGAACCCATACCTTCTGTGCTTCCGCCAGTTTGCACGGGGCTCTGACACCTGTACCCAGATGCTCCCTGACTGAGGCAGACATGAGCTCCCTGTGTATGTGGGTCTGTCCAGCTTTTTTTCACAACTTGTGCTCTGAGCCTCTGCCTGACGCCACAGTCCACACTTCTATTCCTGAAGTTCTTCTTCACCTCGGACAAGACACGTTTTTGTGTGTGTTTTTTACATCTGCCATGGTAATTTTCAATATTAGAAATTACTCTCTCTGTGTACAGACACATGAACAGGATGTCTGAATGTCATGCGAGAAATCCTGACCAATAATAGAAGAGGACGGTGTTGTTTTGGGGGTGGGGCATCTTTGAAGGAGCACAGAGGCCCACAGATCCATTCCTTCCCTGCCTGATGGGAAGGGAACATTGCTCTTCGGGAAACCGATCATAAGAGCAGGCAGCTGTGCCATTACCATCTACATTCAGTATTATGTTGTATTAGTTTCTGAATCACACCTCTGTTTATTTCAGGAATGTGAAGGTCTGCGTTGAGCCTCACCCCATATAGATACTGAAAGAAGACATGAGATTTCTGGATTAAAGGCAAAGGACTTTATTCCTCAAGGCACAGCAGGCAGCATGAACATTCTGGTTGCGCATTTTTCTTGCAAACACAACCTGCCCGCCCCCCCTCAGCCCCCAACCCAGTTTCAATCGGGGTGGTGCAGAAAGGGCCCGGTGAACATTAACATGCACGGGTTTGCCTCACACATGAGAAAGCCTGACTATAAAAATACTCAATTTATACAAGAGACGACTAGCAAACCTGCTTCGAACTTTGAAGACATTCTCTTTATTTCCCTGCACAGCAAATATGGCTGTCTACTGTCCCAGAGAGTGACACTGAACCTATCTTCCTAGGGACTTTTTGACACAGACATCTCAAAAAAAAATACCCCATGACAGTCTTGGACACAATCTGTCCATGCCTGTGTCCATAAGGCATGCAAATGCATGAGGAACCCGTGGAGAATTGTCTCCCAACAACATCCAACACTCATGTTTTGAGGGTATCGGCTGCTTGAACAATTTCCCCATGAATAAACACATCACTTGTTCCAACACTGGTTAATCCGAACAACAGCTGGGACTACATTCATTCAATTTACCTCAAGCACCATTCAATTAAGAATATTATCGACAGGATATTAAATATCAGCATGACGCTAGCCTGCTTTACTCACCAGCGTTATGCCTGTGTGGTTCCTGCATTCAGCCATTGAAGAAACTCCATTGCTCATTAAGCACTACCTTAGAAACACAAGTGGCTTCTCCTTGTGTGAAGTTTCTTAGGAGGATGAGTGAATAAACAACTGAACACTGTGAAAAAAAAAAAAACACAACATACAATAAACGTATTTCTGATAACATTGGGGGACTTTCTGTTCTTTTTTTAAAATATATTTTTATTGATTTCAGAGAGGAAGGGAGAGGGAAAGAGAGATAGAAACATCAATGTGAGAAAGAATCATTGATCTCTCCCTCTACTCTGGATCAAGCCCAAGGCAAATAAATGCCCTTGACCGGAATCGAACCCGGGACCCTTTATTTTATTTTTTTTAATATATTTTATTGATTTTTTACAGAGAGGAAGGGAGAGGGATAGAGAGTTAGAAACATCGATCAGCTGCCTCCTGCACAACCCCTGCTGGGGATGTGCCCGCAACCAAGGTACATGCCCTTGACCGGAATCGAACCTGGGACCCTTCAGTCCGCAGGCCGACGCTCTATCCACTGAGCCAAACCAGCGAGGGTGGGGCTTTCTATTCTTTATCCACACAAAGCAGCTCATAAGCAGAAGGGGGCTGAAGTTGCAAAACACACAGAAATTAGGGCAGAAGTGTTCACCAACCACAACCCAGGATTCCCAGTATAAATAAGACCAATGCAAATGAGATGTATAAAAAGACACAAAGGCGCTCACCGGCACAGGGATGCCCTGGGTGGCGCTGGACTCAGCAGAGAATCTGGGGAGATATTCTTCTGTGAATGTGTTGGGCCCTCTGCTTGGGTCTGTACAGGGTGCGAGCCATGGAGCAGCTGGCCTGGACCAGGAACACGGAAAACGGAATTTCAGGGAATACTAATATTGCTGCAAACAGTGGGCCTGTGATTGTCTCCTGTCCAGAAGCAGAATCATATCCAAAATCCCATTTCTTTGTGGTGTTTTTAACCCTCCATTTCCCAGAAACATACAAGGCACATGTAAGAAAAATAAAATTTACCATCATGTACATGATCCAGTAGGTGGAAATGAAGTCAATGTACTTGGGAGCTTTATTATTATAATTGTTATTAAATATATTTTTATTGTTGATAGTATTACAGATATCTCCCATTTTCTCCCTCTTTTATCCCACTTCTCCCAGTCCCTACTCACCCCCTCAAGCTCTTTACCACCCTATTGGATCCTTCCAGCGGGAGTCCAAGGGACTGATGAGGATGGTGTGGCAGAGTTCCTTGCGCTGGAAACAAGTTGTGTGTGTGTGTTGAGTTGGGGGCTGTGGGAGTGGGTTTCTTTAATGAGAGCTAGGTCATAACTTCGTCATTCCACTACATGATCAATGTATTTCGTGCTGATCATGAAATATTTTCTTATTCTGAGAACACAGAACTATTTTTCTCAAAAATTTCGTAATTTCTCTTTAATATTCAGATGAGTAACGCATTCAGAATTTCTCTTAAGCTGTAGGTATGACTGACTGTTACCAGAGGGGGACCAGTCCCAGAGCAGGTCTGCCTTGGCCTGGCTGGTAGTATGCGGATCCTTGACTTGGTGCAGGAAAGATCTCACAATACGAGTTCAGGTGATTTTTTAAAAAATCCTCACCCAAGGATAGGTTTATTGATTGTAGAGAGAGGAATGGAGAGAGAGAGAGAGAAACATTGATTGGTTGCCTCATGCATGTACCCTGACCGGGGAATCAAACCCAAAACCTAGGTGTGTGTCCCTAACGGAGAATCGAACCTGCACATTTTTGATGTACACGATGACACTCCACTGAGCCACCTGGCCAGGGCAGTGCATACGTTTTGAGAGCACACTTATTACAGCTGGGGACCGTGAAACAAAGGAAGGACTTAGGATAGAAGAAGCAACAGGAGAGCGCCCCGGTGGGGCTCTGCTTCGGCTCTCCAGACACCTTACAGCGGGAAGAACTGGGCCACGCGGGGCCGTGTGAACTCACTGGGAATTAAAGTCACGGTGACCGGTGACAGGAGTAAGCCCAGGCAGGCTGCGGTCAGCTCCCTGGAAAGTCAGAGAGAAACAAGGAGACTTTGGAGGCAGGTTCAGAGGGTTAGCCTGGGATGCGCTGCTGTTGCCCACTGGCTCCCCTGGTTGCAAGTCTCGAGGGGCCCTTAGAGCTTCGGAGAAAGAGCAGAGGTACACACCTGAGGGACAGAGGGGTGGGCTTGCTCCAGAGAGAGCGCTGGCCAGGTCCTTTGTCTTGAGGTGTTTTATCTTTCCTCTGCAGACAGGAATCCTAGGGGAGGTCTCAGGAGAGGGTCTTAACAGAATATTAATCAGCCTTCCAGGAGCGTCCTTCAATATGTTAATTCATCACAATGTGTGTATAGAGGAGGAGTCCGGGTTGTTTTCTGGTTCGTTTAATTTTTTTTTTAATATATCTTTATTGATCTCTGAGAGGAAGGGAGAGGAAGAGATAGAAACATCAATGATGAGAGAGAATCAATGACCGGCTGCCTCCTGCACGCCCCACACTGGGGATGAAGCCCGCAACCCCCGGGGGAATGTGCCATGGCCAGGAGTCAATGCTCAACCACTGAGCCAACCACAGCCAAGATGGTCTGGAATGTGGGCGTCAGACAGGCAGGGACCTGAATCCTGGCTTTGGAGCTCCCTCGTGAACCACACCGCCTCTCTGAGGTGAACCCCAATTTCTTCACTGGGAAGCAAGGTGAGGGGCTACCTGGACTCCAGAGTCCCAGAAAGAATGTGTTGATGAGTGCCCGGACTTTTTTCCCAAAATGAGGAGGAGCTGGGTTCTGGACTACGATCCTGGGACAGGCACCACCAGGGTCTGGACTCCTGGGTCTGAGGAATGGGGGTCTGGGAGACTTGGCTTCTCTCTGTGTTTTATGGCAGTAGGTGTCTTCACCCTCTTTGTGCAGGGAATCCATTGCTGCAGAATTCTACAACAAGGAGGAGAGCGGGAAAAGTAGGCGACCCGAGAATTTTCAAGTGTGAGAGACACTGAGTGGCCAGATTACGATGATCTCTGAACGCATAATAACCTGGCCACTCAGCGTATATCCTGTATAATAAGAGGCTAATATGCAAATTGTCCCCTCAACCAGGAGTTCAACCAGCAGGCAGGCCGGCCAACTGCCCATGTTCCCTCCCCCTGGCCAGGCTGGCCGGACCCCACCCATGCACGAATTCATGCACCGGAGATATATATATATATATATATATATATATATATATACACACACACACACACACATACACACACACACACACATACACACACACACATACACACTGAGTGGCCAGATTATTATGCGTTCAGAGATCACCATAATCTGGCCACTCAGTGTAGACAAGAAGAAATGTGAACAAGAATGGCACCACCTGGTAAGACAAACTTAGTCACTAAAAGTAATTGCACCGGATGTTTGGATCATTACGTTTCCTAACTGAGTGCGTTATAGCGGGAAGCCGCGTCCCAAGCCCTGTGTGGTCGGTTAACTTTACCTTGAGGGAGCCCTGTCCATTGTTTTTGTGCATCTGGAGTAATCCAGTATTTTCTATGTCAGGTGATTGATCACTTCTCCACACCGGCAGGAGCAAATACCCGGATACTGGGAGGAAATGGCCCCGAAGTGCCTCATCGTTACCTTTCACCTGAGATACGTCGGTAAGTATTTATGTGAGAGAATAACTAGCCTGCATCACCTGTAAAAGAAACATGTGTCCCCCCAGGTTCCTTTCTACCCAATCCTAGAGATTTTCCCGCTTTACTGTTTTGTTTTGTTTTGAGGGGCGGGGAGGGAGAGGGGGGGGGGAAGAAGCCATTTTATTTTTAATTTCCTGTTCCGAATTCATATATGCATATTAAGTACGATATAAACTTGTCTTTAGGACATAGTTATTTGCGTTGGGCCACATGAGCTCACCACAACTTGGCCACCCTGCCTGAAAATACCAAAAAAAAAAAAGCTGCCAAATTCGAAAAGAGGGCAGTGACGATCAAATTATTTTAATGTTTTTATTGATTTGATAGAGGGGGGGAGGGAGAGAAACATCAGACCTGCCACCTCCTGCAATCTCCCTGCCCCTCCCGTCCCCCCCTCCCACTCACTGGGATCAGCCCAGGCTCTTACTGGTGACGGCCTGGTCCGTGGGGGTCATTGCTCAACCACTGAGCAACACCAGCTGGGCTACAACCAAAATGATAACTGATTCGCCACCTTTTTTATTTACTGTTTGGTTAGCACAGTGGTCGGCAAACTCATTAGTCAACAGAGCCCAATATCAACGGTACAACGATTGAAATTTCTTTTGAGAGCCAAATTTTTTAAACTTAAACTTCTTCTAATGCCACTTCTTCAAAATAGACTCGCCCAGGCCGTGGTATTTTGTGGAAGAGCCACACTCAAAGGGGCCAAAGAACCGCAGTTTGCCGACCACGGGGTTAGCATGATCCTTAGCATTTATTGTGAAGTTGGGTAAAAACATGTTATCGAGGTCTGATGCAAGGAGTCATATTTTGCACAAGGGGGTCCCCTGGTTGCACTTTCTGGTGACAACACAGGGGCGTGGTTGAATATATTGGTATCATAGGTCACAAACGTTCAAAGCCAACATGAGTTTGTAAGGCTGGACCGATCCTTTAACAAGTTCATCTCGGGGCTTAAGGAAGAAACAGGAAAACAGCCCCATACTGCACTGCACATCTTCTACAAATCGAAAGTGTTTGTTGTTTTGGCAGCTTTAAAACCTTGTCAGTCATATAAAACGTATCACACAACTACTTATTTTGAAATGTGATTGACAACCCGATCCATGAGAACATACATGCACTGGCACTGCAGCACAAGGGGCAAACGTTAAAAACAAATTATCTCGGTCCTTTGCCTTCTGGCCATCATGTCAAAAAGAGGCCATGGCCTGCCATTAGTGAATTCGCGCGAAAATGCTCTTGTTTTTGCTCTTCCTGGTTTGGCTCAGTGGATAGAGCGTCAGCCTGTGGACTGAAAGGTCCCGGGTTTGATTCCTGGGCACATGCCCAGGTTGCAGGATTGATCCCCAGTGAGGCAGCCAATCAGTGATTCTCTCTCATCATTGATGTTACTATTTCTCTCTCCCTCTCCCTTCCTCTCTGAAATCAATAAAGATATATTTCGATTTTTTTAAAAAGCAAATAAAATACTCTTGTTTTTGTAAGATGAGTGGCAAACCTTTACATAGGCTACAAGTATAGGACATGTGTTCACCGGACTCTTGCTAGCCTAGGCCCTTAAAAAACTTTCACATGATAGAACTCCCTACTTTAAGCAAGCTGTGCAGGGGTGATTTGAAGCCAATCACTGTCGGAACAGCCCGTGTCATGCTATCATACAAACATGTATTTTGAAATGGTTTCTGTGGGGGAAGGTTGGAGAGAGGGGGACAGAAGTGTCACAGAAGGGCACTTCCACATCTTCCCATCCCCTGATACTTCATTTGAAAATGACACAGGGCGAGAAATCAAAGGTAGGGTCCTATCGTTCTACCCCATCGCTTCTTCCCCATTGGCCGCGAACCCAGTCACTCCCTCACGGCTCCTGCCACGAAGTCCAGTCTCTCTGGATGGTTCTTAGAGACATTGCATTTTGCCTCAGAGCCTCCTGCCATTGCCGTGTGTGTGTCCAAAGAAACCTGCTCTTTTCTGTTTGGTCACTGGATTCAACGTTCTAACTCACTAAACGCCAGGAAGGAAGAGATACCAGCTCAGGCCCCAGCTCTGGATCCAATAACCCTCCTCAGAAAACCACTCTCTGCTCTCATTGGTCAGGATTTCCCTCATTACACTTGGACATCCTTTGTCCCCTGTACAGGGAGAAATTAATTTCTCGTACTAACACGTTGCATCAAAGGTGTCGATAAAAGTGGCTTGTCCGAGGTGAAGAAGAACTTTAGGAATAGAAGTGTGGACTGTGGCGTCAGGCAGAAGCTCAGAGCACAAGTTGTAAAAAAGGCTGGACGGACCCATGTACATACACAAGGAGCTCATGTCTGCCTCAGTCAGGGAGCATTTGGGTACAGGTGTCGGAGGCCCATTCAAACTGGCAGAAGCACAGAAGGGATGGGTTCACCTAAGAGGTGGAGAAGGCTGTGGGCATGGCTCATGATGCTGGAGAAAGTGACATGGTACCAGAGTCTCCAGTTCTTGAAATGGTAACTTGAGCCAATCAGCTCTCTTCCTGTCTGTCTAGGACCATTTCTCTCTTTTTAAAAATATACTTTTATTGATTTCAGAGAAGAAAAGAGAGGGAGAGATAGAAACATCAATGATGAGAGAGAATCATTGATCAGCTGCCTCCTGCACGCCCCCCACTGGGTATGTGCCCTGACCGGGAATCAAATCATGACCTCCTGGTTCATAGGTCGATGTTCAACCACTGAGCAACACCGGCCGGGCTGGAAATATTTCTTAAACTCTCACTCTGCCTGCCTCTATGCCTTTGTACCTCCCTGCAATGTTCTACTCTGTTTCTCATCTCTGCCCGTGTCTTTCCATCCTGAGTAGATCTCATTCTAGACTCTGTTGACCTGGAGGAAACATAGCAGCTCCAAAGAGACCCCGTTAAGCAAACCCAGCAAAAATAAAGACCCCCTTGCTCCTGTCGTCTTGATCTTAACCCCAAGGGAGAGCTCTGATTGGTCCAGCTCTCGAACAGAGCCCACCCCTTAAATCAATCGTTATTTCTAGGGGAGAAGCAATTAATCATTATTTCTAGGGAAGAGGCAGTGCTCTTTATTTATTTTTTTTATATTTTTATTGATTTTAGGGAGAGATGAAGGGAGACGGGGGCAGAGATAGAAACATCAATGAGAGAGAAACATCGATCTACTGAGGATTGAGCCACAACCTGGACATGTGCCCTAACTGGGAATCGAACCAGTGACCTTTTGGTGTCTGGGTTGATGCTCAACCACTGAGCCACATCGGCCAGGCAAGAGAAACAGTGCTCTGGTTAGCTTAGCCTGGGTCATGCATCCATCCCAATGGATGGGAGGGCTTAGAGGAGTATAATTGACAGTTTCACCAAAAAGATATGAGGGGGCAGCTTCCCAAGAAGTGGGGAGATGTTTTTAAAGTAGGAGGAAGGAAGTCCAGGAAGTC
The DNA here is from genome assembly GCA_026230045.1 of Corynorhinus townsendii. NCBI lineage: Eukaryota > Metazoa > Chordata > Mammalia > Chiroptera > Vespertilionidae > Corynorhinus > Corynorhinus townsendii. Next base: position 47,476,328 of record JAPDVU010000011.1, on the reverse strand, counting down.
AGAAACAATTGGTCTTCAGGTTCCCGGGTGTCAAATCTAAAGGGTCCAGGATCAGTGTTGAGGCTCCCCCAGGGCAAGGCACAGCTGGCAGGACAAGGCAGATGCCAGTTCTCAGGTGTGGTCCTGAGCGAGAAGGTGAGTCCTTGGGCAAAGTTCAGAGCACAGGCCTTAAGACGAGGGTAGCACGGGTCAGGGTGTCTGGGTGGGATGTAAGAACATGTCACGGACTAAACCCTACAGCATGTCAGGGCTGCAATGTGGGACTCTCGCTAACATGGCGGGTTGCATTGAAACCAGAGGTCTGGCCGGCCCACGTGGCTCAGTGATCAAGCTTATGAACCAGAAGGTCACAGTTCAATTCCCAGTCAGGGGACACGCCCGGGTTGTGGGCTAGATCCCCAGTGTGGGGGTGTGCAGGAGGCAGCCAATCAATGATTGTCTCTCATCTCCCCTTCTTCTATCTCTCTCTCCCTCTCCTTTTCTGAAATCAGTAGAACTATTTTTTTAAATAAACAAATAAAAAAGAAACCGGAGGTCAACTGAGTCCAGGGCTTATGTTGCCTATCATCACCCAGTGAAAAGCAGAGACAGGGATTGGATCATAAATGTGCGTTTAATAGCAGACATATGGGAGGATGATGGGTAAAAATCCTAACATCCCCCTGCCCCTTAAGCTTGCTAGGAGAAAGCTTAAGATAGGGACGGAGTGCACGGGGGTTTCTGGTGGTTTGGGGCCCTGGAATTTGAGTCCCTGTGGGGGTCTTGGGTCATGATGAATGTCTTCATTGCTGGTGCCTGGAAAAGGATCGTCAGCATCCTGAAACCGGCCAGGCGGTGACCGGTGGTGCGCCATCCCAGTGATTCTGTACCTAACCAATCAGTCTCCGCATGCTTTGTGGCCAAGCGTGAACGCATTCAGGGCTAGGTTAAGAGTCTCTTTGTTCTTGCCTGGTCAACTGAGAACTGCAGCAAAATCTGAGCGAAAACATAAGGTTAAACATACACATTGATTAATCAATTACATGTTCGGTTAGTAAAAGGGAGGTGCCGGAAACTGATCATTGTCTCACTAATTAGAAAGATATGGACAGGGAACCGGGAAGGCTGGTCAACAACCTTCCTTGCTCTGAAAGGTCAGAGCTAGTTCTCTCGCTGTTTAGTTGAAACATGGTTAGCTGAAGCTGCCTCCACCTCCGTTTGTCTTATGTAAATTTCTGTTATTGGAGTTTCCTGCCTAAAGGCTAAGGGTGTATCCCATAGTCTCAATAAAAGGGATAGCAAGGCCAGAGCGGGGTGTAGTCCTCCCACTAGAGGTGGGCTCCCGCCTGGCCCCAATATTCCCAAATTAATACTTTTCTAGTCTCTTTCATTTGTGTGCGGCCTTCTCCAGAACCTGAACCCTGAACCGGAACCCTGAACCACGCGGGATGTGAAAGGGGTTCCCACAGCGGGGGAGAGGACAGAGAAGGGAAGAGAACAGGAGGGAAAGAATAAAGATCATATTTTTATTCTACCCTGGCATCCCTTTCAGGGTCATTAGTAGACTCCTACGGTTCTGAATTTGTCTTCAGCCAAATGAGACTCTGAGAGTCTGGGAGGGTTTCCCCGGGGAAATTTCTTTCACAGAAAATGGGCTGTGATACAATGAGCAGTCCCCAACGTTCAAATGTTGGCCCTTCTGACTCCTGAGCTGAATGACTTTGCTCAAGTTACCGCCCCTTTTTAAAACCTCCGTTTTCTCATCTACACGAACGCCGAAGACAATCGACACTTGCACTTATGTGAGGAATAGTGTGACAGGGCCCAACAAGTGACTGACACATCACACAGAACGCTCAACACGAAATCGAAGCTGCTTTATTCTCTGGATGATGTGGTAAGGCAGCTAATAGAAATTCCGAACCTGCTGGCTGCTCATTCATTTTTTTTCTAAAAAGAAAATAATCTATTGGGGGCATATTGGTCAATAAGATTTTATAGCTTTCAGGTGTACATGGGTGGTTCCGTTGTATAATTCTTGCCTGCCACCCATTTCTCTTTCATCATTGTATTTAATACTTCCATTTGCCTGGAGAAGCAGGTTTGGGAACTTAGCTTGGATTTATGTACAGGGACGACGTTGGCATGTTGTTAGTAGACTTTACGTTAGAGTTTCTATGAAAGGTAGAGTCATAGAGGTGATGAAAGGTTGTGGGCTAAGAGTTGGGCATGAAAACGATGTTGAGATTTCAAGTAAAAAATTGGTTTGGAATGAAAAGAGATCTTGAATTTGGGTCCGAGTGTTAGGATGGGAGTCAGATGTAAATTGGAGATGGTTTTCAGAGGAAGACGGCAAGGTGGACTTCCTGGGATATGACGGGGATGCAAAACTAAGGTCCGAGTTGTGCCTGAGGTCAGGCTTTTGGAATTCAGGATATAGTGACACCTAGCTGTTTGGGTCAAGGTTGAGCTTGACTTCTGTTCAGGGGTTCAAGGTTCCAGTCAAGAGTCATGATCAAGTTTGCTTGACGTGAGCAAGGGAGCTTGAGTTTAAGTAGGTGCCACGTTGAGGCATAAATCGGACTTGGTCAAGGATAAAGAAGTAGTGAAGCTTAGGATTAGGTGCCATTGAGGTTGCAGGTAAAGACACGGGCTTGTGTTAAAAGTTTGGAGTTGAGAGCTGTGTCAAAGACTGGATTTGGAATTATGGTTGAAATCCTGGGCGGCGGTCTTTCTCGCTCTCTCCTGAGCTCTTGATCAGATCGGACCAGGCCTTCTCCTTGCATGGAGAGGTGGATCCCAGTCTGGTGTAGAGTTGGTGCTCGATATGGATTTCCTAGGTGTGTAAAGGATGGGTCTGAGAGGAGGTCTGGAGAATGAGCTATTCCCGGAACTAGGATGGGGTTGATTGGTTCATTTGGATTCCACCTGGAGACTCTAGTTAGGATTGGATTTACATTCATGGTTTCTGATCGGATTTGGGGTGTAAGGTGAAATTTGGACTCAGCATTGAGGTCTCCATAAGGAAGAGTTTGACTGTGGGAACCAAAAAAAGAAAGAAAGAAAGAAATCTTTAAATCAGGAAGGAAGCCTGGAAAATGACATAAAATGGAGGGGCTCCAGAGAGCATTAATTGGCCAGTTCAACAACGTCATCAAAAATACTGACATCTCCATCTGTTGGTTTTTCCATCTTCAGAGCTATGGATTTGGCGACTGGCCGCTTTCTTCCATGGGTCCGGGAGGGTTGCCTCACTTCCGGAATTTACACCCAGAAGGTGCAGCATCTAAAGGAATAAAGAACTCCCCTCATGCCCCATTTTGGAAAGAAGAAAGCAGTTCCCAGAAGTGGCACAGGGGTCTTCCCCTCACTCCTCATTGGCCAGAACCGCATCACGTGTCCATTCCTTAGCCATCCCTGGACCGCAGACATGGGCCCCCATGCTCCCTGCAGTCAAGCTCATCTGTGAGCACAGCAGGCTGTCCCAACTAAATCACAGTTCTGACAGAAGGGCAGGAGGAGTGCCTGCACCCTCTCACAATCCGGGATCCCTTGGGGGATGTCGGACTGCTGGTTTCGGCCCAATCCCCACAGGCGAGGCCAAGGGACCCCACTGGTGCACGGATCCATACACTGGGCCTCTAGTATGCATGTAAGATCTTTGGCTAATCTCTTCAGATCCTCCTCCCTCCCCCCTTCCCTCTGAGATTCATCAGTCTGTTGCATGTTTCCATGACTGTGTGCTGAGCGTCTGCCCCCTAGTGGTCAGTGCATGTCATAGCTACTGGTTGAACGGTCAGACGGTCACTTAGGCTTTTATATATAGATAATCCCAGGAGCTCCTGAGAGGGGAGGAAACCAGTCATTTCACATCCTTCCTACTGGTCTTACTTTTCTTCATAACACTTACAGCGACCCAACAAACTATTTACTTTTCAGTTCTTATTTTTCTACTGAAGAATGCGAGTGAAAGAGGGTTTTTGCTGTTTTGCTGTTGCTGTGTTTTCCAAAGCCACAACAGTTGCTCAGAGTAAATGCTCAGTGAATACTTATTGAATGAATACAATGAGCAAAGATGATTATACAAAGGAATTTTTATGATAGCAAAACCTTCCAATGTACTTCAATGTGAAACAAATCCCATAAATCAGAATAATACTATAGTGTGGACTATTATGCAACACTTATTCGTAAAGAAGAAATAATGTAAATTTACTAAGAGGGAAAAAATGTTCAGGATATTTTATTGAATAAATAAAAGTTTACATTAAATAAAACTTGGTACAGACATTTTTTTTAAATACGGTTTTATTGATTTTAGAGAGAGAGGAACATCTATGTGAGAGAGAAACATTGATCGGTTGCCTCCCGCGTGCACTCTGACCGGAAATTGAACCCACAACCTGGATATGTGCCCTGACCTAGAATCAAACCAGCAACCTTTCAGTGCATGGGACAACACTCAACTGAGCCACACCAGCCAGGGTGGTAGAGGCATTTTTGTTACAAATATATATATATTCTAATTGTCCCTCCGACTGTTCAACCATTCAACCAGTCGCTATAACGTGCACTGACCACCAGGAAGCAGACACTCCGACCAGTAGGTTAGCTTGCTGCTGGGGTCCAGCCCATGGGGACTGGGCGAGATGGGCTGGACATGCCCTGGAGCCCTCCCGTAGTCCCTCCCCAGCCCTGATCATGCCCCAGTGGGGTCCCTAGGCCTGGCCTGCACCCTCTCGCAATCTAGGACCCCTCGGGAATGTCAGAGAGCCAGTTTCAGCCCAATCCCCACAGGCCAGGCTGAGGGACCCCCCTGGGGCACAAATTCCTGCACCAGGCCTCCAGTATATCGTATGAGACACAGACTAAGTGAGAATAGCAAACATGTAGTTGGTGGCGTTAGGAAAGTCTACTTTTATTCATTCATACCTCTACGTTACAGTTGAGTTTGGATTCAAGCTCAAAGACATTTCTGGGAATCAGCCTAGACGTTTCCACAGGATACTCAGAATTAGGGTGTGGGGTCTAGGCCACCCCGGAGAGGGGACGAGAGTGAGAAAAAGTGATCCTAGACGCCCTAGCCAGTTTGGCTCAGTGGATTGAGCGCTGGCCTGTGGACCAAAGGGTTCCGGGTTTAATTCTGGTCAAGGGCACATATCTAGACTGCAGGCTCCTCCCTGGCCCGGGCCCTGGTCGAGGCAAAGGCAGGAGGCAACCAATTGATGTCTTTCTCTCACATTGATGTTTCTCTCTGACTTCCCCTCTCTTTTCCACTCTCTCTAAAAAGATCAATGGAAAAATATCCTTGGGTGAGGATTAAAAACAACAACAACAAAAAATGAAAGAGAGAGAGGGAGAGAGAGGGAGGGAAGAAGGGAGGAAGGAAGGAAGGAAGGAAGGAAGGAAGGAAGGAAGGAAGGAAGGAAGGAAGGAAGGAAGGAAGGAAGGAAGGAAGGAAGGAAGGAAGAAAAATGGTCCCAGAGGAGGACCCGGGACCAAATCCATTCCCTGAGCTGTGCAGGTCCTTGATGCCTGCTCCTGCCCCTCAGCGCCAGCACGGGTCCCTCCTGTGTCACCTGCCACCAGGAACAGTGGCGCTAGAATGGGCTGGGGCCAGACCCCTGGGTACTGTCCCACCACGTCCTTGGGAGGGTGAGTGGCGGCACTGCAGGCCTATGGCTTTAGCTGCCTCCGGGATTCCAGAGGAACACGTGCAGGGAGAAGTGTCCCAGAATTCCAGGGACACTAATTGCACCTGAATTCCAGATCCCTGGGGGTTGGGGCGGGGCAAGTGTGCTATAAGAGGGCCACTCTGCACAGAGCTGGACACGGCTGACTTCCAACCCACTCTGGAGCCCATCCCCGGTGAGAAAAGTTGCATCTGTGGGGAGGCAGGTGTATCTGGATGAACAGCTGACTCTTGCTCCTAAGTGAGGGTGGGTCGGAGGCCTGCACTTCTGGTTCTGATAAGGAGCGGCTTGAGGTCTGGCCTTTTTGGTCTTTCACCTAAAAAGAAACGGTGATAAGGAATTGGGGGGAGGGGAAGGGGAGCGGGACTAGGAAGCCAGATTTCTAGGTTCAGAGTGAAAGGGAGTCTGGGGCCTGGACTTCTGGGTCTGAGGAAAGATGAGTTTGAGGAACTGGGCTCCTGGGTCTGAGGGAGGAGGTGGGGACTCCAGGGTCTGAGCAAAGAGAAGGGACCTGGAGACCAGAACTCCTGCTTCCTGAACTCTCTGTCTTTCCAGCCCCAGCAGAAGAGGCCCTTCCTCTGTGGCAGCCACAGAGGCTCAGACAGGACACATGGCAGGTCCCCTGCTCCAGCCCCTGCTGCTCCTACTGCTGTCCTTAGCCCTGGGATCTGCTGGACAAGAAGGTGAGGACCAGCCTGGGAGTCCTGACCTTGCCCCTGGGCTTCACAGTCCCCCACCTCCCCTCTCCAGGGCCCCCTCTCTCTCCAAGGAGCCCCTGAGTCAGGACCCTCCCCTGCAGCAGCCTCCTCCCATGGAGACGCGACCCCTCGGCTGTGGCCCCTTCCTTCCTGCTCCCTCCTGACTCCTGGGCTCTGGGTGCCCTCCTGGCTGCTTCCCGCCCTCCCTGTCTCTCTCATCAGATGCTGGGGTTGCCTCCAGACCAGCTGCTGCCCTGTGTTTCTGAGCAGGCTCCCTCGGTCTCTCTCCATCTCCGTCTGCAGCTGTCTCTGTCCTGTGCCCCCTGCCTGCCTCTGCCCTTCTCCACGCTGCTCTGTCCGTCTGTCTCTCTCCATCACTGTCTGGGAATTCATCCACTGTGGACTCAGCCCTCCCCTGCTGCCTGCTACCCATGCTTTCTCCATGTCTCCATCCAGCCCAGGATACCGGGGAAAGGATTATTAATGGAGTTCTATGTCCAAGAGGCGCCCAACCCTGGCAGGTGGCCCTGTTTACAGCCCATGGGATCCAGTGTGCAGGGGTGCTGGTCCACAGGGACTGGGTGCTCACCGTCGCCCACTGCCACAAGAGGTACATGGCCGGGGAGCCACGGGGACTCTGTGTCTCGCTCTGGGTGTCTGTCCCTGCCTCTCTCTCTCTCTCTCTTTCTCTCTCTGGGTCTTGGTTTGTCTCTGTGTGTCTCTCCTCCTCACTCTAGGTCTCTGGCAACCCCCCCACCCCGGTTCTCTGTCCCCCTCATTTTGGGTCTGTGTTTCCCTACCCAGTCACAGGGTCTCCCCCTCAATATTGCTTTTTTTTTTTTTTTTCAAGTGAGTACATGGTGCAAATGGGCAGTGATCTTCTGGTTGATGGAAATGCCCAGAAGATCAGGGCTGCAGAGTCCTTCGTCCACCCCCGGTTTGACGCAGCCAGGCAAGTTCATGACATCATGCTTGTGAAGCTGAGCAGCCCTGCCACGCTCTCGTCCACTGTGAAGACAGTCAACGTGCCCTCCAGCTGCAAAGAGCCCGGGACGAGTTGTACTGTTTCAGGCTGGGGCAGCACCACCACAGATGTAGGTGAGGCTGCGCCTGTGAGCCAGGAACAGCCCAGCCCACGGCTCCCTTTTCCCTAAGACACAGGATACAGGTGACACACCCTGCTTAGCCTCAGACCCAGGAGTCCAAGTCACCGGGCCTTTTCCCAGCAGATTGAGGACTCTGCCGTAGGCCCTCTTTCCCCTAACCCGAAATCCTTGAATCCCAAGCCTCCGTCTTCCGGACCCAGGAGTCCAAGAACGCCAGTCACCGCTTCACGCAGACCAAGAATGTTTGCCTCTCAGAGGCATCGCCAGATTTTTTCATGTCCAGCCTCCATCAGACACAAGAGTTCCTGCCCCTCAGAGCCAAGGATCCAGGCCCCCAGCACCCTCCAGGCTCTCACACACACAACATCTGGCTCCCAGCCATCTCCTTTTTTTTTTGTTTTGTGTTTTTTTTAAATATATGTTATGATTTTTTACAGAGAGGAAGGAAGAGAGATAGAGAGTTAGAAACGTCGATAAGAGAGAAACATCCATCAGCTGCCTCCTGCACGCCCCCTACTGGGGATGTGCCCACAACCCAGGTACATGCCCTTGACCGGAATCGAACCTGGGACCCTTCAGTCCGCAGGCCGACGCTCTATCCACTGAGCCACACCGGTTTCGGCAGCCACCTCCTTTTATAGAGACAAAAGCCCCAGCCTTTTTTCACCCTCAGGCCCCTAAGTCTTGGCCCTCAGACCCTCCTCCCTCAAATCCAGGAGTTCAATCATTGGGGCCTATTTCATGACCGTAGCATTGAGTCACCCGGCCTCTCTTTATTCTACATCCAGGACCACCACCACCACCCCCCCCCAACTCTTTTCTCAGCATCCAGGGGTCCAGCCACCCAAGCCTCTGACCGCCCCCTGACTTCCCCAACAGTGAGAAACACATCCCAGCTCATGTGCTCCCAAGTCAGCATCCTCTCCTACCAGGACTGCAGGAAGCTTTACCCGACCATGTTGAGGAGATTCATGCTCTGTGCTGCTCCCCTCGACAGACAATCCTCCCCCTGCAAAGTGAGTCCCCTCCTCCCCTGCCCTGGGTCCTGCTTCCTCTCAGGCCGTCTTCTCCTCCATCCAGTGTCCAGGGGGGGGAGGGGTGGCGGGGGGGGGGGGGGGGGCCTGACCCTGGTGCTGAGCCTTCCCTCACACCTTACCAGGCCCACTTTCCTGGCTCTCTCTCCTCAGTTCTCTGCCCCGGTCAGGGTGGGAGCCCACGGGGGCCGGCGTGGCCTTGGGGGTGGGCACAAAGACCCTAACGTGAGTTGGAGAAGGGGAATTAAAATGAAGGTAAGGGCAGTGAGGCACTGACTACAAGCATAAATTTTAGGGGGCCACCAAAAACTCAGTGACCAGGATGAAATATATTCTAATGCAATATTTATTGTATTCATGTTTTAAAATCTTTGTTGTTGAAAGTATTACATACGTCCACCCTTTCCCCCCCATTTCCCTCTTCCAGCCTGCGGCCGCCCTCCACCCCAAGCCTTCACCACCCCATTGTCTGTGTCCATGGGTTATGCATATATGCATACACGTTCTTTGGTTGATCTTTTCTCACCCACTTACCCTCTCCCGCCTTCCCTCTGAGATTCCAGTCTGTTCCGTGCTTCTGTGTCTCTGGATCTGTTTTGTTCATCAGTTTATTTTGTTCATTAGACTCCACATATAGAGTGAGATCGTGTGATGCTTGTCATTCTCTGACTGGCTTATTTCGCTTAGCATAACACTCTCCAGGCCCCTCCATGCCGTTGCGAATGGTGAGAGTTCTTTCTTTTTCACTGCTGCGTAGTACTCCATTGTGTAGATGTATCACAGCTTTTTCGGTCCACCCCTCTGCTGATGGGTATTTGCGATTGCTTCCAAATCTCAGCTATTGGAAATGGTGCTGCTGTGAACATAGGGGAGCATGTATCCTTTCTGGTTGGTGTTCCTGATTTCTTAGACTATATTCCTAGAAGTGGGATCACTGGGTCAATCCATTTTTAATTTTTTTTGAGGAAACTCCATACTGTTCTCCACAGTGGCTGCACCAGTCTGCGTTCCCACCAGCAGTGCACGAGGGTTGCTTTTTCTCTGCATCCTCGCCAGCACTTGTCATTTGTTTCTTTGTTGATGATAGCCATTCTGACAGGTTTTCTATGTACAATATCATGTCATCTGAGAATAATAACAGTTTTACTTCCTCCTTTCCAATTTGGATGCCTTTCGTTTTTTTCCTTTTGTCTGGTCTCTATGGCTAGGATCTAATGCAATATTTAAAAATTAATCTCTGCAAACAAAACCCATGTGAACAAAATAGAGTTTTCAACAAAAGCAGTCAGTTTTGACTGGATTTTCCATTTGTCTCCGGCTCCTAATGGTTCTTCAAACCACGGTGAAGGCCACGACTTTATCTAAAATTAAAATACCTTGTTTGCCACGGATTTCTTTTTCTTAGTAAATTTGCTTTCTAAGGTATTGCATTAAAGTACTCGTTGCAAGCACTGAGATGTTGTGCCTGGAGCTACTGTCTGAGTTGCTTATATGTCTTTGTACCTGGTCCTGGCTCTGGGGAAAGAAGGAGCTGCCTCCTCCTCCTCTTCGTCTCCCCTTCCTCATCTCTGTAACCCCCTCTTGTCTCTGAGAATTATCTCCCCTCACCCCTCATCCCTCTTTACACCTCACTTTATTTTGTTTTCCTCTGTATCCTCTCTCTCTCTCTCTCTCTCTCTCTCTCTCTCTCTCTCTCTCTCTCTCCTTCTCTCTCCCTCTCTCTCTCTCTTTCCTTCTCTCTCCCTCTCTCTCTCACTCTGACTCTGTTATTCCTTCTGTTTTCTCCATCTCTTTCTCTTTCCTCGTCCCCAATATTCTGCTTCTCTGTCCCCTTCTACCTTCCCTTTCTTCTCTCCAACTCTTTCTCTTTGACGGTTGGCCTCTTTGTATTCCCACTCGCCTCCTTCACATGTTCACTCTCCCCTTTCCAGAGTCAGCAAGATGGTGCATCTTGGGAATGGGGGTGTTTTTGAAGAATGGGGGTGGTTCTCCCTGTCCCCCTAGGGAAAGCTGATTCATGAATGGGCAAGCTGTGCAGGGACACAGAGCCCCACACTTGATAGCATATCACACTTGGTTTAACGTATTTTTCCGTTTGTGTTAAAACTCATATACTTTCATTTGCACTGGACCCTTTGAGTTGGGTCATTGATCCTGCACCTGGTTTCCAGGACAACCCTGGCCTGCACCCCAGAGTAAGAAAATGTGTTGATTCCCCGGAGATAATGCACCTTCTCCCAGTGGCTTGGCAAGTGTCCCTTACCATGGAAAATAAATGGGGCTCTGACTTCCTGAAAGCCCCGCCCCCTCCCTGTGATTGGCCAGGACTCAAGCCAATGTCTTCAGAAAACATGGTTGGTCCTCTCCATGATAGCATCCATTCCTGCTCTCCCATTGGTCTACAGAGACCATGAGTCTCTTCCCATTGGCCAGGGTGGAAGGCTGTCTTCTGGCAGGACAAAGACTTGTTAACCACAAGTTATATGAGCCCTCAGGGATGGTTGCTCTGAAACGGAAGCTAATCTGCTCTCTCCCCTCCAGGGTGACTCAGGGAGCCCATTGATGTGCGAAGGTTCCCTGCAAGGTCTGGTGTCCACGGGAAATTTCCCTTGTCGTCCACCCTTCTACCCAACCTTCTACACACGTATATGCGAGTACCACAAATGGATTAGTGATACCATGAAAAGGAATTCCTAATCTCTCCATACTGCCATCTCTCCATCCCTACGCCCTAGAACAGTTACTTCGCAAAAAAATAAAGGCATCCATGACTTACAGACATGTGTGACTTGACTGGTTTTCAAAGTCATATTAAAATGTCAACAATAGCCCTGACCGGTTTGGCTCAGTGGATAGAGCGTCGGCCTGCGGACTGAGGGGTCCCAGTTTCGATTCCAGTCAAGGGCATGTACCTTGGTTGTGGGCACATCCCCAGTAGGGGGTGTGAAGGAGGCAGCTGATCGGTGTTTCTCTCTCATCAATGTTTCTAACTCTCTATCCCTCTCCCTTCCTCTCTGTAAGAAATCAATAAAATATATTTTAAAATAAATAAATAAAAATAATAAATAAAATGTCAACACTATTCTAATTGAACACTACAATTATCTAAAATCTACAAGCAGAACACAGAACCAAAAGAACCTCGGACTGGTAAAAATGTGGAGAGACCCGCAGCTTCCACTGTGGGTTGCTACAGGTTCTGTGAAAGGGAGATGAACCAAGAGATTTATGCATTGGTTTCCATCTAGTCATTCTAGTAAAGCCGAGATGTGGGTGGGCAAGGTTTGACTGCAGCACAACACTATTTGTCATAGCAAAAGAGAGAACACGCTGAACATGTCCCACATGATTGGGTTGTTTACGTTAAACAATAAACGGATGGCGGTCAGGATACTCGTGAAACTGTTCGGGAAAATAATTACGCAGAGTTGTCACGCAAGAATGTGTGTGCTGCCTGGTGTTAAATGAAAACAGAAACCAACAAAAAAAAATGTAGGATGTGCATGTGATCCTCGCTGTGTGAAATGCAATGTTCACAGAATAAAGAGCCCATGCCAAACGGAGTCCTGGGTGCCTCCTTCCTTCCGTTCCCCTTCCTGGGCCTGCGCACCTCTGTAATCTGAAAAATACGGGTGGAGACCTCTGAGGAGCCAAGGGTGGCGAGAGGAGACCTTCGCAGAGGGAGCTGGGAAAGGAAAATGCATCTGCTGCTGAGCCTCAGCCTTTCTCCTGCCCCCAATTGATCTGTGTTTCTCCTCGGTATTCCCCATTTGTAAAATGGGAGGGGGGGAGGGGCGGGGGAGAGGGGGGAGGGGCGGGGGGAGGGGCGGGGGACGGGGCGGGGGGGAGAGGGAGAGAGAAGGAATGAAGAGAGGCGGTAAATGCCTTCTTCATCAGAGAGCACATGCGATGTGAAACGGTTCTGAGCAGGTCACAGGGGACAAGCTAGGAGAGAGGGAGGCGGTTTTCAGGAAGAATACATCTGCCATTTAGATAGGACAGCAGAATCCAGTGAGGGCCTGGCACACGCGAGCATCCCACGTCTTGGGGGCCAGAGGAAGGTGGGTTGGGAACCCGGGTTGGTGGGCTCCTGCTCTCAAAGATTGTGGGGAAGGAGCCTCTCCAAGGAAGGAGGGAGGAATCCCCCGTTTAGAGCCTGGCAAGGTCCCCAGACTTGTGGTGTCCTGCGCTCCCTGGGCAGCCACACCCCAGTCCCTGCGGACACACGGTCAGATGGATCTTCTGCGGCCCAAGCCTCGCCCTCTCACCTCCTCCAGTTTCTCTCCCAGAATTCCTTCTGGCCAACCTCCTCCAGATACTTCCTCTCCTCAGATCATCCCACTCTTGAGTCTCCCTGGTTCCAGGGAGTCTCTCCTCTTTCCCGCATCGCAAAAATTCTGCAGACGCCAGATTTCTGCAGCGTGGAAACCATGACGCCTTCCTTCCACAAAATAAAGGAGCCACGGTCCCTGGCCCCTGCCTCTCTTAGACCCAAAGGTGCAGGATCCCAGCCTCTCCTACCTCCGACAGAGGTCCAACCCTTCAGCTCTTTCTTCTTCAAACGTGGGAGGTGGCGCACGCAATCCCCTCGTTACTCAGACCCTTGACTTGACCTGGAGACCCTCCTCCCTCAGATCCTGGATTGCAGGCCTTTAGCCTCAGCCTGCCTCTGGTAAGTTGAAGAAATGTCTGGGGATCTGGGCCACCCAACAAAGTGAAGCTCTATCCATGTCCCCTCACCGCCCTCCAGCATGCCACCCAACTTCAATATTAAATCTAAACAATTTTTAAAGTTAACAAAACATGGCAGTTGCACTAAGTCTTCCCTGGAGACGCCTGGCCCTGCCTCTCAGCTCCTTTGCATGGGTCTGGGGCTGGAATTCTTTGCAATGACATGAGGTAGTCCTCGTGTTGAACTTTTAAAAAGTAAAGCACGGAAATTTGTAGAATTGAATAGACAGTACAATGGAAAGATACGTGTTCCTTTGACAGGTGATGCTGGGATAGTTAACAAGCCACATAGCTTACCAACGTATTTCAGGTAAAAGATAACAATGAGGAATGTTGGGGCCATCTCCTCAAAAAAACTAAGGGAGTTACCTTATGGCCCGTCAACCACTCTTTCTGAGTATCTAGAAAATTTGAAAACATTCAGTCGCAAAAATATATGCCCCTTCTATGTTCATTGCCATATTATTCACAGTGGCCATGGCATTGAAATAAGTGACCTTCAATAGATGATTGGATAAGGAAGATGTGGTCTGTATATACAATGAATACTACTCAGCCATAAGTTTGGCTCAGTGGAAAGAGTGTCGGCCTGCAGACTAAAGGGTCCCAGGTTTGATTCTGGCCAAGAGCACATGCCCGGGTTGCAGGCTTGACCGTCCCCCCAGTAGGGGATGTGCAGGAGGCAGCCAATCAATGATTCTTTCTCATCATTGATGTTTCTGTCTCCCTTTCTCTCTCCTTTCCCCTCTGAAATCAATAAAAAATACATTTTTTTAAAAAAGAAAGGATGAAATACTGCCATTTGTGACATCACTGATAGATCTCAAGAATATCACGCTAAGTGGGGTAAGTCAGACGGAAAAGGATGAGAACCACATGATTTCCATCTCATGTGGGATATAAAACTGCAAGCAGCAAATGAACAAATGAGAGAATAAAAGCCCATGGACACAGACAACAGGGTACTGGTTACTAGAGGAAAGGTGGGGGGGCGGGGGAATGAACAGTGAAAGGAAAGAGAGTCAACTATATGGTGACAGAAGATTTGACTTTGAGTGCAAACACCCCACGCAATAGACAGATGATATGTGATAGACTTGAAACACATGTAATTTTATTAACCAACAAATTTAATTAACATTAAAAATAATGTAATGAGGAAATAGCAATAAAACAGAAAGTGTTTTCTGAAAAAGAAGAATCCTTACTTCTCTGACACCCAGCCTTTGCAGCAGTTAAAGCAGGGACAGAGGTACAGAACTCACAGGTGTCAGATACACTTGGAATTACGGTTGACATCCGGGACTGTGGAGTTTCTCCCCCTCTCGTGAGCTTTGCATCAGATCTGGCCATGCCTTCTCATTGAATGGCACCATGTCCACCAAGCAAGAGGCCATGAAGCCCTAACATCTGCTGGAGGCTCATTCCAGCCGGCCATAAATGCAAGAAGTTCATCCAAAGGTTGGTGGACCTTGAGGCTTCAGCAGGGCTGAAGATACTTATTATTGCCTGCTGGAATAGCTGAAAGCATTTCCCCAAACCTGAAAATCTACATGTCATTACCTGCTGCTGGCCAAACAACTGAACAGCCGAGGGCAGTTCCCCCAACCTGACAATCCCACTGTATACCAAACCTTACCTTTGATCTGTATATCTGCTTTGCTTTAGGGAAATTTGTGTTAATAAAAAGCTAGGGGTCCAGAGATTCAGAGAACTTGGTTATTGAAGCTAGGTCTCCTCTGGCTACCCAAAATGCCTTCCAAATTTATATTTCCTGTCTAGTCTCTTTATTGATTTACTCGCAGTCCTTCTCCAGGTTCCTGAACCCTTCTAGATGCCGAGAAACACCCCAGCAAACATCTCCATCTCCCTCGCCACAAACTCCGTTCAGCCCATCACCGTTGCCTGTTGCTTCTTCCTCCTAAAACGCACCTTGAATCTACCCACTTACTACCATCTCCATCTCCCAAATGGCCTTACCTTAGTCTCCATCATCTCTCCTTTGTACAGTAGCGATGGCCCCTTCCCAACTCCACATCGGCTTCCTATCTTGCTTCATAGAGCAGCCAGGTTGATATTTTTGAAAATACAAAGGTTCTATGTCACACCTCTCCATAAAGTCCAAGTGGTTCATCATTGGCCACTAGGTAGAGTCCAACTCACCATGAATGAGCCTCCAGCAGATGTTCATTGCCTGTTCTCTGAGCTCCATCTGTACTTTATTCCATCTCAAAACCTTTACCCCTGCTGCTTCCTCTACATGATACTCTCCAGGCCCTTCATACTTCTCTATATTGATTTTAGAGGGGGAAGAAAGGGAGAGAGGAAATAAACACACATCTATGTGAGAGAGAAACGTTGATCAATCGATTGCCCACCCCCATACATGCCCTGATGGGAAATCCAACCTGCAGCCTAGGTGTGTGCCCTGGCCAGTGTGGCGCAGTTGGCTGGAGCATCATCCCATACACAAAAAGGTCATGGCTTTGATTCCAAGTCAGGGCATATACCCAGGTTGTGGGTTCAAACCCCAGTCGGGGAGTGTAAGGGAGGCAACCGGTCAATGTTTCAGTCTCACATCAATGTTTCTCTCCCTCTCTCTCTCTTCCTCTCCCTCTTTTCCCTCCCTCCTCCCGCTCCCTTCCTCTCTCTAAAAATATTAATTAAAAAATCATATCTTCAGGATTTTTTAAAAATATAAACCAAGGCTCCCAGCCCCTCCTCTGAGACCCAGGAGTCCAGTCTCCTAGCTTCCTCCTCGCTCCGTCCAAGGTGAATGCGTGATGTCAGAGTAGGTGGCATGGGTCCCAGAGAAGCTAGTCAGCTCTCTTTCTCTCTCCCTGGGACACTCTGTGTGTATGTCACTCTGCCTGCCTCTTTTTGTCTCTGTTTCTCTCTCCCACATGTGTCAGCTGTTTCTCATCATGGCTTAGAGTATCTCTTTCATTCTCTTGTGGATCTCATTCTACCTTCTGTAGAAAGATCTTCTTCTAGCCTCCAGCTTGACCAGAGTTCCCTCCCTTGATGCCATCACCATTTGTAGGGCAGAGGCCAGACCTGTGTTAGCTTAGCATGGGTCATGCATCCATCCCAATGGGTGGGAGGGTCTATAGACGCCTAATTGGCAGTTTCGCCAAAAGAAGACGAGTAGGCAGCTTTCCAAGAAGGAGAGAGTTGTTCTTGGAGAAGTGGGGAAGGGAACCCAGGAATCAGAAACAATCGGCCTTCAGAACACAAAGGTGCTAAACCAGAAGGTTCCGGATCAGTGTCCAGGACCCGCCGGGGCAAACACAGCTGGCAGGACAGTCAGGTGCCAATTCTCAGGTGAGAACAGGAGCTAGAAATGAGTCATCAGGCATAGGTTCAGGAGGTAGGTCTGAGGACAAAGGTGTTTTGAGTTGAGGTGGGAGGGGGTGCTTTTAGGAAGGGGTCTGGGACTAAACCCAAGGGCATGGCATGGCTGGGATGTGGGATTCTTGCCGAGGTGCAGGCAGGGGCGGGGGGGGGGGGGGGGACGCTTCCATCCTTAACAGCCTCCTGGGGACCTGAATTTGGTTTCAGCCAACTGAGAATCTGACAGTATGGGAGGGTGTCCCCGGGAAATTTCCTTTGCAGAGTGTGGGCTTGTGCAATGGTGATACTGTGAGCAGTCCCCAGCCTTCAAATTCTACCCCTTTTCATTCCTGAACTGAATGACTTTTTTAAAAAACATATTTTATTGATTTTCACAGAGAGGAAGGGAGAGGGATAGAGAGTTAGAAATATCGATGAGAGAGAAACATCCATCAGCTGCCTCCTGCACACCCCCTACTGGAGATGTGCCTGCAACCAAGGTACATGCCCTTGACCGGAATCGAACCTGGGACCCTTCAGTCCTCAGGCCAACGCTCTATCCACTGAGCCAAACCGGTTATGGTTGAACTGACTGACTTTGCTCAAGTGAGTTCACCTCTGTAAGCCTCCGTGTTCTCATCTATAAAAACATGGGAGACAATCCTCGCTTGAATCTATGTGAGGAGTGGTGACAAGATCCAACAAGCGTCTGACACATCGTACAGAACATACAACAAGAAATGAAAGCTGCTTTATTCTCTGGGTGATGCGGTAAGGCAGCTAATATAAACTCAGTGCCTGCTACAGCCTATCCATTTTTCTTTCCTTATTTTACTAAACCCTCCCATTTGCCTTGAGAAGTAGATTTGCTGTCCCCCAGTTGAGAGAGCAGGGGACACAGTGAGGCTTGGGAAACATTAAGTTACTTACCTGGAATGACAGGGAAGTTGATAAGGATACAAGCCTGGGCTGGTCTGACTCGTGAAGCCAAAGTCTGTCACGTCCCAGGGCTGTGTGGCTGAGGGACCGAGGAAGGACTGAGTCTACAGTTGTCGGAACGGTGTCCCACCAGTGTGGCTCAGCGGTTGAGCATCAAGCTATGAACCAGGGGGTCCCAGTTTGATTCCTGATCAGGGCACATGCCCAGGTTGTGGGCTCGATCCCAAGTGGAGAGGGTGCAGAAGGCAGCCGATCGATGATTCGCTGTCATCATTGATGTTTCTATCTCTCTCTCCCTCTCCCTTTCCTCTCTGAAATCAATAAAAACATATTTTTTTTTAAAAGTTGTCAGAACTGTGGATGCCAATGATTTTCAAACTAGTATTATTTAAGTGCCTCCTGTGTTCTCTGGTCTGGGCTGAGTGCTAAAGAAAACAGTGACTATCACCTCTGCTTGTACAGACCTGTGTTTAGCAACAAAATCAGAAAAAAAAAATCATTAAAAACACTGACAGATATGCAAATCTTAGCAGAAGAGAAGTCTGGTTATTTATTAGTAAATACCAGGGCTTCAGAGAATAGGATTTACATTAATGGCTTAAGATTGGATTTTGGATATAATGTGAGATTTGAACTCAACATTGAGGTCTTAGTAGGGAAAAGTTTGGTTGTCGGAACCAAAATATCTACAAACCAGAAAGTAAACCTGAAGGAGATACGACATGAGATAAGGGGGCTCCATGAGGCATTAACTCGCCAGCTCAGTGACCTCATCAGAGACCCTATCTCCACCTTTCTGTTCACCTGTAAAGTTATAACATTGTCTACTGGCCACTTCCATCCATAGGTCCAAGAGAGCTGTATCACTTCCAAAATGTGCATCCATAAGGGACACCATCTAACAGAGTGAAGGAGAAGTCTTCTCACATCCTGCTTTGAAAAGAAGAAAGTAGTTCCTGGAAGTGGCACAGTGGTCTTCCCCTCACTCCTCATTGGCCAGAACCGCACCACTTGTCCATTTCTTAACAATCCCTGGACCTCAGACATGGGCTCCCATGCTCCGTGCAATCAAGCTCATTTGTGGTCACATGAGCACAACAGGCTACCAGTGGTCAGCAAACTGCCGCTCTGTTGACTAATGAGTTTGCCGACCACTGGGCTATCCCAACTAAATCACGGTTCTGACAGAATGGCAGAAGGAGTGCATGCTGGGTAGGCAACAACAATGTCTATGATGGGTCAACTTGTGGGACCAAGGTAGAATTGGGTTAGGGGTCAGAACTGAAATGAGATGTAAGCTCAGAATGGGAAATAAGTTATAATCTGGGGTCTGACTTAGACGTGAGGTTCAATTCCACTAACAGAAATTGGCTGTCTAGTAGTCATCTGGCAATGCCTCCGATCTTGCTCAAAGTAAAGCCAACGTCCTACCTTGGTCCTCCATCCCTGTGAGGTCCAAGTCCTGTGATGGCTCTGACCTCATTGTCCACCCTTCTCCCTTTGACTCGTTTAGATACAGTAAAAACAAAAACAAAACAAACAAACAAAAACTTATCTGCTAGAACATTCTGGGCCACCCCTTCCCTTCTCACCTGAGTGTTCGCTCTGCCTGGGGATGGCTCATCCCAAGTAGCTACATGATTCATCCACCACCTCCTTCAAGATTTTGTTCAAAGGTCCTCTTCACCTGGGGTCTTTCTAATGGTTTTATCTACACTATCACCCCAGAGGTTCCTGAGATGGAAGAGAACCAATAATTTCCTATCTATCCTTCTGGTCTTATATTTTCTTCATAGCACTTACTGCCACCAGTGCCCATATGCAAACAGTCTCTCAAAATGGATCAAAGACCTAAATAGAAGACCTGAAACAATAAATTACATAGAAGGAAATATAGGTAATAAACTCATGGCAAGCAGGCAGAGTGGTTAGGGGAGATCAGACAGGCTAGCAAGCAGTTAGGGGCCATCAGGCAGGCAGGTGAGTGGTATTAGATAAGATTATATTAATTTGACCCCAAAGTCAAGGAAAGTAAAAGCAAAAATAAACAAATGGGACTATATCAAGTTAAAAAGCTTCTTTTTGCACTGCAAAAGAGACCACCAACAAAACAAAAAGGCAACCAACCAAATGGGAGAAGATATTTGCAAATGACAGATCCAACTAGGGGTTAATATTTAAACTACATCAAGAACTCATACAACTGGACACCAAGCAAACAAACAATCTAATTAAAAATGTCAGCCCTAGCCGGTTTGGCTCAGTGGATAGAGTGTTGGCCTGCAGACTGAAGGGTCCCAGGTTCGATTCTGGCCAAGGCCATATGCCTGGGTTGGGGGCTCTGTCCCCTGGATGTGCAGGAGGCAGCCCATCAATGATTCTCTCTCGTCATTGATGTTTCTATCTCTTTCCCTCTCTGTTCCTCCCTAAAATCAATAAAAATATACTTTTTTAAAATGTCAGAGCACCTGAACAAGCACTTCTCCCAGTAAGACATACAAATGGCCAACAGATATATGAAAAGATGCTCAACGTCACTAGTTATTATGGAAATGCAAATCACAGCTACCATGAGATACCACCTCACACCTACTGGAATGGCTATTATCAACAAGACAAGTAGTAATAGGTGTCAGTGAGATTGTGGAGGAAAAGGGACCCTCATTCACTGTTGGTGGGGATGTGAACTGGCACAGCCACTCTGAAACAGGATGGAGGTTTCTCAAAAATGTAAGAATAGAGTTACCATATGACCCATCAACCCCTCTTCTGGGTATCTATCAAAAATGTTTGAAAATATTTATTTGCAAAGACATATGCATCCCTATGTTCCTTGCAGCATAATTCATGGTGGCGAAGACATGGAAACAACTGAAGTGTCCTTCCATAGATGATTGGATAAAGACGATGTGGTACTTATATATAACTAGAGGCCCAGTGCATAAAATTCATGCAGATGTGGTGCTTATATATCACTAGAGGCCCAGTGCATAAAATTCGTGCACGGGGTGGGGGTGGGGGAGCGTGTCCCTCAGCCCGGCCTGCACCCTCTAGCAATCCAGGACTCCTTGGGGGATGTCCGACTGCCAGTTTAGGCCCGATCTCACATCCCTCTTGCAACCCAGGACCACTGGCTCCTAACTGCTCACCTGCCTGCCTGCCTGATCACCCCTAACCACTCACCTGCCTGCCTGATGGCCCCTAACTGCTTGCCAGCCTGCCTGGTCTCCCGTAACCACTCTGCCTGCTTGCCTCATCACCCCTAACTGCCTCTGCCTCAGCCCCCAGCACCGCAGCTTTGTCCAGAAGGACATCCGGAAGGTCGTTCAGCTGTCTGGTCTAATTAGCATATTATGCTTTTATTATTATAGATGTAATACTATTCAGCCATAAGAAAAGATGAAATGCTGTCATTTATGACCACATGGAATATCATGCTAAGCAAAATAAGTCAAACAGAAAAAGTTAAGAACCATGTGATTTCACTTATAGGTAGGATATAAAACTGAAAACAACAAATGAACAAACAAGTAGAAAAAACAAGCAAAAACTCATAGACACAGACAACAGTATGGCGGTTAACATTGGGAAGGGGGCTAAGGGAAAGCAAAGGGTAAAGAGGGTCGCCCTAACCAGTTTGGCTCAGTGGATAGAGCGTCAACCTGCAGACTCGAGGGTCCCAGGTTTGATTCCCATCAAGGGCATGTACCTTGGTTGAGGGCACATCCCCAGTAGGGGGTGTGCAGGAGGCAGCTGATCAATGTTTCTCTCTCATCGATGTTTCTAACTCTCTCTCCCTCTCCCTTCCTCTCTGTGAAAAATCAATAAAATGTATATTTTTTAAAAAAGGGTAACGAGGGTCAAATGCATGGTGATGGGAGATTATTTGACTTCGGGTGGTGGGCACACAACGCAACATACAGTTCATGTATCATAGAAGCATGAAACCTATCCAGGGTGGGGCAAACGCCAGTTTATAGTTGTGAGCACACGAAATACAATTTGTTCTTGTATTACCATTTATTCATTATTGGACCGTTTTCCATACAAACAATTGTAAGCCTGCTTTTGTCCCATGCTGCATAAACATGTTGACCAATGTCATCCCAATAAACTTCTTAATAAAAAGGAAAAAACAAAACAAAACAAAAAAAAAAACCTACGTATTTTAAGCTTTTGTTTTGCTAATCAAGGTCTCCACCCAGTGGAACAAGAGGCTCCGTGAAGGAATTTCTCTGTTTTGCTGATGCTGTGTACTCAGAGGCCAGGATAGTTTCTGGCTCAGAGTAAATGCACGGTGGATATTTTTTTTTAATGAATGCAATGAGCAAAGAAAAGATTATACAAAGAAATGCATCCCACTTTATTATAATGAAAACTATTCAAATGTACTTCAATGTGAAGCAGATCACATGAATTGGAATAGTTCTGCAGTGTGAAAAATGATGCAACTGTATGAAGAAAGCAGAAATAAATGCAGTAAGAGGGGACATGTTCAGGATCTTTTATAGAGTAAAATAAAAGTTTACATGAGACAATACTCAGTACAGGTATTTTTGTTAACAAATGCACAGTAGGTATCGAAATCAATGTGTAACATCAGGCACAGACCAAGTGATAGCAGTAAGCATTTAGTGGGGTGGAGTCGGGAGAGCCTGCCCTTTCTCATTCGTACCCCTATATTAGGGTTGGCCCTGGGTTCAGGCTCAAAGACACGTCTGGGAGTCTGCCTAGACCAGTTCCCCCAGGCTGAGCAGAGTGAGGGTGTAGGGTCTAGGCCACCGCTGAGAGTGGGCGAGGGCAAGAACAATGGTCACATTGAAGGACCCAGGAGGCAGTCCATTCCTGAGCCCTACAGCTCCTGCCCCTCCACACCACCAGCACCTGGTCCCTCCCTGGGTACTGCCACCAGGGCCAGAATGTGCGGGGGTGAACCGGCTGGGTACCGCCCCCACACAGCCTCGGGAGGGAGGGTGGAGACCGTGCAGGCCTATTGCTTTAGCTGCCTCTGGGGTTCCAGATAACCGCAAATTCAGGAAGGGGGCGTCTCAGAGCTGGCTCCACCTGCACCCAAGGAACCTGGGTGCAGGGCGGGGGCGGGTGTGCTATAAGAGGGCCGCCCTGCACAGGGCTGGACAGACTTGGCTCCCAACCTAGTCTGGAGCCCAGATCAGGTCAGATCCACCAACAGGTGAGAAGGGGACTTTCAGGGGCAGGAGGTTAGGCTGGCGGGACAGCTGACTCCTACTCCTGAGGGGAGGGGTGCAGGGGGGTCTGGAGTCCTGGTTCTGAGAGATGAGAAGCTGGAGGTAGAATTTTGAGTCTCTTAGAGGAAAGAAACAGGGGCACAGACTTATGAATGGGGAGGGGTGGGAGGCCAGACTCCTAGGTCCCCAGAGGAAGGGATTCTGGGGGCCTAAAACCTGAGCTGAGGGGAAGATGCGGCAGGAGAGCAAGGATTTTGGGTCTAAGGCAGGAAAGGAGGCTGAGGGACAGGGCTCCTGGGTCTGAGGGAGGAGGTGGGTGCAGACTGGGGCTCCTGGGTCTGAGGGAGGAGGTGGGTGCAGACTGGGGCTCCTGGGTCTGTGGGAGGAGGTGGGTGCAGACAGGGGCTCCTAGGTCTGAGGGAGGAGGTGGGTGGACACTAGGACTCCTGGGTCTGAGGGAGGACGTGGGTGGAGACTAGGACTCCTGGGTCTGAGGGAGGAGGTGGGTAGAGACTAGGACTCCTGGGTCTGAGCAAAGAGAAGGGACCTGGAGACCAGGAGTCCTGGTTCCTGAACTCTCTGTCTTTCCAGCCCCAGCAGAAGAGGCCCTTCCTCTGTGGCAGCCACAGAGGCTCAGACAGGACACATGGCAGGTCCCCTGCTCCAGCCCCTGCTGCTCCTACTGCTGTCCTTAGCCCTGGGATCTGCTAGACAAGCAGGTGAGGAGCAGCCTGGGAGTCCTGACCTTGACCCTGAGCCTCACAGTCCCCCACCTCCCCTCTCCAGGGCCCCCTCTCTCTCCAAGGAGCCCCTGAGTCAGGACCCTCCCCTGCAGCAGCCTCCTCCCATGGAGACGCGACCCCTGGACTGTGGCCCCTTCCTTCCTGCTCCCTCCTGACTCCTGGGCTCTGGGTGCCCTCCAGGCTGCTTCCCGCCCTCCCTGTCTCTCTCATCAGAAGCTGGGGTCGCCTCGAGACCAGCTGCTGCCCTGTGTTTCTGAGCAGGCTCCCTCGGTCTCTCTCCATCTCCGTCTGCAGCTGTCTCTGCCCTGTGCCCCCTGCCTGCCTCTGCCCTTCTCCATGCCTCTCTGTCTCTGCACATCCCTCAGTGACTCCTCAACTTGGCCTGGAGGCGTGCTACCCAATTGTTCTCCGTGTCTCTCTCCAGGAAAGAATGCGGGGGACCGGATTATCGACGGAGTTCCATGTCCAAGAGCTTCCCACCCCTGGCAGGTGGCCCTGCTCAAAGGCAATCAGCTGCACTGTGGAGGCGTGCTGGTCAATGAGGAGTGGGTGGTCACCGCCGCCCACTGCCAGATGAGGTCCGTGGCTGGG
Source organism: Corynorhinus townsendii (assembly GCA_026230045.1). Lineage (NCBI taxonomy): Eukaryota > Metazoa > Chordata > Mammalia > Chiroptera > Vespertilionidae > Corynorhinus > Corynorhinus townsendii. The sequence continues at coordinate 47,452,274 of JAPDVU010000011.1, read as the reverse complement.
AGCCCGAGTGTCTCCAGCGCTCCCTCTGGGTCTCCGCCCCCTCTTTCTGGGTCCCTGTCCCCTTATCTCTGCACCCCTGTTCCCCTCTCTCTGGGCCCCATCCCCCTCTCTCTGGGCCCCATCCCCCTCTCTCAGGGGCTGGGCCTCTCTCTGAATGTCTCTCTTCTCTCAGTGACTACAACGTGTACATGGGCAGTTTTCGGCTGAACAGTAGGAGAGGCCAGAAGATCAAGGCCACGCAGTCATTCGTCCACCCCAGCTACTCCAGAGAGACCAACGTGAATGACATCATGTTGGTGAAGCTGAGCGAGCCCGCCCAGTTGACGTCGGCCGTGAAGAAAGTCAACCTGCCCACCCAGTGCGATCCGGCCGGGACCCCCTGTACCGTTTCTGGCTGGGGCACCATCACCAGCCCCGACGGTGAGGCTGCTCGGTGACCTAAGAGCACTGGCCATCAGCCCCTCTTCCCTCAGACCCAGGCATTTAGGTCCTAGGTCCTTGTCCCTCCCGCCCCCCCAACCCAGGAGACCAGAAGGCATGGCCCCTTTTCACGTCTATAGTACTGAGCCCCACAGCCAACTTCTTAGGTCAAGGTCCAGGGCCCACATCTTCTCCCATGAGCACCCAGGGCTCTCCAGGCCCACCCCTCTGACTGGCCTGTACTGCCCGCCTCCTCAACAGTAACCTTTCCATCGGAGCTCATGTGCACGAACATCAGGCTCATCTCCTCCCAGAACTGCAAGAAGATTTACAAGGACCTGCTGGGAAAATCCATGGTGTGTGCCGGCGAACCCAACTCGAAGACCAACGCCTGCAACGTGAGATCAGCCTTCCCCCTTCCCCTCCCTGGCCCTGCGTCCTGCTTCCTCTCAGCCCAGAGTCTGGGGGCTGATCCTGTTGCCAGACCACCTCTAGCACACTTTACCGTCCGCTTTCCTGGCTCTCTCTACCCAGTTCTCTGCGTAGGGGGCTTGAGTGGGAGCCCATGGGGGCTGGTGTGGCCCCGGGGGCTGGGCACAAAGTGGAAGGGAATGGACTGACGGTGAGAAAATGGGGGTGGGACGTGGGGAAGGGGAGTGAGGCACTGGCTTCAAGCGCCAACTTCCAGGGGCGCCACACACTCAGGGGCCAAGATCAATCCTATTCTAATGCAATATGTTTTTTTAAATCATTGCAAAAGTCATGGATGGACAAAAATATCAGAATTTCCCATAAAGAACCATGTTCGACTCCATTTTCCATTTGCCTCTCGGCTTCCATATGGTTCGGCAGAACATGGCACTGTCCTCATGTATTTAAAATTGGGATAAACTGATTGTCACGGGTTGGGGTTTTTCTTCTTCTTCTTCTTCTTCTTCTTCATATTAAATGTGATTCTCAAAGCATTGCACTAAAAATATTATTTATTGCCATCACTGAGATTTCCTGCCAGAGCTTATGTCTCATTCACCTCACCTGGGTCCTGCCTGGGAAGAGAAGGAGTCCCTCCCTCCTCCCCTTCTCCGTCTCTGTAACCTCATCGCTGTCTCTGAGAATCATCTCTCCTCACACCTCATTTCATTTTCTTGTTTACATTTGTGTTCCTTCTGTGTTGGGATCTCCCCCCGCCCTTCTCTCTCTCTCTCTCTCTCTCTCGCTCTCTCTCGCTCTCTCTCGCTCTCTCTCGCTCTCGCTCTCTCTCTCATGTTCTGCCTCGGTCAATCTCTTCATTTCTTCCATCTCTGCCTTTTTCCCCACCCCAAAATGTCTGCTTCTCTATCCCCCTCCTTCTTCCCTACCTCTCTCTGTTTCTCTTTGTCTCTTAGTACCTCCACTATCTTTGCTCACATTTGCTTTCAGAGGCAGGGGGGATGTGTGTAATGTTAGGCAGAGGGGTGATAGGACAGGGCTGTGTGTCCTAAAGAATGGGGGTCCCCCTTGCCCCCACCGAAGGACTGATTCAAGAATGTGCAAGGTGTGTGGGGACACAGAGCCCCACACTCAGGACAGGCCCACACTTGCTTTAAACTCTTGTTGCTGTTTTGAAATTCATCTCTTTGCTCCAGGTGTTCTTCATTTTAATTTTGCACTTGACCCTGTGAATTAGGTCATTGGTTCTGTTCCTGGTTCCCAGGAGTATTTTGTCCCACATCCTGGGCAAGGGCCTGGGTGGTGAATTCCCTGGAGACAATCCACCTTCTTTTAGAGGCTGGGCAAAGAGTCCTTCACGATGGAAGCCCTGCCCCCTTCCCGTGATTGGTCCCATTGGCTGGGTGCTCAAGCCAATGTCCTTTGGCAAGATAGCATTAATTCCTGCTCTCTGATTGGTCCACAGAGACGATGAGTCTCTTCCCATTGGATAGGATGGAAGGCAACAGTCTGGCAGTGTGTTGGAGCGGGGAGGGAGATGTTAATGTAAGACCTCAGTGCTGGTTGCTCCGAAGCCAAAACTAATCTGCTCTCTCCCCTCCAGGGTGACTCAGGGGGACCACTGATCTGCCAAGGCACCCTGCAAGGCCTGGTGTCCTGGGGCGCGTTCCCGTGTGGCCAACCCAACAACCCCGGTGTTTACACCCAAGTCTGCAAGTTCACCGATTGGATCAATGAGACCATAAAAAGCAACAGCTAATCTCTCCAAGCTCCCATCTCTCCAGCTTTATGCCTTGAACCGGAAACTGACAGAAACCGGAACATCCATGACCTGCAGTCATATTTGACTTCACCTTGCTCAAAGTCATACTAAAACCCCAACAATAGGATATGTGTGTAAACCGATGGAAATCAAGCAAAACAAACAAACAACAACACCACCTCCATGCCGGCAGTGATGCCATGAGACCAGGAGCCTCAGCCACTGGAATTATAAATTGGTCAAATATATTCGGAAGGCACTTGAGCCAGGTAGAGCGAGACCCTTACTCGTCACCTTGGGTCTAGAAACTGGTAAAATCTGAAACGTGGAGCAAGGTTAGGATTAGTGGATCCTTTATATAAACAATAAATACATCTGGGACGAGGGTATTCATGAAGCTGCTCAGGATAATAATTATGCGGAGTTGTTCAGTGACATGCAAGAATGTGTATGCTCTCTGATATTACATGAAAAAGAAACATATATATGCATGTGATCGTCACCATGTAAAATGAAATATTCACAGAATAAAGAGCATGTACTATACTGCCTGTGGACGGAGTCATGGGTGCCTCCTTCCTTCCGTTTCCCTTTCTACAACCTGAAAAAAATACGGGTGGGGACCTCTGAGGAGCCAAGGTTGGTGAGAAGAGACCTAAAGAAAGGGAGACGGGAAGGGCAAGTGCATCTGATTCTGAGTTTCACCCCGTCTCCTGCCCCCCAGTGGTCCAGGGGGGTGTTCCTCTTTATTTCCCAGGTCTCCCTTTTCCCCAAACATTAAGTGGGAGACAGAGAGACAGTCAGAGAGAGAAGAGAAATGAGAAGTGCCTACTTCATAGGGTTGAAATGGATGTGTAAGTGGTTCTGAGCATCTCACAGGTGGCAAACTAGGTCAGAGGGAGGAGGTTCCACGGGGGTTATGACCGGCCCACAAGGGCCTTCCACTCCAGTGTCCCAGGTGGGAGAGAAAGATGGGGCTGGGTACCTGTGTAGGTGGGCTCCTGTTCTCAAAGAATTCAGGGAAGAAAGGAGGGAGGAGGGAGGAGGGAGATGGGGGGAGGGAGGAGGGAGGAGTCCCCTGTGACTCAGGGCCCAGCCACACCCTGGGCCTCCAGCTATCAGAGACTCCCTGGGCCATCACATCTCAGACTCAGTTGACAGAGGAATCTTCTCCAGCCCGGACTCACCCCTCTCACCTGTCTTTCCAGTTTTTCTCCCAGAATTCCCTCTGGCTAACATTCTCCAAATCCTTCCTCTCCTCAACTCATCTCCCTCTTGAGTCTCCCTTGGACCCCACTCTCCACCAATAGTCTGCGTAAGGTATACCAAGACCCCTCCTCCCACAAATCACAGGAGTCCAGGCCCCTAGTCCCTCCTCCTTCAGATCCAGGGGTCCAGGCCCCCAGCCCCTCCTCCCTCTGACCCAGGAGTCCAGGCTCCCAGCCCCTCCTCCCTCAGACCCAGGAATCCAGGTCTTTGGCCTTGTCCTTCCTCTGGATCAGTGTCAAGTTGATGAAATGTCTAGGGTTTTGAGACATCCACCCCATGAAGCTACATCAGCGTCCCCTCTGTCCAGCATGCCACCCCAAATCAATATTCAAACCAAAACTTTAAAAAGTAACAAAACATGGCCATGGCCCCAAGTTTGGCTGGAGCTGCCTGGCCCTGCCTCCGCTCCTTTGCAGGAGTCTGCAGGGGGGTTGCCTTGCAATGACCTCACATAGTCCTCTTGTCAAATTCCTTAAAAATAGCTTCATTTCCTTGGGGTAGGCAGGATAGCACCGCAGTTAAAGGCACTAATTCTGGAGACCGGGCTTTGTGGGTTCCAAGCCCAGGTCTGGCTCCTGTTAAGCTCTTGGCCTTTGAGCGCATTAACTCCCTGTTCCTTCAACTTGGAAACCGGAGAAGTAGCGCCTGTTCCCCCCAGGAGTCCTGGACCCCCCCCCCCGCGGGACCCGAGGCCGCCGCTATGAAGATCAAACAGTAGTCAGAAGGCGCCGGCACGCTGTCCGCCACAGACCAAGCCTTCAGTGGGTGCTGGTGTTTCATTGTCTGTGACTTCTGCCACTTTTTCCTGGTTACACGCTCCTAAAGTTTCTTTATACGCATTCTTCAACATTTTACCTGAAACGTTTCTCACATGCAAGCTCAGCTGAACAATTTACCATGGACACCCATCCATCTACCCTTAGCATTTTACTGTATTTCCTTTATCTCGTATCCACCTATTGCTCTAGTCATCCATTAATCCAGTGGTCGGCGAACTGCAGCTCGCGAGCCACGTGCGGCTCTTTGGCCCCTTGAGTGTGGCTCTTCCACAAAATACCACGGCCTGGGCGAGTCTGTTTTGAAGAAGTGGCGTTAGAAGAAGTTTAAGTTTAAAAAGTTTGGCTCTCCAAAGAAATTTCCATCGTTGTACTGTTGATATTTGGCTCTGTTGACTAATGAGTTTGCCGACCACTGCATTAATCTAACTGATTTTCTTTTCTTTTTTCTTTTTTTTTTACTTTATTTGCTTCAATGAACTTACATTACTCTTTTAATTAAAAAAAAAACACTATTAAAAATTAGGGGAGGCCGGGGGAAGGTCAATGGGGGGAAAAGGGAAATACAAGTACTACTATTTGTAATACTTTAAACAATAAAATAACTGATTTTTAATATATTTCAAAATAAATTATAGACATTGGTACACTGCCTCCTAAATACTTCAGCACGCATATCCTTTTAAAAAAATGATTTTTACTGATTTTAGGAAGAGAGGAAGGGAGAGGGAGAGAGAGAGCTACATCTATCGGCTGCCTCCTGCACCCCCCACCGGGGATCAGGCCGCAACCCAGGCATGTGCCTTAAGCAAATTCAGACCCACCAGCTTTCAGTGTACGGGATGATGCTCAACCCACTGGGCCACACCAGCCAGGGCTGGCGTCTGCATCTTTAGCTAGAGTGCCGTATTTATTTCTCACAACTCTTTATTTTTGTTTGTTAATCCTCACCCAAGGATATTTTCCCATTGATTTTTAGAGAGAGTAGAAAAGAGGGGGAAGGACAGAGAGAGAGAGAAACAGCGGCGTGAGAGAAACACATCAAGTGGTTGCCTCCCGGGGATCGAGCCTGCCACCAAGGTAGGTGCCCTTGACCAGAATCGAACCCAGGACCCTTCAGGCTGACGCTCTAGCCGCTGAGCCACACCGGTGAGGGCCATAACTTCTTCTTATAAAACATTTATGAAACAGAGCATGTCAATAGGAGAACAACATCCCATAATTAAGCAGGTGCGTGTGGCACGTGAGGATGACAAAGTCCAAAAGACCAGCGGCAGGTGCCTGGAGTTGGAGACTGAATTCTCTCTCTTAGGGTTTCCTCCACTCCCCTCGGCCTACCACCTCCCTCCTGTCCTACACGGCTCTCAGCTGTTCCTCCTCAATGCCTCAGCCCACACTGCAGCAAGACAGACCGAGTGGGGGTGCCGAGAGATGCGTCATGGCCTTCACCATGCTGGGAGCTGAGTTTCGGTTCAGGCTTCATCATTTCCTGGGTGTTAGACGTTGAGCAATTAACTTTGTCTCTCTGAGCCTCCGTTTTCGTTCTTTTTATATATATATATATATTTTTTTAGAGATAAAGGAAGGGAGAAGGAGAGAAACATCCATCAGTTGCCTCCTGCACGTCCCCTACAAGGGATAGACCTCAAATTGAACCCACGGCCTTCCAGTGCATGGGACGACGCCCAACCAACTGAGCCACTGGCCAGGGCTGAGCCTCGGTTTTCTTATCTGTAAAACGGGAGTGGGCATAATGAGGTCATTTAGTCAGTGTGTCAACATTTCCTAAGGCTTCCTCTGGGCCAGGTCCTGGCAGTGCTTGGGACACAGGCTGAGTCAACCCCGGGCCTGCCCTTAAGGAGCTTGCAGTCCAACGGGGGAGACGGAAGGGAACCCACATGGTCAAGGTGCAGGGTGACTTGAGGGAGGCACCTGCTGTGGGAATCTAGATGAGAGTGACTAACCCAGCCGCAGCGGGTGGGAACTGGGTGGTGTTCAGGGAGGGCTTCCTGGAGGAGGAGGTATCTGAGCAGACTTGCAGGACAAGTTGTGAGAAGAGCGTTCTGGGAAGAGAGAATAGAATGGGTGCAGGCCTAGAGGTCAGAGGGCATGGCACAGTTCAGGAAAGCCTTGAATCACCTCCATGGCTGGAGTGTAGCCAGAGAAGTGGGCAGAGCCGGACCGGGAACGTGGCCGCCGCTTGCCACGGCTATGGCTCTCGGCTGCTCGAAAGGTGGCGAGATCCAACTGAGACGTGCTGTTGAGGAGAAAAAGGCACATCGGGTCCCAAAGGCTAATTGTGCAAAAAATCAGAAAGCAAACGATCTCTTCAAATGTTTCCTATTTTTCCTTAGCCGGTTTGGCTCCGTGGATAGAGCATCAGTCAGCCTACAAACTGAAAGGTCCCAAGTTGGAATCCAGTCAAGGGCACAGGCCCAAGTTGTGGGCTGAATCCCCAGTCAGGGGCATGCAGGAGGCAGCCGGTCAAAGACTCTCTCATCATTGATGTTTCTCTCTCTCTCCGTTGCCCTTCCTCTCTGAAATCAGTAAACTATATAGAGACCCGATGCACAAAAGTCATGCAAGGGGCTCAGCCCTCGCAGCCTCAGCGCCCGGCTTTGTCCGGAAGGTCATCCTGACGGTCCTTCCGCTTTCCAGAACAACCATCAGGTCTAATTAGCATATTACACTTTTATTATTATAGATATTTTTAAAAGGGGTTAAATTTTTCCTATTTTGATTTCATGTTGGGGGTGACAATATTTTGCATATAATGAGTTAATGAAATGTTACACTTTTCTTGAGATTTTCGTGTATTTTTTATTTTCTGAACTTTAATTTTTCAATGGCAGTTTACCTTCAATGTTATCTTGCATTCGTTTTAGATGTACAATGTAGTGGTTAGGGGTTAGAGTCTAATCACTATGTTGTACATCTAAAACAAATGCTAGCGGTTCTCAACCTGTGGGTCGCGACCCACAGGTTGAGCACCGCTGCTGTAGAGCCTAAGACCATCATAAAACACAGATATTTACATTACGATTCATAACAGTAGCAAAATTATAGTTATGAAGTAGCAACGAAAATAATTCTATGGTTGGGGGTCACCACAACAGGAGGAACTGTATGAAAGGGTCGCGGCATTAGAAAGGTTGAGAACCACTGGGTTGGACAATCATGTGCTTAATGAAGTGATCCCCCTGATATTTCCAGTACCCAGCTGGCATCTTCCATAGTGATTACAGTATTATTGACTATATTTTGTTATGCTGTACTTTTACATCCCCGTGAGGAGGACCAGGTGAAAAAGGTGAAGGGCCCTAGCCGGTTTGGCTCAGTGGATAGGGCATCAGCCTGCGGACTAAAGGGTCCCAGATTCCATTCCGGTCAAGGGCATACTATGATACCCAGGTTGCAGGCTCGATCCCCAGTAGGGGGCGTGCAGGAGGCAGCCGGTCAATGACTCATCATTGATGTTTCTATCTCTCTCTCCCTCTCCCTTCCTCTCTGAAATCAATAAAAATATATTTTTTTTAAAGGTGAAGGGATTGAGAAGTACAGATGAGTAGTAACTCTTGCTTCTTTTTACTTTTTTTTTTTTTTTAACTGGCGTGTGTGCCTGCCATTTATTCCCACTGGCCAGCACCGTTCTGGATGCTGCGGGTTTCCTAACAGCAGGCTGAGGGGTTAGGACTTTGTCCGAGGATGATGGGGGACCCAGAGCAGGGTTGTGAGCAGGAGAGAATCGGGGTGCAAGAAGAACCCTCTGGGGTCAAAGGAAGGATGCAGGGGAGAGGGAAGAGCTGGAGGTGACGGTCCGCGTGGGAGAGACGCAGGTCTGAGCTGAAACCGGGAAATGGGGACAGAGAGGAGGGAGCCGCATAGGACGGGGAGGCGGGGGGATGGGTTTGGGGGTCACCCACTGAGAGGTCTAGCCTGCCGCCTGGAAGAATGGTGGTCTGAGTTCAGTGGGGACCTGAGTGTGAAGGGCCAGGGGGACCCGGGGGCCGGAGGGGCAGCACCCCAAAGCGTACACTGAATGCCCAATGGTTTCATCCAGGGAGCCATGGATGCCAAGCAAAGGGGGTGACAATTAGATTTTTTTTTTCCAGAAAGTCACAGAGGCAGAAGTGAGCTGCAGAAGAAATGGGCTCAGGAAGCCAGTCAGAGAGGCAAAAGTTCAAACTCTTGGAGTTCAGAGAAAGAGAAAGGCAAGGAAAATCTGCCGGGGGGGGGGGGGGGGGGAAAGTAGGGGAGGAGGGAAGGCAGGGGCGTGCTCCACAGAGAGCACCCCCAAACCTTTTTTGTTTGTTTGTTAATCCTCACCAAAGGGTGTTTTCCCCATTATTTTTTAAAATGTATTTTATTGATTTTTTTTTTTTACAGGGAGAGGGATAGAGAGTTAGAAATATCGATGAGAGAGAAACATCCATCAGCTGCCTCCTGCGCACCTCCTACCGGGAATGTGCCCACAACCAAGGTGCATGCCCTTGACCGGAATCGAACCTGGGACCTTTCAGTCCGCAGGCCCACACTCTATCCACTGAGCCAATTCCCATTGATTTTTAGAGGGAGCAGAAGGGAAGGAGGGAGGGGGGGGAGAGAGAGAGATGGGAGACACATCTGATTGGTTAACTTCTGAACACACCCCGACCTGGGCGGGGATCGAACCTGCAATACAATACGTACCTACGTGCCCTTGACCGGGAGTTGAACCCGCGACCCTTTGGTGTGCAGGTGGACGCTCTAACCACTGAGCCACGGCCCAACAACTTTGTTTTTTTTAATTGATTTTAGAGAGAGAGAGGAAGGGAGAGTGACAGAGACATCCATTTGCTGTTCTCCTTATCGATGCATTCATTGGTTGATTCTTGTATGTGCCCTGACCCCCGGGGCTCCAACCGCAACCTTCGGGCGTGGGGAGGGGAGGCCCTAACCACGGAGCCACCCGGCCAGGACTCCGGACAATTCTATTTCATTCAAGAAAAAAAAGAAAAAGGCAGCGCCAGGCCCCAGCTGGTGCGGAGACAGACGTTCATTATTGCCATCAGCTGACCTCATTGCCCAAGGACCTTCCTGAACCGCCCCCCCTCCCACCCGTTTCCTTCTCATCCCCCGCCGCCACCCCACGCCTGTCCCGGTGATCTCCACACCCACGCGCATTTCCCTCCTCGCAGCCCCGCACACCCTCGCTGCTCCGGCCCATGCCCTTCCCGGACACGCGGGCTCCCCCGCGCCCCGCTCGGATCCTCCTGCTACTTGCATTGTCTCTCCCTGTGTGTTCAATTTCATCCCGTCCCCAAATCCTCCTGCGTCCCCGCGCGCCCCTCCACGTCTCCCCTGGGGGCCGGAAACCTGACGCCCCGCCGGCAGGGGCGCCCCTCTCTGCAGAGCAGGGGGAGTTTGAGGGCAAGTAAGCAGAGAGATTTAGACGCTCAGAGAATCCAGGGGAAAGACAGACACGGAGAAAGAAGCAGAGGAATAAAGAGACAGAGAGAGGAGGGGGGGTGCGCGGGGGGGGGGGGGGAGAGAGAGATGGTTGACCGGCAGGACCAGGGAGGGAAAGGGACCGACACCCCCGAGATGGGCAGACCTGGAAGAGGGGCCGGAGGGCGGGTCCAGGGCCCTGATACGGGGCAGAGGTGGGGGGACAGCCAGGACACCGCAAGGGGACTGTCCGGCGGGGACAAGGGAGCTATTGAGCGCCGCCCGCCCGCCTTCCTGGAAGCGAGGTTGGGAAAGGAGCTGCCTGGAGCGTGGCACGGAGCGCTGGGGGCGGACAAAGCCGGATTGTTCCAGACCTTTCCCCACAGCGCCCCGGCCTGCGCCCCGGCCTGCACCCCAGCCCGGGGCAGGGTCGAGTATCAGCCCAGTGACACACGCTTTCTCACTGCTGGCTCACTCTTTCGTGGGGACAAGGAGGTCGTCCGCAAGCACAGAGGGACTTGACGGCAGGTTGGTGAATCACCCAACCCCATTGACCCCGCCACCTGGCTCCCAGGCAGGGCCCAAGGGCTTGTGGGTCCTGAGCGTACTAGCCAGGCAGCTGTTAGCTTACCCAGGAGGCTCACATTTGGGTCCTTGGACACTTTCTTGCTCAAGGACCTAGAAGTCCAGGGAATGAGGAAGGCAAAGTCCCATCTTTCCCTTTCCCACACCCAGGAGTCAGCACCCAGCCCCTCCTGCCTCAGACCCAGGTGTCCAGGCCCCCAGCCCCTCCTCCCTCAGACCCAGGAGTCTGGGCCCCCAGCCCCTCCTCCCTCAGACCCAGGAGTCAGCACCCAGCCCCTCCTGCCTCAGACCCAGGTGTCTGGGCCCCCAGCCCCTCCTCCCTCAGACCCAGGAGTCTGGGCCCCCAGCCCCTCCTCCCTCAGACCCAGGAATCAGCAACCAGCCCCTTCTGCCTCAGACCCAGGAGTCAGCAACCAGCCCCTTCTGCCTCAGACCCAAGAGTCAGCAACCAGCCCCTTCTGCCTCAGACCCAGGAGTCCAAGCCCCCAGCCCTCCTCCCTCAGACCCAGGGGTCCAGGCCCCCATCCCCTCCTCCCTCAGACCCAGGAGTCTGGGCTCCCAGTGCACTTAGGGACAATGTGCTCCTTCCTGGAAGCTGGGGTCAGGGGTCATCAGGAGCAGCGCTGTGGCAGGTGGAAGAATGTATGTAGGAGGGCAGCTGAGGAGGAAGAGGGAGGGGCAGCCTGCAGCCTCGGGGACCTAGGAGATGTGGGTTAAAAGGAAGCACGGGAGCTTGTGGGGGAAAGACCAGCCTCTTGCAGGGAGGCCGGGAGCCTGGGGTATCCGTCAGGTGGCCCTCAACACCCTGGCCCCGCAGCCCCTGCTTCTTCTGATCTCTGCCTGCCTCTTTCTCTGTCTGTCTGTCTGTCTCTCTCTCCAGTTTCTAGGGATCCTCACTGCTTTGCCAATTCCTTTCCTCCCCTCAGCTCCCTGTGTCTCTGGCTCTGCCTGCCTGTGACATGCACTGTCCCTGGGCCAGTAGGCAGTGGCCCCCAGCAGGTAAGACCGCACCGCACCCCAGAATCTAAAAGTGTGGGGGTGAGCCACAGGCGAGCCCAGAGCAGAGGTGCAGAGGAAGATGCATGGGGAGGAAGGATGGCAGGGGCCCCTGGGGCCAACCTCCCTGGGACTAGGCAGGCAAACGCCAGGGAGAGGAGGGGCATAGGAAGACTGCATGAGACTCCCGCTGCACTGAGCAGCCCCTGGGACCGGCTGGGGTCTCCCTGGCACCCGGCTTCAAGGGATCCTTGGGTGGAGGCAGGGGTGTGGGAGACCAGAAATCCGGGGGCTAGATAAAGATCAGAAGTCAGGGGTCGGAAAACCGTGGCAGGCCGGGGAGGCGGAGGCAGGAGGAGGGAGAAGAGGGAGGGGCCTGCGTGGGGCCTCAGCGGGGCCTGATGGAGCACTTGGCTTCCCCTCCCAGGACCGGCCATGAAGATGCTGATTGTGGCTCTGGTCCTGATGGCAGCAGGTGGGAAAAGGGGGGTGAGGGATGGGGAGGTTTGGGGACAGGGTGGGGGTTGCTGGCGGGGCAGAGATTGGAACTGGAGATGGGAGCCGCACAGGTGTGGAGGGAGGTGTGTTTGGAATGAGGAAGATGCCGGAGACTAGGTGAGAGATGGGGGATGCAGACAGGGAAGGGGGTGGGAGGTGGCGGTGAAGATGGGCGGGGGGGGGGGGAGGTGGAGGACGGGGTTGGCTTTGGGGATGGTGCTGGACACATCTGGGTATGGGGATGGAGACCATCTGGATGGTTGAGACAGGATTGGGTTCCAGACCTCCCCTCTGACGCTGACCCTCCCTCCCGCAGTCCAGGCCGAGAGGAAGGATAAGGTGCTGTCCGGTGGGCCCTGCGAGCGGATGTCTCACCCCTACCAAGCTGCCCTCTACAACTCCGGCCAACTGCTCTGCGGCGGGGTGCTCATCCACCCGTCGTGGGTCCTCACGGCTGCGCACTGCAAAAAACCGTGAGTTGCCACACCGCGGCCGGGGAGTGGTGGCAATTAGAGCCCGCCAATGTCTTGCAGACTTCAGGCACGGGATGGCACGCATATCCCCCTGTCCCAGCGCCAGGCCATCTGATAACCAGTCTCATTTGGCCAATAGTTAATTGAGCACTAAATATGGGCCAGGCGCTGTGTGGGGCCCTGGGGATGGAGCCGCGAAAAAGACAAGCAGAACTGCCTCTCTGGTGAACTGGCCTTCTCCCTGGGGAGGCAGCCGTGGAAAGAGGGCCCTGTAGGGAGAGACGGGTTCGTTCTAAGTGCAGGGGAGAGCCCGCACGGGAGGGTTTGAATCTGGGACGCAGCAAGATGTGATTTCATTGTCCAATGCAATCTGGCAACCTTGTGGGATGTGGACTGGGCAAGAGGAGGTGAACGGGTGAGTGAGGAGGCCCGGGCCACCGTCAGGCGCCGTAAGATGCTGGCTGGGGCCGGGATGCTGGCGGGGGGATGCACAGACGTTAGAAACCTTGCGAGTTATTTTGAGACTAAGCCAGCAGGACTTGGTGATGTGGGTGGAGGGAAAGAGAGCAAGCAGGGCTAGCCTCCAAGGATTTGACCTGGACCACGGGGCGTTAGGTTGTGTCTTTGGCTGCGTCGGGGAAGAGGGAATGAGAAGCAGGTTGGATCGGGGCGGGGGAGCGTCAGACCTTTTTGCTTTTGCCAAGATGCGTCTGAGAGACCTGGGAGATGTCCAAGAAGGATGCCAGGTTGGCCGCTGGCGCTCCGGGGAGAGGTCAGAGCGGGAGGTAGAGATGAAGGCGTCATCCGCAAGCAGGTAGTATTTAAAGGCACGGCACCAGATGAGATCACCCAAAAAGCGGGCCGGGATAGAGGAGCGGAGAGGGCCTGGGACAAATCCCCGGGGCACGAAAAACCGCACGTTAGTTCATCTAACAGCTGTTTGGGCGCTAACGACGGGCCAGGTGCCCAGCGAAGCAGCGATGTTCCATTTCCACAAGAAGGGCCTGTTGGCCCCATTTTGCAGATGAGGAAACTGAGGCTCAGGGAAATAGCCAGGGACGCCTCAAGTGTGCGACAGGCAACTGATACCTCACCCACTGTGGGAGGAGGGGTCTCCTCACGGACGCAAGGACCCCAGGGCGGGCTCCGCCATGCTCAGGGAGGACTGGCCTCACTCCCAGCGTCCTCATTCATTCCTTTATTGCCCATTGATTGAGAGCACCCACTCAGGGCCAGACTGGAGTTGGGCAGTGGGGATTCAGGAGGGGATGACAGAAAGACAGTTAGCGAACAAACCCTTGAAGAAATCGTACAATTACCCTAAGTTCCGTGAAGGACAGGAATGGCTTTTCGAGAGAAGAGAGCAGAGACGCCTACTGTGGATGGATGAGATGAGAGTCAAGCGGAGGCGTGGACAAGGAGACGGTGTGGCCAAGGGGAGTTGAGGGAAGAGCATTCAGAGCAGGAGAAACACAAGGGCACAGGCCCTCAAATGAGAACATTCTGCAGCGTTACCAGTCCACAGGGGGGCCGAGAACGGCGGGATGGCACACTTGGGCTGTATTCTGGGGGCACTGGGGAGCTACGGGAGGCTTTTGAGCAAGGGAGTGGCTCTTTGATCCACTTCACAAATATTTCTTGAATACCTGTCATGTTCCAGATACTGGCCGAGGCTCTGAGGATACTGTATCCGAACAAAACAAACATCCCATCTTGATAGTCTAGAGCCGTGGTCGGCAAACCGCGGCTCGCGAGCCACATGCGGCTCTTTGGCCCCTTGAGTTTTTAGCAAAGGCCAGCTTAGGAGTACCCTAATTAAGTTAATAACAATGTACCTATCTATATAGTTTAAGTTTAAAAATTTTGGCTCTCAAAAGCAATTTCAATCGTTGTCCTGTTGATATTTGGCTCTGTTAACTGATGAGTTTGCCAACCACTGGTCTAGAGTCGCGCCATCAGCCGCCTGTGGCTCATTAAATTTGCATGAATAAAAACGGGATGAAACCCCAAATCCACGAGCCACGTTGCAGGGGCTCCGTAGTTGCCTGTGGCTAGTGGCCACTGTAGCACGTAGCACAGATACAGTTTCATCATTGCAGACAGTTCTGTGGGGCCCTGATGTGGCGGTAGGAGGAGAGACAATAAAACAGGTAAATATTTAACCACACATATATTAGAACAGCACATAAAAGAATAATGATAGGTTTTCTGGTGGAGAAGAAAACAGGAGAGAGAGATAAGGATTACCTGTTGGGGTGGATATTTACATCTTAATTGGGTTGCAGGGTAGGCCTCAAATGAGGAGGTCACATTTGAAGTAGGTGAGGGAGGGAACCGTGCACATATCTGGGGGGGAAATAGTTGCTGGCAGAGGAAGCAGCCAGTGCAAAGGCCCTGGGGTGGGAGGGGATGACTGTTGTGTTCAAGGAAAGGCAGGGAAACCAGTGTGGCCGGAGGAGAGAGAGAGGGGGGAAGTGGGAGGAGATACCTGTGAGGTGACAGGCAGGACCATGTAGGCCATGGTGAGTACTCTGGTCTTTCCTCAGAGTGAGTTGGGAGTCATGGGAGAATTCTCAGCAGGCAAAGGACAGGACCAACATAAGTTGTTAAAATATCTATGGCTTAGTGCACAGGAGGGAAATATAAAAAATAAAATTCTGCCCTGGCCGGTTTGGCTCAGTGGATAGAGCATCGGCCTGCGGACTGAAGGGTCCCAGGTTCGATTCCGGTCAAGGGCATGTACCCTGGTTGCAGGCACAATCCCCAGTGTAGGGTGTGCAGGAGGCAGCTGATCGATGTTTCCCTCTCATTGATGTTTCTAACTCTCTATCCCTCTCCCTTCCTCTCTGTAAAAAATCAATAAAATATATTTTTAAAACCATAAAATAAATAAAATATCTATGGCTGTTCTGTGGAAGATAGACTACAGAGGGCCAACAGCAGAAGCAAGGAGTCCAGCAAGGTAGCCACTGCTGTAGTCCGCGTAAAGGATGATGATTGCTCAGACAAGATGGTAGCAGTCGGGGAGGCGAGTAGTGGTCAGATTCTGGGTATACTTTGAGGAGACGAAAGGATTTCCAGACCGCTTAGACGGGAGGAATGAAATAAAGAGTCACGAATAGTCTCCAAGTTCATGCTAGAAGGATAGAATCGTCATTTACTGAGCTGGGAAGATGGAGGGAAACAAGGCCAGATAGTTCATGGTGTACCAGGCTGCCCCACTTCCTGCCACCACCCCATCTGGAGTCTCAGCCGCAGCCCAAGGGCTACAGGTGAGACCCTGCCCTCCTCCGCTTTCCCAGGAATCTTCAGGTCTACCTGGGGAAGCACAACATTTACGAGAGAGAGAGTTTCCAGGAGCAGAGCTCTGTTGTCCAGATGGTGGTCCACCCTGGCTACAACGCGGCCACTCATGACCAGGACATCATGCTGTTACGCCTGAAGCACCCAGCCAATCTCTCGGACCGCATCCGGCCCCTGGCCCTGGAGAGAGACTGCTCAGCCAACCGCACCAGCTGCCAGATCCTGGGCTGGGGCAAGACAGCAAGTGGTCAGTAAGACAAGGACGATGGGGAAGCAGGCCAATGGGTCATGGGTAAGGTGGACCAAATGATGAAGGGTCAGAGGTGAAGGTGGTCCCATGGTGAGGACCAATGGGGCAGTGTATCGCTCGGTGAAAGGTCCAAGGGGAGGGAAGACAAATATGGAAGTTGGGCTAATGAGTGAATAGCTAATGGAGAAAGTAGACCAATGGATGAATGCTATGGCTGGATGGGCCATAAGATGATGGGCCAGTGAGGAGGTGAATGGGGAGATACCAATCAGAAAGGAGGCCAGTTGTCGAAGGGGACCAATCAGGCTGCACTGATGATCAAGAAGGGGTAAGTGGAGGAGGGACTAATGGAAGAAGAGAGATGAATAAAGCAGGGGAGCCAGCTGAAGGGTGTGAACTGAGAGAGTGGATGGGTAGAGAGCGCTAATGGGGGAGGGTCCATGGGGAAGAGTGAACAGTCAAACGGAGTCACTAGAAGAAGAAAGCAGTGCAGTAAATCAGCAGGAACCTTTGACAGTGCGCCTGTAAGTGAAGGGCCAAAAAAGAAGGTGCCCTATTGGATGAAGGGCCAATGGAAGGGTAGATCTATTTAGGAAAGGACTAATGAGGGAGGTGGACCATTGGATTAAGGGCCAGTAGGAAGGGAGAGCCATTTAGGAAAGGACCAATGAGGGAGGTGGACCATTGGATGAAGGGCCAGTAGGAAGGGAGAGCCAATGGGCAAAGGAGGGTCCAGTTAGGAAAGGACTAATGGTCCAGTGATGACCAACCAGGATGAACCAACGAGCAGGAATGGTCCAATGAAGGACAAAGGGGTGTGACAGGGGCGGTCACTAATAGAGGAAGCATCTGGAGGTCAGCTGGAACTACTGGAGAAGGTGGGACCATTGGAGGAGAGAGAAGCGAAGGCAGGACCCAGGAGAAAGGAAAAACCAACAGGAAAATGAGGTCTCGTGGAGAAGGGAGGGACTAATGAGGAAGACAAGCCAATGGGAGGGAAGAATGGCATAACGGGGACCTATCAAGAGTCGAGGCCAATGGAAATGGGTTTTAAGAACAAGAGACAAATGGGAAGAAGGGAACCAGTGGGGGATGGGGGCCAGCAGAGGACGGAGGAATTGTAGGGCTCTGATGGTCGCAGGGGAAGATGTGGGAAGGATGGGTTCTGAAGTGAGCCTCCCCCTCTCTCTCGTCAGGTGTGTTTCCTAACACCATCCAGTGTGCAGATGTCCACCTGGTACCTCGTGAGGACTGTGAGCGTGCCTACCCTGGCCAGATCACCCAAAACATGGTGTGTGCTGGGGATGAGAAGTACGGGAAGGATTCCTGCCAGGTGAGGCAATGACGGGACCTGCCAGTTATACAGCAAAGGACAGAGACATGAGAACACAGACAGAGACAGGAAGAGAGAGACACACAGAGACCTTAACTGGGCTTTACAGAGACTTTGAGGCATAAAAAGGGTGAGAGAGCCCTGGCTGGTTTGGCTCAGTGGATAGAGCGTCAGCTTACGGACTGGGTTTGATTCTGGTCAAGGGCACATGCCCGGGCTGTGGGCTCGGTCCCCAGTTGGGGGCGTCAGGAGGCAACCGATCAATGATTCTCTTTTATCACTGATGTTTCTGTCTCTCTCTCCCTCTCCCTTCCTCTCTGAAATCAATAAAAATATTTTTTATTGCATTTTTTACAGAGTGGAAGAGAGAGGGATAGAGAGTTAGAAACATCAATGAGAGAGAAACATTGACCAGTTGCCCTGTGCACGCCCCCTACTGGGGATGTGCCCACAACCAGGGTACATGCCCTTGACCGGAATCGAACCTGGGACCTTTCAGTCCGCAGGCCAACACTCTATCCACTGAGCCAAACCGGTTAGGGCAAAAATATATATATTTTTTTAAAAGAAAAAGAAGAGGGTGAGAGACTCAATTCACACTCTGAGACACATCCAGCAAAGACGGGACATGCCACCAGGGATGGAGATGGAGAGAGCAAGAACCAGAGAGACACCGTAAAGAGGGGTCTCTCCTTCCTCAGACAGCCCCCACAGGTCCTGCTCAGACACAGCCAAGCTGGGGAGAGAAGGGGCTCCATCCCCATTCCCAAATACCTTTAACTTGGGTTTCCTTCCCTGTGGTCCATTGGGTCTCTCCACCTTATTCCAAAGCTTAACTTTGAAGGACTTGAACCAGCCAAGAAGGAGAAAGAGACCAAGAAGACATAATACACAGTGAACTGGGTTACACAGTGAAAAGCAAGGACATCTCTCTCCCTTCCTTCCTCCCTCCCTCCACCTGTCAGGCTCTGTTCTGTTCTTAACCTTTATTCTTTTTCATATATATATATATATGTGTGTAGTGTGTGTGTGTGTATATATATATATACACACACACACTACATATATACTATATATACACTGAGTGGCCAGATTATTATGATCTCTGAATGCATAATAATCTGGCCACTCAGTGTATATCCTGTGTAATAAAAGGCTAATATGCAAATTGTCCCCTTGACCAGGAGTTTGATCAGCAGGCAGGCCGACCAACTGCCCATGTCCCTTCCCACTGGCCAGGCTGGCTGGACCCCACCCATGCACAAATTCATGCACCGGGCCTCTAATATACATATATACACACACACGTGTGTGTGTATATATGTATATATGTGTATATATATATATGTACATACACACACACACACACACACACACACACAGAGTGGCGAGATTATTTGCATTCAGAGATCATAATAATCTGGCCACTCAGTATATATATATATATGTATATATGAGGCCCAGTGCATGAGATTCATGCACTGGGGGGTGGGTGGGTTCCTCAGCCTGGCCTGCACCCTCTGGCAGTCTGGGACCCCTTGGGGGATGTCCTAAGATTGGGCCTAAGCCGGCAGTCAGACATCCCTCTCGCAGTCCAGAACTACTCGCCCCCCCTTACTGGCGGCCTGCAGTGGAGGCAAGAGAGGCTCCTGCCACCACCTCTGTGCTCACCAGCCGTGAGGGCAGCTCCTGCATTGAGCCTCTGCCCCCTGGTGGTCAGTGAGAGTCATAGCAATCAGTCATTCTACCGTTCGGTCGATTTGCGTACTAGGGTTTTATTATATAGGATATATTATTAATTTCAGAGAGGAAGGAAAAGGGAGAGAGAGATAGAAACATCAATGATGAGCGAGAATCATTGATCACTGCTTCCTGCACACCCCCTACTGGGGATTGAGTCCACAACCCAAGCATGTGCCCTTGACTGGAATCGAACCCAGGACCCTTCAGTCCAAAGGCCAACACTCTATCCACTGAGCCAAACTAGCGAGGGTTATTCTTTTTCTTTCTCTTTTTCTCCCTCTGCCTCTGTTTTTCCATGCTTCTGAGCCTCCCTCGGTCTCTCTATTTCCCTGTACGTGACTGTGTGTGTGACTGTGTGTGTGTGTGTGTGTGTATGTGACTGTGTGTGTGTCTGTTTGTCTGTCTGTCCCCAAGTATTTCTCTCCGTCTCTGGGTGTCTCTCCCTTTCTACATGTCCGACTCTCCTCCTGTCTCTCTGTGTTTCTCTCCCTGTATTACTGACTCTCTCCCTTTTCCCCGAAGGGCGATTCCGGGGGTCCACTGGTGTGTGGAGACCGTCTCCGAGGCCTGGTATCGTGGGGTAACGTCCCCTGCGGATCCAAGGAGAAGCCGGGGGTCTACACCAACGTCTGCAGATATCACCAGTGGGTCCGGAGAACCATCTGGGCCAACTCATTCTGACATGTGGCGTCCAACCCTTGACCTCGGCCCCCACTTCCCGCCTCTAAAGTATCTCTGATCAAGACCATGCCTCCTCCTCCCCCCGCTTCCGCCCAGAACCAACCCTTAATGCTTCATTCTGCCTGATTTTACCCCAGCCTCCCCCCTGGGGGTGAGTGGGAACACAGGCTGAGGTCTTACCCCCGCCACTAAGAGAAAACAGGACCTTCGCTTCCGAGCAGCCCTCCCTCCTGATTATCCCAGGGCCCTGTTGCCTCCCCGCAGAGGAGCGATCACACGCCTGCAGAAACCCGAAGTGGTATCCCAGCGCTGCCTCTTGCTACCCGTGAAGACTCACATCTGTAAAGTAGGGATGAGAACCGTGTGCTCCTCATCCCTTCCGGGGCCGCAGTTGGGAGGAGTCAAGGTCTCAGACATGGGAAAGGCGGGCACCTGGCTCACCTGCCTGCTGAATAAAGAGTAAATTTCATTGCCGGTGACGCTTGCTGCTTTTCTCCCACTTCTGCTGCCCCGAAACCCAGATAGGCTTAGTTCTTTCAGCAGCCTAACCGGATGAGGCGGTTAATCCTCCGGGGTCCATGGGAGATGGTGCCAGCTAACATGCCAGGCAGAAGAAGTGGGCCTTGATCCTGAGGGCCTTGAGAGAAAGGAAGGACGGGGTCAGATCTGGGTATTAGAAAAATCTCACTGAGGTGCATTCAAGGGGGGCGGGGGGAATGGGCAGGGAGGAGGAGGCCCTCAAAAAAATGAGGGGAGCAGACAGACAGAGCTGAGTGAGGGCCCAGGCTTCCCCATGCTCTCTGGGGTTCTCCCATCAACACGCACCACGCATGACCCCAACCGGTGCACACCCCCCTGTCCCCAAACCCCAGGCCCGGGCCTGTCCTCAGAGAGGCATTCTTCTCTTACAACCCTCGCGGCCCCATCTCTGAGGAAGACAAATCAGCATCTAAGTCACGTGTCCTCCCAGGATGTGAGGGGGACAGGTGGTAGCTCCCCTAGAGGCGGCCAATCAATGACTCTCTCTCATCATTGATGTGTCTATCTCCCTCTCCCTTCCTCTCTGAAAATCAATAGAAATATATATATATATATATTTTAAAGACAAATATAGTTTTATGTTGAAATACTCCCTGCATGGGGCTGGGGTGAGGAGCGGAGAAATATGCAGGGACAGAGGGAGTATCAGAAATGATAATCCATTTGTTTCACAAATATTGAAGACAACCCTATTTTGCCCAGAGTGGAATGAAATTGGAAGTTAGTAAACAAAGTGACTGCACCATAGGGGACATTCAAAGTCAGTTCTGTTCTTTTTTGTTTCTAAGTTCTCACTCGAGGATATACTTTTATTTATTGAGAGAGAGAGAGAAACATCGATGTGAGACAAACATCGATTGGTTGCCTCTCGTACACGCCCCAACTGGGTATCTGCCCTGACCAGGAATTGAACCTCAGCCTTCCCGGCATACAGGAGGGCACTTCAACGACCTGAGCCACCCAGCTGGGGCAACCCCGTGTCATTTCCACTAGAAGAGGGGTGTGGTCCCAAGACAGAGGGGATACTTAAAAAGAACAGTCCCTCTGCTCCGAAGATCTTCAGAGTTGGAGAAAAAGCACTATGTGTCTTAAGAGCCAAGGAAATGTGAAACGTTGTCCAGGGGGTGCGAGAGGAAGCAGTGGCTGACTTCTATGAGGACAGGGAAATACTGAGTCCTGGGAAGGGATTGGGCCCGCTCGGACCAACCCCTCCTGCGAGTTATAAAGGGGGTCACCAGGAGGAACCCAATCAATGTCCAGGCCACAATCAACGTCAGCTCACCCTCTTCCTGAATGGCCAACAGTAACAATGAACACTCGGTACATGCCCGTACGCTGTTCTAAAGGACTGTATCTATTAACTCATTTAATCCTCACAGCAAGCATTCTTGTTCCCTAATTACGGAGAGGGAAGCTGAGGCTTCGAGAGGCTCCAGGGATAGCCCAAAGCCTTATAGATAACTAGAGGCCTGGTGCACGAAATTCGTGCATGGGGGGGCGGGGTCTCTCAGCCCAGCCTGCACCCCTCTCCAATCCGGGACCCCTGTGGGATGGGGCCTAAACCGGCAGTCGGACATCCCTCTCACAATCCAGGACTGCTGGCTCCTAACCGCTTGCCTGCCTGCCTGCCTGCCTGATTGCTCCTAAACACTCTCCTGCTGGCCTGATCACTCCTGACTGCCTCTAATTGTCCCCTAACAGTCCCCGTGCCAGCCTGATCACCTCCTAACTGCCCCCCTGCCAGCCTGATCACCCCCTAACTGCTCCACTGCCAGCCTGGTCACCCCCTAACTGCCCCCCTGCCAGCCTGGTCACCCCCTAACTGCCCCCCTGCTGGCCTGGTTGCCCCCTAACTGGTCCCCTGCCAGCCTGGTCGCCCCCTAACTGCCCCCCTGCTGGCCTGGTCACCCCCTAACGGTCTGGAAGGAAGTCGGACATCCGGAAAATGTCTGGTTGACCCGGTCTAATTAGCATATTACCCTTTTATGAGAATAGATAGGTGGCCACATTGCCCTGGCTGGTGTCCTCAGTGGTTAGAGCATTAACCCCCAGGGCACCAAAGGGTCTCAGGTTCAATTCCCAGTCAAGGGCACCTACCTGGGTTGTCGGTTCATCCCCAGCCCAGGTGCGGGTGCATGCCAGAGGCAACCGATTGATGTGTCTCTCTCACACTGAGGTTTCTCTGTGTGTGTCTCTCTCCCCCCTCCCTCCCTTACGTTCTCTCTAAAAAAAAAAAAAATGGAAAAAAATATCCTTGGGTAAAGATTAAGGAAAACAAACAGATGCCACATCAGAATTTGAGCGTCAGGAGGTTGGTGCCAGAGTTTGAACTCCCTGCTCTGCTACGTGAAAGTCTTCTTTCCATTCCCATATGCTTTCACACGGAGCAGAAAAACTGTTTAAAGGCCCAATCTTTTACATGCATATTTTTTTATTCTTTTTTGAGAGGGAGAAAGAGAGAAACATCAATGTGAGGGAGAAACAGCGATCCGTTGCCCCGACTGGAGATCAAACCTGCAACCTGGGTATGTTTCCTGACTGGGTGCATGGGACAATGCTCTAACCACTGAGTCACACTGGCCAGGGCTAACAAATTTTCTTTTAAGCAGAATCTTTGCGCATTTGGTACTTAAGGGGCGTGTGTGTCTAAGAGAATCTCACTCATCCTAGGGACAGCCTCTTGACTTCAGCTTCACGTATGTCATCCGGGTTCCATGTTTAAGTTGGAGTCGCACCAACTTCCTATTCAGTGTTGGGAGACCTGAAAAAGGCAACGTTGGTCACATATATGCGTGTCATATACAGAGACTAGAGGCACGGGCATGACATTCGTGTCCTTGTGTGGGAGGGGGGTGTCCCTCTCGCAGTCCAGGAGCCCTCAGGGGATGTCCGACTGACAGCTTAAGCCCACTTCCCACGGGAGCGCACTGGCTCAGGGCTTCTGGCTGAGTGGCACTCCCCCTGTGGGAGCACACTGACCACCAGGGGGCAGCTCCTGCATTTGGCGTTGGCGTCTGCCCTCTTGTGTTCGGTGGGCGTCATAGCGACTGGTCGTTCTGCCGTTTGGTCGATTTGCATATTAGCCTTTTATTATATGGGATGTGTGAATGTATTTTAGTGCTGGGAGGTGTGTCTAACCGTTGAAGGACTTCCTGAAGAGATCGAATGTGTTAGTTTTAGAGATGTAGTGTGAGATGGGTGAAGATACTTTGTACATTAGACCAAGCGTTATTATAAAGAACTCATAAAACTGTGTTAAACCCTGGCTGGTGGCTCAGTTGCTTAGAGTATTGTCCAGTAAAACAAAAGGATGCGGGTTTCATCTCCAGTTCAGGGTGAATACAAGAGGCAGCTGATCAGTGTTTTTCTCTCTCTCTTCCTCTCTCTCTAAAAATTGATGAAGCCCTAGCCAGTTTGGCTCAGTGGATAGAGCGTCAGCCTGTGGACTGAAAGGTCCCAGGTTTGATTCCAGTCAAGGGCACATGTCTGGGTTGCGGGCTCCATCCCCAGTGGGGGGCGTGCAGGAGGCAGCCGATCAATGATTCTCTCACATCATTGATGTTTCTATCTCTCTCTCCCTTTCCCTTCCTCTCTTAATCAATAAAAAATATATTAAAAAGTAAAAATCGATGCCCTAACCTGTTTGGCTCAGTGGATGGAGCATCGGCCTGTGGACGGAAGGGTTCCAGGTTCGATTCCCGTCAAGGGCATGTACCTTGGTTGCGGGCACATCCCCAGTAGGAGGTGTGTAGGAGACAACTGATCGATGTTTCTCTCTCATTGATGTTTCTAACTCTCTATCCCTCTCCCTTCCTCTCTGTAAAAAAATAATAAAATATCTTAAAAAAATATCGAGATCAACCAAGACTTATATGCATGCATATAAGCATAACCAATGGACAGAGACAGCAGGGGGATGAGGGCATGTATAGGAGTGGGGTGGAGGGGCGATGGAGGGATATGGACACATATGTAATACCTTAATCAATCAATCAATCAATCAATCAATAAAAATTTAAGTGAAAGATAAAAAAATAGATGAAAAACATATCCTCAGGTGACACTTTTTAAAAACGTGTTAAAACATATATAGAATGAGCTCGGCTGGTGTGTCTCAGTGGTTGAGTGTCGACCTATGAACCAGGAAGTCATGTCCATTCCTGGTCATGGCCCACACGGGGGTTGTGGGCTTGATCCCCAGTGTGGGGTGCATAGGAGGCAGCCAATCAATGATTCTCTCTCATCATTGATGTTTCTATCTCTCTCTTCCTCTTCCTTCCTCTCTGAAATCCATAAACATATATATATATATTTTTTTTAAAGACATATCTAGAATGAAAAGGTTTGCAAGCTCAACTTAAAAAACTAAGAAAGGGCTAGGTTGTGGATGTGTCACTTTAATGCATGTAATAGTCCAAATAAACCTCAGAATTTTATTTTTTATATTTTCCCCCTGTGCACTAAGCCAGCCTCAGAGCTCTAAAACCCTCCTGTAACAGAGTGAGGGAGACAGCTATGGTTTCCCTTCAAGGCGTGTGACCTCCACCAGGCCAGCATCTGTGTCCATTTGTTCTTGGATAGATGGGTCTGGCGCACAGTAGGTGCTCAGCATGTACGTGCTGAATGAGTGTGTGGCTCTTACATCCTAGTGGGGACAGAGACTTGGAGTCACAGTGGGAGATGTTTGCACAGAGTTGGGGGGGGGCACCCAGAAAGACCGGATGGAGAAGAGGTCAGGAGAGGCAGCCCCAATGGCCCGGGACCAGGGACCAGGGAGGGAGAAGTCACCTTTTGGGTTCCCCACCCAGTGGCCCATTTCTCAAAGGGCCAGGAGCCACCCACCCCCTCAGCCTCAGGTGGCCCTGCCCAACTTTCTCACCCACGCCTGGCTGTGCAGTTGGGCCACCTCACCTGTGGGGGAGGGGAGGGGGAAGGGCGGGGGAGGGGGCCTGGATCCCGGCCCGTTCTCCTCCCTGCTAGGTCGTATAGCCCGGGCACCAGGGTGAAGGGCAGGAGAAGGGGTTGTGGGGTATCTTGGCAAAGTGGCCTGAGTCTTCTGGACCCAAGATGCAGGGTTGGGGAGACCGAGGGACAGAAAGACACGGGGGGGGGGGGGGGGGGGAAGGGGGATTGAGGAGGATTGAGACACAGAGGAGAGGAACAGGGGAGGAAAGATACAGAGACCCAGAGGTGGAGAGAGAGATAGACCAGGAATCACAGACACGAGAGGGGGCCATGAATACGATGGTGGTGGCGCTGGATGGACGTGTGCGTCTCACAGCTCAGGAAACTGTCCGCGTGCAGTACGCACGGCTTCTTGTGCCCCAGTTATACCTCAGTGAAGCCGTTTAAAAAAAATAAAGCAGACTCGACAATTCCAAGGGGTGTTTGACAAGCCAAGTACTCAGAAGCATTCAAAAGAGAGGGGATCGTGGAGACACAAGGAGCAAGATGTGGAGACACAGAAAGGCAGAGGGGGAGGGACACAGGAACAGACACGTTGAGACACAGAGAGACGGGATCCTTCCAAGGGGGTGGGGGTGGGAAGGAGGGGTGGGGGAGGGAGAGAGAGAGGCAAAAAGTGATACTCTGTGGACACCTTACACCGAAAGAGACTCGGGAAGATTCAGAGGGAAGCAAAGAGAGAGAGACGGCAGGTAGAAGAGTTGGAAACGCGGAGAGGAGGGTTGGAAGGGTGACAGGTGGTGAGAGAAGGCGCGGGGGACAAAGAAAAGCCTTGGGCCGAGCGCGCGCCCAGAGCGCAGACCCCTCCCCATCCCGGGGCCAGGAGGTAGGGAGTGGCTTTTGGGACTGGGTGGGGGGTGCCCCGGGGGCGGAAGTGGGGGGAGGCAAGAGGAGTGATTGCTAAGACCCGCCAGGGCGCCTCACTACCTGGGAATGCGCCCCGGGCGGCAGTGGGTGGTTATAACCCAGACGGGGTGCCGGGAGCCGGGGAGGAGGTGGCGGCGGCAAGACGGCGCGGGCCCGAGACGTCTGCGCTGAGCTGGGAGCGGGATTCCCACCCCCTACCAGGGGGACGTGCAGGTGAGGCCGGGGGAGGGGGACCCCCGCAGGTGAGTGCCGGGGAGGGGGCAGCGAGGGAGAGGCAGCTCTCTCTGTCCTCCCTCCTCGCCCCGACTGCAGGGTCGATTCCCAGGTCCCTCTCCGCCCTGGGACACGGGGGTGGGGAGGAAGGAGAGTGGGGTTCCCGTCATCACTCGGGCCTCCCGCTCTCTGTCCCCCTGCCTGGTGCAGTGACCATGGCGACGACAGGGCCGCCCTGGACGTGGTTGGTCGGTGCCCTGCTCACAGCTCTCATTCTGCGGGTGACAGGTAAGCAGAGAGGTGTGCTGTGTGCGTGCCGGCTGCTGTGCCTGAGCGGGGAGGGGGCTCTGTGGCCCCGGAGCGCCTGGGGCGGGGCGGCGGGGGGGGGGGGGGCTGCACGGACTGCACGGACTGGCGCCAGGCCCGGGCAAGTGTAAGTCCACGTCCGTATTAGTGACTGTGGCTGGTGCAAGATTTTGTGTGGCTCCATTTAGGCCCGTTGGTCGGCGTGAGGCCCTACGCGCGGGTGGTTGCAGGTGACTGCGTGTCTGTGCGTGTGGTTACAGGTGACTGCGTGTCTGTGCGGGTGGTTGCAGGTGACTGCGTGTCTGTGCGGGTGGTTGAAGGTGACTGTGTGTGGTTGTAGGTGACTGCGTGTCTGTGTGGGTGGTTGTAGGTGACTGTGTGTGGTTGTAGGTGACTGCGTGTCTGTGCGGATGGTTGTAGGTGACTGCGTGTCTGTGCGGGTAGTTGTAGGTGACTGCGTGTCTGTGCGGGTAGTTGCCGGTGACTGTGTGGTTGTAGGTGACTGCGTGTCTGTGTGGGTGGTTGAAGGTGACTGTGTGTGGTTGTAGGTGACTGCGTGTCTGTGCGGATGGTTGTAGGTGACTGCGTGTCTGTGCGGGTAGTTGCCGGTGACTGTGTGGTTGTAGGTGACTGCGTGTCTGTGTGGGTGGTTGAAGGTGACTGTGTGTGGTTGCAGGTGACTGCGTGTTTGTGCGGGGCTGTATGTGCGCCAGTTCAGCTCGATGTGGAGTGTCTCTCCCTCTGAGACAGTGGCTGTGTGAAGGCGGATGGTGCCCGGTGTGCCACAGCACCAACATGCCTGTGTGCATACATGGTCTGCACATGCGTGCATATGAGGTATGCAGGCATGTCACTGAGACACTGGGTGTGAGAGCAGGTAAGGCCTCCCCCAGTGTGTGCGTCTGGGCGGTGTGCACCACGAGACAGCAGTGCATGCAGCTGTCTCTGGGAGGCGATGCGTGTGCGCTTGTCTGTGACAGCTGGTGTGTGTGTTTCCTGGGGTGTGTTTTCTGTGGTGTGTGCATGTTTTCTGTGGTGTGTGCATGTTTTCTGGGATGTGTGTGTGTCCTGGGATGTATGCGTGTTTCCTGGGGTGGGTGTGTGTTTCCCGAGGGTGTGTGCATGTTTCCGGGGGGGGGGGTGTGTGCGTGTTTCCTGGGGGGTGTGTGTGTTTCCTGGGCTGTGTATATTTCCTGGGGTGTGTGTATATTTCCTGGAGTGTATGCGTGTTTCCTGGGGTGTGTGTGTGTTTCCTGGAGTATATGCGTGTTTCCTGGGGGGTGTGTGTGTTTCCTGGAGTGTATGCGTGTTTCCTGGGGTGTGTGTGTGTTTCCTGGAGTGTATGCGTGTTTCCTGGGGTGTGTGTGTGTTTCCTGGGGTGTGTATATTTCCTGGGGTGTGTGTGTTTCCTGGAGTGTATGCGTGTTTCCTGGGGTGTGTGTGTGTTTCCTGGGGTGTGTGTGTGTTTCCTGGGGTGTGTATATTTCCTGGGGTGTGTGTGTTTCCTGGAGTGTATGCGTGTTTCCTGGGGTGTGTGTGTGTTTCCTGGAGTGTATGCATGTTTCCTGGGGTGTGTGTGTGTTTCCTGGAGTGTATGCGTGTTTCCTGGGGTGTATGCGTGTTTCCTGGGGTGTGTGTGTGTGTTTCCTGGGGTGTGTGTGTGTTTCCTGGAGTGTATGCGTGTTTCCTGGGGTGTGTGTGTGTTTCCTGGAGTGTATGCGTGTTTCCTGGGGTGTGTGTGTGTTTCCTGGGGTGTGTACATGAAGCTTCTCTGTTCTGGGTCATCAGCAAGAGCATGAACTGAACAAGCTATGGGGGGCTGGTGATGGAGTGGGGTGTCATGTCCGTGGATTTGTGGGGGGAGGAGCATTCAGGAGGCGCCTTGTGTCAGAGAACCAGCTCTCCTCTCCCCTCCGCGGGGCTCCCCAGGCTGAGCTCGCTTCCCGGTTCTGCTGGGCCCACCTGTGCTGACCCTTTCCTCAGCCACGCCTCAGTGCAGGCCACACCCACAGTCAGGGCCCTGGGTTGTGCCCACCCCTCAGCCTCTAGGACTCCCCTCTTCACCTCCGCCCTCAATTCCTAGAACCCAGCCCCACCTCCGCTCCCCAATGCCCGGCTCTTTGTAGTCTGACTGCCCAGGTGACCCTGGCCTTGGCCCCACCCAGGTCGGCTCCAAGCCCCTCCCACACCCAGGCTCGGCCGCCTCCAGCCCTGACCCCATTCCCTGAGGCCTGGCCACACTCCTCGAAACCAGGTGCCACCCCTAAAGCCCCAGTCACAGGCCCCACCCTCTGAGCACCCCGGGCTCCAAGCCCTGACCCTTGGCCCCACCCCTGAGTTTGTCCAATTTTACCCTCCCGGTCCCACCCACTAACCTCTGACCACTCCTAGGGATCTCGACATCTCGCCCGAGTCCCCTCTCACCACCTGCGCCTGGACCCTGCCCTTGAACTCTAAGCCTCGCTCCCTCCCCGCGGCTCACTGATCTCCAAGCTCCACCTCTAGACCCCTGGCCCGCCCCTAAACTCCTAGCCCCTCTCCCCACGACGGGAGCGCCCTTCAGAAATCCGACCTCCTCCCAGACCCCCCTCTGAGTCCCAGCTCCACCTCCGAGCCCCTTCCTCCTGTTTCCTGCGCCCAGAGCCTGTTCTTGCAAATGGTGGTGCTGCCTGCAGCAACGCCCCTGCCTCCGGGGCCGCTGGGAGCACCCGGGACCTCGCAGCCGGGACCAGAGAGGGCACCCGGGAGAACGACAGCAGTGACCGCATCGTCAACGGGTCGGACTGCAGCCACACCCAGCCGTGGCAGGCCGCGCTGCTGCTGAAGCCCAACCAGCTCTACTGCGGGGCGGTGCTGGTGGCCCCGCAGTGGCTGCTCACGGCCGCCCACTGCCACAAGAAGTGAGCGGGGGCCCTCACCCAACAGGGCTGTGGGGGGGGGGGGAGAGGCGGCCTGGAGGCCAAGGGCTGGGGGAGATGGGTTGGGGCTGAGGGAGCAAGAGGAGGTAGAGTTGGGGATGGGATTAGGATGGAGTTGGAGCCCTACTCGGGTTGGCTCAGTAGGTAGAGCCTCTGCCTCAGAACTGAAGGGTCCCAGGTTCGATTCCCGTCAAGGGCACATGCCCGGGTTTCAGGCTCCATCCGGGCGGTGTGCCGATCAATAATTCTCTCTCACCATTGATGTTTCTATCTCTCTTCCTCTTGGAAATCAATAAAAAAATATATCAATTTTTTAAAAAAATAAATACATTTTATTGATATCTATTGATATGCCCCTATTGGGGATTGACACCACAACCTGGGCATGTACCCTAACCGGGAATCGAACCGTGACCTCCTGGTTCATAGGTCGACACTCAACCACTGACCTCACTGTCCAAGCATCAATAAATATATATATATACTGAGTGGCCAGATTATTATGATCTCTAAATGCATAATAATCTGGCCACTCAGTATATATCTATTAGAGGCCCGGTGCATGAATTCGTGTATGGGTGGGGTCCAGCCAGCCTGGCCAGGGGGAGGGGACATGGGCGGTTGGCTGTCCTGCCTGCTGGTCAAACTACTGGTCGAGGGGACAATTTGCATATTAGCCTTTTATTATATAGGATATACACTGAGTGGCCAGATTATTATGCATTCAGAGATCATCATAATCTGGCCACTCAGTGTGTGTGTGTGTGTGTGTATAAAGGATGGAGTTGGGGGAAAGAGTGGGGTGGGGACAGGGTTAAGTTGGGGAGAGGGTTGTGGGTGGGGATGGAGTTAGGAATGGGTTGGATTTGGAGGTAGGGATGCACAGGTTGATGGTTTGAGGTGCGTAAGGGATTAGGGATGGGGTTAGAGTTGGGCTTGAAGTTGGGGATGGGGATGGGCATGTATCTGCCCATGGTTTGGGATGGTCACAGAATTGTGGTTGGCTCTCGAGTCGGAATGGGTGGCTATAGGGATGGCGCTGGATAAAGCTGATATTGGGAATAGATGCAGGATTGAGGATGGGGTTGGGATTAGAGTTATGGGTGGGATTGGAGATGGCTGGCTTGGAGGTTGGGGATGGTTAGGTTTGGGGTTAGGGATGCATCTGTTGGTGGTTTGCGTGGGGAAAGGACTCAGGTGGGAGTTGGGGATGGGGTGGGGTTGAGCTGGAGATGTGGCTGGGATGGGAATAGGCATGGGGATGGAGATAAAGAAGGTGTTGGGCTGGTGGATTGGGGTTGGGACCAGGTTGGTGGCTGCGGTTGGCCTTGGATATGGGGCTAGAGATCGGGGTTGGTGGTGATCTGCCCCGTCCTCCTCAGAATTTTCAAAATCCGTCTCGGCCACCACACCCTGTCACCGGTATACGAACAAGGGCAGCAGCTGTTCCGAGGGGTCAAATCCATCCCCCACCCTGGCTTCTCCCACCCTGGCCACACCAATGACCTGATGCTCATCAAACTGAACCGAAAAATCATGGAGACGCAGAACGTCAAGCCCATCAACATCTCCTCCCACTGTCCAGCCGTTGGCACCAGCTGCTTGGTGACTGGCTGGGGAACAACCAGCAGCCCCCAAGGTGAGTGTCCAGGCCCGTGTGTGTGTGTGTGTGTGTGTGTGTGTGTGTGTGTGTGTTACTCCTCATCTGAGTATATACTCTTCATGGATGAGAGAGAGAGGAAGGGAGAGGGGGAGAGAGAGAGAGAGAGAGAGAGAGAGAGGGAGAGAGAGAGAGAGAGAGAGAGAGAGAGAGAGAGAGAGAGAGAGAGAGAGAGGAACGTCAATGTGACAGAGACACATTGTTCGATTGCCTCAACAGGGGGTGGGGAGTGAACCTGCAACCCAGGCAAATGCCCTTTGACCTGGAACCCAACCCACAACCCTTCGGTGCACAGGTTGTCGTCCCAACCACTGAGCCACAAAAGCCAGGGCTCCTGGTCCTTCCAGATGCTCACGCATGCCCGCCTTCTCCCCATCTCTGTCTGAGCACCCTGCCCCTCCCTGTCTCCCCCCGCCACTCACGGTGGTCCCACTCTGCACATTTCCGTTGGGCAGTGAACTTCCCCAAGACCCTCCAGTGCCTCAACATCACGGTGCTGAATCACGAGAGGTGCAAGGAGGCCTACCCGAACCAGATAGACAACACCATGTTCTGTGCCGGCGACGAAGCAGGCAGAGACTCCTGCCAGGTAAGAGCCGAGACGACCACCGTGCGCTCGGCAGATTCATGCTGAGTGCCACCTGTGGAACCCAGAACCAGGCTCAGCGCTGAGAATCCAGCCACAGCCAAATCCGCCAGGACCCCGGTTCTCACAGTGCTCATGCTGTGGACAGCGCTGTCCATCTATCTATCTATCTATCTATCTATCTATCTATCTATCTATCTATATATATATATAATCTATATATATAAAAGGCTAATAGGTTAAGTGTCCAACTATCCGACCGGTCGCTATGATGCGCGCTGACCACCAGGGGGCAGACGCTCAACGCAGGGGCTGCCGAGCTGCAGTGACTTGGCAGCGGCAGTTCTTGGGTGATGCACCCTGAAACCAGAGAGGAGAGAGCCTGATTCCTCGCGGGGCCGCGTGATTCCACCTTCGGCCGTGGGTGCTGTTGTTACTGGGGCACTGTCGGCCCCACATCTGGTTTACTGCCCCCTTGTGTTTGTGTTCCACATCCCGTATGCCAGCAACTTGGCAGAGTGCCCTCTCGCACTCCAGGACCCCTCGGGGGATGTCGGAGAGCTGGTTTCGACCCGATCCCCGCAGGCCAGGCTGGGGGACCCCACCTGCGAGAGGGACCCCGCTCACTCTGAATACTCCGGGGAGAGACCGCGGGAGGTTGGCTGCAGGGTGTGTCCGGCCCATCTCGCTCAGTCCCACCTCACCGGCCACCTTCTAATTAATTTCCTTTCAATGTGCATGAATCTGTGCACAGGGTCACTAATCTATACATATAAAAGCCTAAGCAACGGTCTGACTATTCAACCAGTAGCTATGACACACACTGACCACTAGGGGGCAGACACTCAGCGCACAGGCATGGAAACATGCAACAGACTGATGAATCTCAGAGGGAAGCGGGGAGAGAGGAGGGTGGGAAGAGATTAACCAAAGATCTTCTATGCATCCTAGAGGCCCAGTGCACGGATTCATGCACCGGTGGGGTCCCTCAGCCTAGCCTGTGTGGATTGGGCAAAAACCAGCAGTCTGACATCCCCAAGGGATCCGGATTGCGAGAGGGTGCAGGCCAGGCCAAGGGACCCCACCCGTGCACAAATCCATGCACTGGGCCTCTAGTGTAATTAATATAAATCAATTGTAAAATGAACTATTTTACTTTTTTTTTTCAATTGTAAGTCTTTGAAAGACAGTGTGTAATTTTTTTTTTTTTAACCCTCACCTGAGGATATGTTTTTACTGATTTTTAGAGAGAGAGTCAGGGAGAGAGAGAACGAGAGAAACATCAACTGGTTGCCTCCCATATGCGTCCCCACTGGGGATCGAACCTGCAACCTAGATGTGTGCCCACCCCCCTTTGGTGTACGGGACAGTGTTCCAGCCAGCTGAGCCACCCAGCGAGGACAGCCAGTGCGTCCGTATTTCTCCCCTGACAGCACACGTGGGCTAGCCACGTTTCACTGCTCAGCAGTCCCCGGTGGCGAGTGGCTCCTGTGGAAGACAGCACAGATCTAGAGGGAGAGGGGAAGGCGGCTGTGTATGGTGTGCACTGCACAAAGAAATCAGATCTCAGGGGGCACCCTTCCCATGATCCACCGCACAGTGTCGCCTGTGTATTACAGCGAATTTCAAGCAGACGGCAGATAAGTGTCTTGTTCCCACAAAATCTATAGCATGAATTTTCATTTGATTTTCAACAAATGCTAGTAAGATGTCTTGAAGAAGGAAAACAGAAACCCATGTGAGGTACTTAAAAAAGAAGAAGAAGAAGAAGAAGAAGAAGAAGAAGAAGAAGAAGAAGAAGAAGAAGAAGAAGAAGAATGTGAGCCCTGGCTGGTGTGGCTCAGTTGGTTGGGCATCATCCTGTGCACTGACAGGCTGCCGGTTCAATTCCCAGTCAGGGCACATGCCTGGGTTGCAGGCTTGATCCCCCATGGGGGCCTCACAGGAGGCAGCCGGTCAATGTTTGATGTTTCTCTCTTCTCCCATCCTCTCTCTCTAAAAAAAAAAAAGTCAATAAAAATCTTTTTTAAAAAGATTTAATATATAAGATTATATATACTATATAAGATATATATTATATATAGTATAACATATTATATGTAATATATAAGATTGATACCAAAGTTGTTGAAAGGGCTAGAGGAGCAAAAAGGTTTTTAAAAATGGCCAAGAAACTGCATAAATAGAGTCCTATCAGAGACTGGTAAGGGCTATGCAGAAAATAAAACATAGTTCTATGATAGCAAGCGAGGGAGGCAGTATTCACAATGGTGCTTGGGAGGGCCTCCTGGAAGAGGTGGCATATGAGCAGGGACTGAATGACACAAAGGAGCCAGCCTTGCGAAGGTTAAAGGGCAAGTAAAGCATGTGCAAAGGTCCTGAGGCAGAGAGGAGTTTAGCTGATGCAAAGAACAGAAAGAAGCCAGTGTGTTTGGGCACAGTGTCTGGGGGAGTAATGGGGACCAGTAGGCGTTGAGGCTGGAGAGATGGGTGGGGGTCAGTGTTCAACAATATTGCTTGATCCCCAACACAGAGTTTCTCTGTGTTCTCATGGAAGCTACATCTATTCAGGATGAGAGAAATTAAAATTAAACTGATAGAGCAATCAGGATCCTTCCCCTGTACTCAGGATATACGTTACCAAGCTCTTAACCGCCGCCCCCCCCCCCCACCACCCCTTCCAATTTTACAAGCCTCGCCATTGCAGTAGCTTCCCAGGTCTCCCCATTTCAGTTCTGTTCCCACTTGACAGTAGAAGCACGCACCTCTGGGTAGAGGGGTGGGGGTGGGGGTCATCAGAAGAAAACACATCTAGTTTGGATGCCAGCCTTTTAAACCATTTAGCCAAGCTTGGTAC
Source organism: Corynorhinus townsendii (assembly GCA_026230045.1). Taxonomy (NCBI): domain Eukaryota; kingdom Metazoa; phylum Chordata; class Mammalia; order Chiroptera; family Vespertilionidae; genus Corynorhinus; species Corynorhinus townsendii. The sequence goes on along the minus strand of JAPDVU010000011.1, from coordinate 47,417,417 downwards.
CTTGTGCTGTTTTGTTTTGTTTTGTTTTGTTTTTGGTGGCGGGGGTGGGGGGGAAGGGGGTTGTATAGTTTGGTTTGGTTTGGTTGTTTCGTTAGGGTTTTGCAAACGACAAGTTGGTTTTCCATACCAGCGTGTGGGCTTGGCCACTAAAAGCCAGAAATAATAACAACAGTATTCATATGAATAATAATATAATAATGAGAGCGGCTAATTGCTCAAGTGGTTAGCTTAGTCAACCGATTAGCTCATTTAAGGGTTGTTATTATTGGCTCTACTTTACAGACCAGGAGCCACGGCCCAGCGCACGTAACGCACGGCCTCTCCAAAGAAACCCTGCAGGGATATTAAACCAAAAATCATGAGACAAATTAAGCCACAAGAGAGTTGCAATTTAGAGGTCTGGGAGCGAAGGCCTTTTGCCTTGAAATGGTGTCTGCTGGTAGGGAAGGAGGCCAGGCCTTCAGCTTTCTTTGCACGGACGCCCGGCTCTGTGGAGTCATTCATAATTTGTAAAGACATGAATACGAAAAGGCAGTAAAGAGTGGCGCGTATTATTATAGGAGGGTAATTACAGGGGGCTGTGGAGAATCCAGCCTCCACATCCCAAATGAGTCCGTGGGGGCAGTTCTGTCCGCGAAAGAAGTTCCAGACCTCGAGAAAGGTGTAAAGAGTTTATTTGAGCCAGATCCCGAAGCAAAATCTCAAAAGATTGAGACCGTGGTCCAGGGGATAGCAGGCTGGTGGTTTATGTTATTACTAGAGGCCCAGTCATGGGTGGGGTCCCTTGGCCTGGCCGACAGGGATCAGGCCGAAACTGGCTCTCCAACACCCCCTGAGGGGTCCTGGGTTGGGAGAGGGTGCAGGCCAGGCCGAGGAACCCCATCGGTGCACGATCAGGGCCAGGAAGGGGCAGCGGGAGGGCTCCAGGGTGTGTCTGACCCATCTAGCCCAGTCCCGATCCACCGGACCCCAGCAGCAAGCTAACCTACCGGTCAGAGCATCTGCCCCCTGGTGATCAGTGCACATCATAGCAACTGGTCAAATGGTTTCATTCACAGTTTTTAACGGGGGGAGGGGAGGGGGGACATATGGCAATGCCTGGAGATGATTGTAGGGGGGTGGGGGGGAGAGAAAAAAGGGAAACTGCTGGTATCTAGTGGGTAGAGGCCAAGGATGCTGCTGAACCTCTTTTTTTTTTTTTTTTTTTTTTTTAATGGATGGTCACACTTTATGGTACTTCCTCTGGTCAAATCTCCCATATTTTTCATTTTTTAGTATATTTTATTGATTTTTTTTTTACAGAGAGGAAGGGAGTGGGATAGAGAGTTAGAAACATCAATGAGAGAGAAACATCGATCAGCTGCCTCCTGCACACCTCCTACTGGGGATGTGCCCGCAACCAAAGTACATGCCCTTGATGGGAATCGAACCTGGGACCCTTCCGTCTGCAGGCCGATGCTCTATCCACTGAGCCAAACCGGTTAGGACTGCTGAACCTCTTACAACACACAGGACAGCCTCCCCATGCGAGGAATTGCCCGGCCCCAATGTCAACGGGTTGAGACTGTCTTCCAAGGACTGAGATCTGCCTCTCGGCAAAAGTGAGGTCTCAGTACGAGCAGACTTGCTGTCGGGGGGAGGGTAAAGAGCCAGGAAGGGCGAGAAAGGACTGTCCAGTTGGAGAAACACGGTACTCTGCGGCTGGAGGAGACAGTGAGAGAAACAGCGAGAGATGCATGGGAGAGACAGACAGTGGAGGGGGTGGGGTCAGGGAGGGACGGAGGAAGGGGGGGCGGAGGGACAAAAGATGGGTGTAGGGTGGACCATTAACATTCTCCCTCTCTGTCTCTCTCTGTCTCTCTCTGTCTTTATCCGTGTCCCTTCGTCTACCTACGTTTCCCATCTCTGTGTGTCTCTCTGGATGCTCCACCCCTTCTTCGCCTGTGTCTCCCTCTCTCCACCTCCCCACGCCTCTGCTTCTCTCTGCGCCCCCCTTTCTCCCTGCAGGGTGATTCCGGGGGTCCCGTGGTCTGCGGCAGCACACTGCAGGGCCTGGTGTCCTGGGGGGACTTCCCCTGCGCTCAGCCCGACAAGCCCGGGGTCTACACCAACCTCTGCATGTTCACCAAGTGGATCCAGGACACCATCCGGGACAACTCATGAGTCCCCCCAGGCCCCGGTGGGCGGGGGTCCCCACCCCCTGCACGTCCTCTCGCCCAGACCCCCCACTCCTTCCCCGAGGATGTTGCAGATGTAACCTCCAGCCCCCCGAGTTTCCAGGGCCTCCCTTCCCCGACAGGGGACTGATCCCATCTCTGCAGCTGGCTCCCGGGGGGCACGTCCTATAAAGGCCAGAAATAAAGCGTCCAAGGAGAAGTGGACTCTGTGTGTGGTCTTCTTCTCACCCAGCCCCACACTCCCTGAACCCCGGGCAGGGCAGCCCCTCCCTGCTACGGGGATGGCTCTGGGAGGTTATTTCCGAGGCAAGACACAGGTCCCCACCAGCTGCTTCCCACGTTCTTCCCAATATTGAGCGAGTGTCTGACTGTCGGGTGCCAGGAACTGTCCCAGGTGCTGGGGACACCTCAATGGGCAAAACACACACAAAAAAATCCTGCCCCTTGGAGCTCATGCTCCAGCCAGAGAAGACAGAGCATAAGGAGCCGGACAAACACATTCGGTAAGATGGCGAATGTGTGTGTAAATGACCCAAATCAAATGAGAACGAGGCACAAGAGAAGAAAGAGGCGGGAGAGGCTCCCACCTCCACCACTGCGCTCGCCAGCCGTGAGCCCGGCTTCTGGCGGAGCGCACTGACCACCAGGGGGCGGCTCCCGCATTGAGCATCTGCCCCCTGGTGGTCCGTGCGCATCCTAGCGACCGGTCGTTCCCCAGTTCGGTCGATTTGCATATATGAGCCTTTTATTACATAGGATGGTCATGTCCTAAACTCTGGAACCTGTGAATACGTGACCATGAAGGGCAAAGGGATTTTGCAGGTGTGATCATATTAAGGGTCTTGGGATAGAAGTATTGTCCTGGGTTATCTGGGTGGGACCCTGGTAATCCCAGGGATCCTCAAAGAGAGGGTGGGGGTCAGAATGAGAGTTCAATGATGCTGAGAGCTGGTTTGGATGAAGGCAGAGCCGGGGCCTCTGGGAGTGCAGGCGGCAATGGACCCCCTCCTCCCCGCCCCCGCCCCACCAGCCTCCCAGGACCCCGGCTGCCTCCGAAAGTCTTAACTGTAGCCCATCCAGGCCCGTTTGGGACGTCCGACCTGGAGAGCCGTACGAAAATAAACGCGCGTTGTTTGAAGCCCCTAACCGTGTGGTCATTCGTCACAGCCCCCCGGGGGCACGAGTGGGTGGCCTTTGCACTGAGACCTGCAGGGTGACACGTGACGACCCCCATGGTTAACCGGGGGCCTGGGGTTCCAGGCCAAGAGGAGGACGAGGGCAAAGGGTCAGAGGTGAGGACAGGCGGGGCGTGTCCCTGTTGAAGTCGACCACAGAGACCAGCCTGAACAAGCAAAACCAGGTTAGCTGTGTTCTGCGTGAAGAACGAGAAATGTGTTTGTCCAGATAGGTTTCTAGGAACATAATACGTTTACATACATCAAGTCGCACAGCAGCCCCGGCCAGGTGGCTCAGTTGGTTGGAGCATCATCCCACACACCCAAAAGGTTGCAGGTTCGATTCCCGCAGTCAGGGCACGTCCCTGGGTTGTGGGTTTGACCCCCCCCCCAATCGGGGCATGTACGGGAGGCAGCTGCTGATGGATGTTTCTCTCTGACATGGATGTTTCTGTCTGTCTCTCTCTCTCAAAAATCTATAAAACATATCCTCCAGTGAGGGTTTAAATAAAATAAAAAAATCACACAGCATTTGTTTTGTTCAATATTCTATTTGTGTGGTTCCTCCAGGTTTTTGTCTATAGTTGTAAAACATTTCACCTCATCACTGTTGTGTAAATGTCCTCCAATTGACTTAGCAATTCTTATTGTTAATTTGGCCCATTTGAAGGTAATGTGCTGGTGGTGCTGGTGTACTGTTTGCTAAAATTACGATGAAGAGTGTGGGCGATGAAGAGCGTCGTGTCGACCTATGAATGGAACAGGAGGTCAGCGTTCCATTCCCAGTCAAGGCACGTGCCCAGGTTGCCGGCTCGATCCCCAGTGTGGGGCGTGCAGGAGGATCCATGATTCCCTCTCATCACTGATGTTTCTCTCTCTCTCCCTCTCGCTTCATCTCTGACAACAACAAAAATTTTAAAAAATAAAAATGAAAAGAGTGTAGAGGACGAATGCATTAGGTACGCTTGTAAAATTGTAAGGGGGGAAAAGCAGTGAGCTTGACTATCTACTCTGTCTCTGTGCTTCTTCCTCCTGATGGCAGAGCCCAGATGCACGCAGGTCAGCTTTAGGCTGAAGGGTGAGCGGGATATCGGGAGGGAGGCGTGTGAGCCAGGAGGCCGAGGCTGGTGGACGAGTCCGACTCAGCCACAGGGCGAGTTGGGCAAAATTGAGTTGCAGTTGTCATTCTGTCCCCCTTGCATTACCTTCTGAGGCCAACTGCTCCTCCAGGGGCACCCCCCTTTATTTATTTATTTATTTATTTATTTATTTTAGATCCCTGAGTCGTGCTTTGGAGCATGTCTTCGTATCTAGTGGGGCAAGAAGCTTGTGTCTTGCACCACTGCAGCCCTATTTAAAGCTGTTGTATCGCTCTATCCACTGAGCCAACCCGGGTAGGGCCTGTGTGGTCCCATCTCTATCCTCAATAAAAAAATCCTTTGAGGAGGATTTTTTTTTTTTTAAAGGAGCTCAGAAAGAGACCCATGAGAACGCAGTATAATCCTATATAATAAAAGGGTAATCTGCAAATTGACCCTAATGGGGGAACCACTGGTCGCTATGATGCACACTGGCCACCAGGGGGCAGGCGCTCAAAGCAGGAGCTGCCCCCTGGTGATCAGTGCACTTCCACAGGGGGAACGCCGCTCAGCTAGAAGCCAGCTCAGGGCTGGCCAGCACAGCTGTGGTGGCAGGCGCCTCTCCTGCCTCCGTGACAGCACTAAAGCCATCAGTTGGACATCCCCCGAGGGGTCCTGAACTGTGAGAGGACTCAGGCCAGGCTGAGGGAAACCACCTCCCTCCCCCCCCCCCCGTGCATGAATTTTCATGCACTGGGCCTCTAGTATTATATAACACACATAAAATATGATAGAATAGCAACTGAGATGAATGGGGTGGAGACCGTAGGCTTAGAAAATGGTATAGGGAAAACTGGCTCACCGTGTAAAGAAAAATAAACCTAGGAAATAGACTCAATAATATTGCAATAATCTATAATAATAAAGGTGTAATATGCTCATTAGACCATATGTCCTTCCACACGACCTTCCAGATGTGCTTCGTGGGATGAAGGGATCCAGGCAGCCGCCCATGTTGAGAGGGAGGGATCGAGGCAGCGGCGGCTGCGAAGGCCGACTTTTGCACGAATCTCGTGCACTGGGCCTCTCGTTATGTATGGTTCCAGGTGGAGATTAAACTTAGGGGTGGGAGTGAACACTTCATAAATTATATAAATATCCAACTACTGTGCTGTACACCTGAAACTAATCTATATATATATAAAAGCCAAGTGACCAGAATGACCAGTTGCTTTGACGTGCACTGTGCCCCAATTGGCCCCCCATCGCCCCAATTGGGGGAGGGGCCAGTCGGCCAACCTCCCTTGGCCCCTCCCCCTGGCCCACCGGGCCCTGATCAGCCCAAGTCCGGGCAGGCTGGCTGGACCCCACCCATGCACGAATTTGTGCACCAGGCCTCTAGTATAAAATAATATTGCATGTCCACTGTAATTGAAAAAATAAAATTAAACATTTTTAAATAAATAAACTTAGATTCCTCTGTAACACCAGCCATGAATGTGGAGTCCAGCTGTATTCAGGGCCAATGTGTGAAAGATACATGATACACTTAATAGAAGAACATCAAGGAGGATATCTTTGAGTCTCTGTGACAGGGAATGACTCTTAAGAATGACTCTCAAGGCTTCAAAAGCACAGCTCCTAGAACCAAACACTGATTTGTTGGGTTCTGTCCAAATTAAGAGGTGGGAACCAGACTGCTGCAGCCACTGTGGGAAACAGTATGGAGTTTCCTCAAAAAATTGAAAAATGGCCCTAACCGGTTTGGCTCAATGGATAGAGCATCAGCCTGTGGACTCAAAGGTCCCAGGTTCGATTCCGGTCAAGGGCATGTACCTTGGCTGTGGGCACATCCCCAGTAGGGCGTGTGCAGGAGGCAGCTGATCGATGTTTCTCTCACATCGATGTGTCTAACTCTCTATCCCTCTCCCTTCCTCTCTGTAAAAAAATGTATTTTTTTAAATAAAAAAAAATTAAAAATGGAACTGCCATTCCCAGTGGTCCCACTTCTAGGAATATAGCCTAAGAACCCCAAAACACCATTCAGGAAGCATGTATGCACCCCCTCTGTTCCTAGCAGCGCAATTTACAGTCGCTAAGATCTAGAAACAGCCCAAGTGCCCATACGTAGATGAGTGGATAGAAAAGCTGCTGTACATGTACACCCTGGAATACTATGCAGCCGTAAAAAAAAAACACACACACACAAAAAAAGAAGGATTTCTTACCCTGTGAAACAGAGTGGCAGGACCTGGAGCTCTTATGCTAAATGAAATAAGGCAGTCAGAGAAAGACAAATATCACATCCTCTCACTCATCTGTGGAGTCTAATGAACAAAACAAACCAACAAACGAAATAGGTCCAAAGGCATGGATGCATGGAACGGGCTGACAGATCTCAGCGGGAATGGGGGGGAAGAGGGACAGGAAATGATGAACCGAAAACCTTACATGCCTCTATGCATAGCCATGGACACGGACAATAGTGTGGGGAAGGCCTGGGGTGTGGCCGCGGGCTGGGTGAAGGGGGACGCAGGGGTGACTACAGGAGACATCGGTCATACTGTCAACAACAAAACTAAAATAAAGAATTAAGAATTGGGGTAAAAGGAGCCGTTCATAGGCATTGTCAGAGTGGAAGAAGGTATTCGTCCTGTGGAAATGGACGAGGGACTAGAACTGTAAGATGCAAGAAGCTTCTGTGGGTGAAAAGAAAAAAGGTGGACCCCTTGTGGGAAGTGGGCAGAGGACACGAACAGGCAGTTTGCACAAGCAGAACTCCGAAAGTTGACATGTGCAGGAGGCGGGGTGCAAACGCATTCGTTACCGGGGAGACCAACTGAAGCGATGAGGAGCTACGGGTCTGCACCAATTAGGCCGGAGGACGTGCTAAGGTTGGATAGTGTCGGAGGTACACAGACATTAGAATGTTTGGGTGCCTCCTGGCTGGTGCTGCTCAGTGGTTAGAGCATCTGCCCAAGCACTGAAGGGCCTCTAGTTGTATTCCTGGTCAAGGGCATGTACCTGGGTTGCAGGTTCCATCCCAAACCCTGGTCAAGGCACATGCTCTCTCCTCTCTCTCTCTCTCCCTCTCTCTCTCTCTCTCTCTCTCTCTCTCTCTCTCTCTCTCTCTCTCTCTCTCTTCCTCCCTCCCTCCCTTCCATTCTGTCTAAAAATCAATGGGAAAAAAAGATATCCTCAGGTGAGAATTAATAACAACAACAAAAAGGTATTCTATATAATAAAAGTCTAATATGCTAAGTGTCTGGTCATCTGGTTGGCCATTCAACCAATCAAAGTGTAATATGCTAATGATATGCTAAGGCCACTCAACCACTCGCTATGACATACACTGACCACCAGGGGGCAGACACTCTGACCAGTAAGTTAGCTTGCTGCTGGGGTCTGGCTGATTGGGAGATGGGCTGGACATGCCCTGAAGCCCTCCCACAGCCCCTCCCCACTGGCGAACCTCCCACGACCCTCCCCAGCACCAATCATGCACCAGCGGGGTCCCTCAGCCTGGCCTGCACTCTCTTGCAATCCGGGACTGCTCGGGGGATGTTGGAGAGCCGGTTTCGGCCTGATCCTGCAGGCCAGGCCGAGGGACCCTGCTGGTGCATGACTTCGTGCACCGGGCCTCCAGTGTTTAAGAATGTTGGTGAGTGTGCTGCCTCCCATTCCGAGGAAGGATCTGGCACTATTTCATCAACTTAACTGATGACTCACACCCTGTGACTCAGCAGTCTCCTGGCTATACGTCCCAAGGAATGTCTTCCACACCCACACAAAAAACACATTGGAGGATGTGCCTGGCCGTGTGCTTTGTGGAGGCTGGGAGCCGGCAGCCCTCCCACTCGGTCCCGAGGGGATTGCTGGGTAAGTGTGTGGGCGTCACCGTGGGGTTAGGCGCAGTGGGGCAGGTGCATGATCATAGCAACGTGGATGGGTCTTCAGCACACAGCACTGTGTGGAAAGAGACTTAGCCCTGGCTGGTTTGGCTCAGTCGGTAGAGCATCGGGCTGCGGACTGAAGGGTCCCGGGTTCGATTCCACTCAAGGACACATGCCCTTGTTGCAGGCTCGGTCCCTAGTAGGGGGCATGCAGGAGGCAGCCAAGCAATGAGGTTCCAATCTCTCTCTCCCTCTTCCTTCCTCTCTGAAATCAATAAAAATATCTTAAAAAAAAGAAAATAGACTTGGAATACGAGATATATAATCTAATGCCAATTAAAACTGCAGGCCCATAAGAACCACACTACACATTTTGTGAGGCTGAGGGAGGGTTTGAAAAAGGAAAGAAGGAGGCAGGGAGGGAGGGGGGGAGGGAGGGAGGGAGGGAGGGAGGGGAAAAGAAAGCTTCTACACAAACCAGTAATGATAATGATGCATTTGATGTTCAGCCTCTGCACCTAAGTCTAAAGGGAGTGAAAACATAACTTTGTCTCCCTGGCCAGTGTGGCTCAGTTGGTTGGAGCATCCTCCCGTGCCCCAGAAGGTCGTGGGTTCACTTCCTGGTCAGAGCACATAGCTGGGTTTCGGTTCTGTCCCCAGGTGGTGCATGCAGGAGGTAACCTTACCTCCAATCGATGTATCTCTCCCATCTGGTTCTCTCTCTCTCCCTTCCTCCCTCTCTAAAATCAATAAAAAATTTAAAAAGCCATAAGATTGTAAAATTGTCAAGCCACACTTTGCAAGGACTGTGTCCTGGGGCTGGGCCCCCGTGCGGGGTTAGGGGTTAGGGTGTGTGTGTGTGTGTGTGTGTGTGTGTGTGTGTTGAGCCTTGCCGACCCCTGTGGCCACCTTCTGACACTGTTTTACATCCCTGACTTATTAAATGAACACTTCATCTAACCCCAGCTGTGGCGGATTCTCACTTGATTTGGAACCCCACTCCCCAACCCCCTCCCCCCCGCCCTGAAATGCACGGAATCGGCTCCGATCTCAGAGAGGCCACGGCTAAGGGTGATGAGTGTCATGCCTGGGGTGTGACTCAGAAAACTGGGTGTCCTCCACCCAGTGTCCTCGCTGTTGGGGTGGTTGGCCCCAGCTAGAAACCCGGGTCAGGGAGTGGCCCGGTTTTGTGAGTGGGCGTGTTTCCCACGTGCATTCCACACGCCAGATAAGTACCTAATTGTTGGCTGCAGGGAGGCCGGCTCTGGGTGGCCTTTTATTAGCAATCACAATAATAATGAGGACAGCTACCGCGACTGAGTCCCAGACACCTCGCACAGCCATCCCCCAGGCCCGCCAGCCCTCAACGAGGAGGCTCTTAGCCAGTCGGGAGGCCGGGGGGCAGCGAGGTTGGGTGTACTTGGCTCCATTTCTGCATGAAAGCTGGCACAGGGCAGAGCCGGGATGTGAGCCCAGAGAGTAGAAGTCCTGCCCGGCCAGTGTGGCTCAGTGGTTGAGCATCGTCCCATGAACCAATAGGTCACAGTTCGATTGCCGGTCAGGGCACAGGCCCGGGTTGTGGGCTCGATCCCCTATGGGGGCTGAGCAGGAGGTAACTGATCAATGATTCTCTCTCATTGATGGTTCTATTTCTCTCCCTCCCTTCCTCTCTCTCTAAAAATCAATAAAAACATATTTTTTTTAAAACATGAGGAGTCTGAGCCTACGCCGGATACCACAATGCACTGGAGCCAGCAGAAGCGCACGGGGACCCAGGGCAAAGGGAGAGAGGGTGGTGGAAGTTGGAGGGAGGGAGGGAGGACAGGGAGGGGGACAGGGACGGGGGATGGAGGAGGGAAGAGAGAGACTGAGAGCATTAAAGAGAGAGAGACTAGGAGTGATTTGAAGGCAGACTGGGATTTAAAAGGAGGGAGAGAGAGAAAGAGCTTTTACTTTGGGGGGCTTTAAGAAGAGGGAGCGAGTCGGGCCGCGTGGCTCTGTGGTTGAGCATCGACCTATGAACCAGGAGGTCACGGTTCGATTCCTGGTGAGGACACATGCCTGGAGTTCTGGGCTTGATCCCCAGCAGGGGGCGTGCAGGAGGCAGATGATTGGTGATTTTTCTCTCATCATTGATGTTTCTATCTCTCTCTCCCTCTTCCTTTCTCTCTGAAATCAATAAAAAAAATTTTTAAGATACTTTTTTTTACAGAAAAGAGTTTTATTATTTTTTTAAATATATTTTTTGTTGATTTCAGAGAGGAAGGAAGAGGGAGAGAGAGATAGAAACATCAATGATGAGAGAGAATCATTGACGGGCTGCCTCCTGCATGCCCCCCACTGGGGATCAAGCCCGCAACTCGGGTACGTGCCCTTGACTGGAATCAAACCTGGGACCCTTCAGTCCACAGGGCGATGCTCTATCCACTGAGCCAAACCAGCTAGGGCAAGATACTTATTTTTTAAAAAATAAAAAGAGTGAGAGATACTGAAACAGAACCATAAAAAAACCTTCTGGTGAAGGGCTTGGGGAGATGGAGAAGGGGGGGGGGGGTGGAGAGAGAGAGAGAGAGACAGAGACAGAGACAGAGAGACAGAGACAGAGAGACAGAGACAGAGAGAGAGCGAGAGAGAGAGATCGTGTGCACTTTCAGCATTGCAATGCGCTCTCAGGCAGAAGCAATGTTAAAAGCCGGGCTGAAAGCCAGCATTTGCTCTCCGCCGCCCCCGTGCGGCCCGGGGAAGAACTGCCCTGGGAAAGCCGTGGGCGTGGCGTGCCGCGTGGAGTGGCCCAGCCGGGTTCCCAGGCTCACTTTGGGCGAGTTACTGGACCTCGCTGCCGGTGGAAATGGCAGTTCCACCTCACGCACAGCATCTGTGTCGGGTTGGTGCTGAGAGACGTCCTGTCACCTTCAGGAGGAGCCTGGGCATAATGTAGGGGGCGGGTTGTGTCCCCCGAAAAGGTATGTTGAGGTCCTAACCCCGGGACCTCAGAATGTGACCTTACTTGGAAATAGGGTCCTTGCAGATGGAATCAGGTACAAAGAGGTAGCACTGGAGTAGGGTGGGGCCTGAATCCAATATGACTGATGGCTTTGTAAGAGGAGGGAAGACTGCCTGGCCGCAGTGGCTCAGTGGCTGAGCGGCGACCTGTGAACCAGGAGGTCACCTTGTGATTTCGGTAAAGGCACCTGTCCGGGTTGTGGGTTCGATCCCCAGCGAGGACGTGCAGGAGGCAGCTGATCCATGTTTCTCTCTCATCATTGATGTTTCTCTCTCTCCCTCTCCCTTCCTCTCTGAAGTCAATAAAAATATCCTATATAATAAAAGGGTAATATGCAAATTGACCCTAACAGCGGAACAACTGGGAATGATCGGTCACTATGATGCGCACTGACCACCAGGGGGCAGATGCTCAATGCAGGAGCTGTCCCCTGGTGGTCAGTGCGCTTCCACAGGGGGAGCGCCGCTCAGCCAGAAGTCGGCTCATGGCTGGCCAGTGCAGTGGGCGGCAGTGCTAAGGATGTCAACTAACGGCTTAGGCCCACTCCCCGCGGGTAGGGGGCCTAGTGGGATATCCCCCGAGGGCTCCTGGGCTGCCAGAGGGATGTCTGACTGCCAGCTTAGGCCTGATCCCCCGAAGAGCGGACCTAAGCCGGCAGGTGGACATCCCCGAAGGGGTCCCAGACTGCGAGAGGACACAGGCAGGGCGGAGGGACCCCCCCCCCCGCCCCGCCCCGCCCTGAGTGCATGAATTTTCATGCACCGGGCCTCTAATATTTTAATAAAGAAGAAGAGGGAAGGTGATGTGAAGGCAGACGCAGGGGGAGACGCCATGGGAAGACGGAGACAGAGATTGGAGAGATGCCAGTGCACACTGAGGGATGCCAAGCCCGGCCAGCCCCCACGGGAGAGGCTAGGGAAGAGGTTCAGAGGGTGTCTGCCCGCCCACACCTTGATGTGTGGACGGCTGGCGCCTGAGCTGTGAGAGGATACCTGTCTGGGGGAAGAGCACTGTTGTTTGGTTTGGTTGTTGTGAAGCCTCACCCGAGGGTATTTTCCCCGTTGCTGTTCAGAGAGAATGGAAGGGAGGAGGAGGGGGGAGAGGGAGGGGAACATTGACGTGAGAGAGACACATCGACTGGTTGCCTCCCGCACGCACCCCCATCGGGGGCGGGGTGCGGACTGTAACCCAGGTACGTGCCCTCGACTGGGAATCGAACCACCGTCCTTCCGTGCGCGGGCCGGCTGAGCTCTAACCACTGGGCCACCCAGCCAGGGCTCCGTGTCTGTTGTTGCAAGCCCCTCCGTTTGCCGTTCTTTGTTACAGCCTCCCTCGGAGACTCATATACGGGAGAAGGTCGCTCTTCTGTGTGTGTGAGACAAGGGCAGTTAGGCTGTCTCAAGGCCGTTCTCCTCCGGAGGGAGAAGTGCCATGCAGGTCAACTTTACAGCCGAAGGTAGACGAGCGTCCAGTCAGGACATGAAAAGATGCTCAATGTCGTCGGTCGTGAGAGAAACGCCGCTTAAAGCCACACCATCAGATGCCACTACCCACCCACCGGAGTGGCCAGAAATAAAAAATATAAAAAAACTCTCAATTCCCGAACTCCAAAAGGTAGCAGAGATGTAGAGCCCTCGGCATTCCCACACGGCGCCAGTGGGAGCATCACATGGCATCGCCACGTTGGGAAAAGGTCGCCTGTGACACTGAACGGAATCCATGCCCAGCAACCCCGCTTGTAGGCGTTTCTCCAAAAGGGAAGCAGACAGACCTTAACCCAGATGTTTACAGCAGCTTGATCTGGAGGTGCCCCAGTGCCCATCGACAGGAGAAAGGATAAGCAAAAGGTGGTGTATTCAAATGATGGCTATTCCTCAGCACTTAAAAGGGACAAACTGTACCCTGGCCAGTGTGGCTCAGCTGGTTGAGTGTTGTCCTGTACACACACACACACACACACACACACACACACACACATGCACACACAAAACTGTGGGTTCAATTCCCGGTCAGGGCACAGGCCCAGAGTTGCAGAGTCAATAGGCAGGAGACAGTGATCGATGTTTCTCTCTCACATGGATGTCTCTCTCTCTCTCTCCCTTCCTCTCTCTCTCTGAAAACCAATGAAAATGTATTCTTGGGTGAGGATTAAATACTAATAATAAGATGGATGGAAGGATGAAGCAAGTATCCTATATAATAAAAGCCTAACATGCAAATCGACCGAATGGTGGAACAACCTGTGGAATGACCGGTCGCGATGATGCACCCTGACCACCAGGGGGCAGATGCTCAATGCAGGAGCTACCCCCAGCCCACAGACCCCAGGCCAGCCAAGGCGGGTGCCAGTGGGGGGGCCTCCCGATCGCCCCGCCAGGCACCCTGCAGAGGGAGGCGAGCGGCGGCCGCAGCGACGGGGCGGGGGGGAGGGGCTGGCCAGCGAGTGGGCAGCGTCAGGGGGCGGGGCCGGCAAGCAGACAGCACCAGGCCGGCCAAGGCGGGTGCCAGCAGGGGGGGGCCCCCAGCTCCCTGCCAGTTGCCCCACAGATCAGCCCTGATTGCCAGTCAGGCCTAGGAACTCCACCGGTGCACGAATTTCATGCACTGGGCCTCCAGCAGTAAAATATTAAGGGGGGGGTCTCAGTAGTGGCTATATGGGTACTCACTCTGTATTTCTCTGAACTAGGCCAGGTGTTTGCCGGTGTTCGCGGTGAAGGGAGGGAAGTCAGACCTGTGTCTGGCCGAGTCGCAGTGGCCCAGTTCCCCATCTTTATTGCCACCAGCTTAACCCACACTGCTCTCCTCTTTGCCCTGGACGTTCGTTCGTCCGTTCACTCATTCATTCATTCATTCATTCCGCAAATACTCAGTGAGCCCCTACAATGAGCCACATTCCCACCGAGGTTCCCAGCATCAAACAAGTCACAGAACGTCTGTTCTCATGCAGCCATTTTCCTCCCTACAGGAGGAAGACAATACACGCGCCTCACGCCTGCTTAATAATCTTCCAGGGCGGGTGCGTTCTCTTGTGATGAAGGGGAAGAGGACAGGGAGTGCCTGGGAGCGGTTTTATTTTCCATCGGCTGGTGGGGAGCGGCCTCTCTGGGGAGGTAACTCAGATCGCTGACCTGAAGGGAGAGAGTCAGGGAGGTGATGGCGAGAAGGGCATCCAGGATGCCGCAGGCGCGCTGGACCCCTGCAGACGCTCTCTGCTTCTCCCCCCCGACACCCTCACACCCCCACATCCCGCCCCCCCCCCCCCCCCGTTTCCCTGCTCCGCCCCCACTTTTCTCCCCAGCGGCGAGCAGGAAGGAAGAGCCTGTGTTCTGAGGACCACAGCAGGGGGAGTTGGGAGGTGAGGACGGAGAAAGCTGAGCTTGCTGCCCTCCATAGTGAGAAGAAACCCAGGACCTGGGACCCCCCTCACCACCCTCATCAAAATGCTTCGTGCCCGGCCGACGTGGCTCAGCGGTTGAGCATCGACCTGTGAACCAGGAGGTCACGGTTCGATTCCTGGTCAGGGCACATGCCCGGGTGGCGGGCTCCATCCCCAGAAGGGGGCGTGCAGGAGACAGCCGATCAATGATTCCCTGTCATCATTGACGTTTCTCTCTCCCTCTCCCTTCCTCTCTGAAGTCAATAAAAATATATATATGCAGTATTTTTTTTAAAAAAAAAAATGCCATTTTTCTTGTTGGGAGCTTTACACCTAACAGCTGTGGGGACCCCCAGTAAAGGAAGGACTGGGGGGCGGAGGGACAGGGTGGTGGGTAGAGGTGAGCGGGGCCTGAGTCCCCAGCCCAGCAGGGGAGGAGGGTGTGGGACAATGCCTCTGGGGCCCATCCCTCTGCCCTGAGTCTGTGCAATCCGGGTGGGGCATGTTATTCTCAGAAATGCTTTCATGACGTTTAAGTCCACTAGTCAGTTCAGAGGAGGGAGTGGCGGGGGCGGCTGCTTGCTGGACGGGAGGCCGCTCACTGTCCAGGCTAGAATTTGGTCTCTGACCATGTTGCTGAAGGTGGGGTTGTGTTTTTTCTTTTTTTTAATGTATCTTTATTGACTTCAGAGAGGAAGGGAGAGGAAGAGAGATAGAAACATCAATGATGAGAGAGAATCATTGACCGGCTGCCTCCTGCACGCCCCCTACTGGGGATTGAGCCTGCAACTGTTGCATGTGCCCTTGACTGGAATCGAACCCAGGACCCTTCAGTCTGCAGGCTGACGCTCTATCCACTGAGCCAAACCGGCCAGGGCGAAGGTGGGTTTTTCAACGCACGCTCACACGCTCACGCACAGACACATGCTCAAACACGGCCCGTGGGACTCACATACACACTCTAACAACATGCTCACACAGACACACACACACACAGAGAGACTCACGTATATTCTCACACTCCTGCAGGTCTCGTATGTCCTCCGATCACACACTAACCCCGCAGGGGTGAGGAGGACAGGGGTAGCTAGGGGAACTGTGAGAGGGGGCCGAGGCTGGGACCCTGCGTATCGCCTCTAAGTCAGGAAGGAAGAGAGGAGAGACATCATCGGACGGCATTTGGCGCCAGCGGCATTGTCCAAAAAGTTCGTGCCCATCTTCAACCGGTGGGCACTGGCCAGTAGGGGGCGGTGGGGGCAGGGGGGAGACACTGGGTAAAGTATATGATTGTCTGACCCCTCTACTGTACACCTGAAATTAATATTGAATATAAGCTGTAATTGAACACAAGTGTTTTTTTTAAATTCTTTAAGAGAGAGCCAGAGAGCCAGAAAGGGTAAGTTATAGACGTACGGACTCAGAGAGAAAGCTCTAGAAATGGCACTGGTGAGAAGTGAGGGGTCCACAAGAGCGACCGGGGGACCAGGACCACCCGCCTTCCGACAGGGGGCCCTCCGGGGCAGCTCACACTGAGGCTTACCTCCCGAGAGCTGGCCGGGCAGGGGGTGGGAGGGGAGCTCTGGGAGGGAATCTGGGGTCTGTGTCTGGGCCCAGCAGCGGAGGTGAAGATGAGAACCGGGCTCCGCTTCCACTGCCCATCTTTGTTTCCCATTAAAATAAACCAATGGGCCCGGCCAGCGTCGCTCAGTGGGTGAGGGTCAACCTATGAACCTGGAGGTCACAGTTCGATTCCGGGTCAGGGCCCGTGCCCGGGTTGCGGGCTCGATCCCCAGGGTGGGGCGTGCAGAAGGCAGCCGATCAACGAGCTCTCTCTTCGTGGATGTTTCTACCTCTCTCTCCCTCTCTCTCTCAAATAAAAATATTTTTTAAAAATAAAATAAAAAAATAAACCAATGCTGCCCCCAGCCGAGCGGCTCGGTTGGTTGGAGCGTCGTCCTATACACCAGAAAGGGTTTGGGTTTGATCCCGGTCCAGTCGAGGGGCATACAAGGAGGCAGCTGATCAATATTTCTCTCACATTAATGTTTCTCTCTCACATTGATGTTTCTCTCTCTCTCTCCCCCTTTCCTCTCTCTAAAATCAATTTTTTTAAGTTTCAAGTTTTTAACAAATAACAAGTAATAATAACAAGTTTAAAAAACAAACAACAAGCCAGTGTTGGCATTTTTGTGTGCACGCCGGGAGGAGGCGAAGGAGCAGACAGCTGGGCCTACAGCCTCCAAAAGCCAAGGCATGGGGTCCTCGTCTGGATGTCTTGACGTTCCTATCTATTGGGTGTGATGGCTGAGAAACGGCAAGAATAACAGTACCCGCCTCAACAGGGGGCGGGGGGGGGTGCCTCAAGCATAATCCTATATAATAAAAGGCCTAATATGCAAATCAACCAAACGGCAGAAGGGCCAGTCGCTATGACATGCACTGACCACCAGGGGGCAGATGCTCAGCACAGGAGCTGGTGGTCAGTGGGCTCCCACAGGGAGAGCGCCGCTCAGCCAGAAGCCGGGCTCACGGCTGGCCAGGGCAGCGGCGGTGGCAGGAGCCTCTCCCACCTCCCGGGCAGCACTAAGGACCCCTCGGGGGGTGTCCACTGGGAGCGGGCCTAAGCCGGCAGGCGGACAGCCCCCGAGGGGGTCCCGGATGGCGAGCGGGTGCAGCCCCCTGCCCAGTGCGTGAACGTCATGAAATCTAATGCCCAGTGGAGCTCTGTGTTTGGACGTGGGTTTCAGAAAACCACTCTCCCCAAACACCAGTCCCGGTCGGCGGCGGGGGCGAAGAGGAGTGAAACCGCACGACTTCACAGGAGTCCTTTGTGCTGAGTGTTTGCAGCACCTGAAGACGTCACCCGAGAAAGCTTCGGGCTGTGTCCTGTCCCCTGTCTCTGCTGGCAACAATTAAGAGAGTCATCGGCCAGTTTTCACACTTAGTCATTGTTTCATGACTTACGCAACGGACCGAAGGATGTTTCACCAACCGTGTCAACAGCTCGAGCATCAGGGAGCCTTTTTCTTAACATGTCACTGTTTTTAAATTTCTTTATTGATTAAGGTGTTACATATGTGTCCTTATTCCCCATTATCCCCCCATCCCCCCCCACTCATGCCTTTACCCCCCTGTTGTCTATGTCTATTGGTTAGGCTTATATGCATGCATACAAGTCCGTAAGTGGGCTCAGGGGTCTTTAAATGTATAAAAAGAAAACAAGCCATCAAGTTTCATTAGTACCAAGTGTGTGTCTCTCTCCCTCCCTCTCTCCCCCTCTCTCTCCCTCTCCCTCCCTCCCTCTCCTTCCCTCTTCCTCTCTCCCCCTCCCTCTCCCTCCCTCTCCCTCCCTCTCCCTCTCTCTCCCCCTCTCTTTCCCTCTCTTCCTCTCCCTCTCTCTCCCCCTTCTCTCTCCCCCTCTCTCCCCCTCTCTCTCTTCCCCCTCTCTTTCCCTCTCTCTCCCTCTCTCCCCCCTCTCTCCCCCTCTCTCCCCCCTCTCTCTCCCTCCCTCTCCCCCTCTCCCCCCGCTCTCTCCCCCCCTCTCTCCCCCTCTCTCTCTTCCCCCTCTCTTTCCCTCTCTCTCCCTCTCTCCCCCCTCTCTCCCCCCCTCTCCCCCCACTCTCTCCCCCCCCTCTCTCCCTTTCTCTCCCCCCTCTCTCTCCCCCTCTCTTTCCCTCTCTCTCCCTCTCTCCCCCTCTCTCCCCCTCTCTCCCCCCTCTCTCTCCCTTTCTCTCCCCCCCTCTCTCTCCCTCTCTTTCCCTCTCTCTCCCTCTCTCCCTCTCCCTCTCTCTTAGTGAGCCTGGAGTCAGGCCACCTGGGTTCAAATCCCGGCTCTGCCGTTTGCCTGCTGTGTGCGTTTGGACACGTGGCTTCACTTGCCCGCCCTGGGTCTTCCCGTCTGTAAGTAGAGTTATTAATGGAACCTGTCGCCTCCTGGCTTTTGTGAGAAAACACACAACGTGTCTTTCCATGTTCACAGAAGGGACACATCACTGATGCAGGTGGCAGTTTGATCTGAAAGGCACGGCGCTGCCTGGGGAACCCTCGTCTCAAAGGGTTGCACAGGGTCTGATCCCTCTTCCGGGACATCCTCCGGTGACCGGCGACACAGAACAAGCCCACGCCGTGGGCACTGGAGGCTGGGGGCAGCGGTCATTACAGTTATTGTGGAATAACACAAGGGAATGTCTCTGTGGTCGTCAGCTAGTTCTGCAGGCGAACCGTGGGGATGGGTGAGACAGAGAGAGAACGAAGAGGAGGGAGCGGGGGAGAGGTGGTGAAATTAAAAGATCATTGGGAGCAGCAGCCCTGTAGGTTGCTTGTTGTAAAAAAGAAAAAAGGATTTTAAATGGAACTCTCTGTAGCCTGAAAATTATTTTGGAAGGACATCAAGAGAGGTTTCCTACAAACACCTGAAGGATTTGCCATTGAAAGTCAATAAATATTTGGCCTCATAAACTCAAGTAAATAATTTGTGTTTTTGCCTCCCTGACAAAGTTTGTGTAAAGTTAATCAAAGACTAATTGCAGAAATTTAACTAATGTCATTTACTGTCCATAACCTAGGACAAGTAAAGTTAAAAAAAAATAAACCTTATTTCAGATTAATTTAAATTGGCTAATTAAAATAAGCAAATATTCAAGAAAACTTCATTGTTCTGGGCAGGAAACTGTTCTTAAAGAATTAACTAAATTTTTTATTGATAGCTCATCTCATAGTAAAATTGCTTAACATGCAATGAATCCAAAGCAGTCATATTTCTGTGCAAAAAATGAAAAGTTATCAAGCCTGCGTGATAACATTTCCAAAAGCCTCCTCATATTAAAATTTAAGAAAAGAGGGGGATAGGAAAAATAAAATAGAATAAGATCATTCACCGGCGTCCATAGTAACGGCACCAGTTTCCCAGTGTTGGCCACGTACGGGCTGGGAGGGAAACTGGGTGAGGGCTGTATGAGCAACTTCTCGTGAGTCCGGAACTATTTCAAAATAAAAAGTTACAGTAAATGTTTGTTAAAGTGCCCTGGCCGGTTTGGCTCAGTGGGTAGAGCGCCAGCCCGCTGACTCAAGGGTGTCAGGTTCGATTCCGGTCACCGGCACATGCCTGGCGCGCAGACCCCTTCCCCGGCCCTGGATGGGGTGCGTGCAAGAGGCAGCCAGTCCACGTGGCCCTCTCTCATCGCTGTCTCTCTCTCTCTCTGCCTCTCCCCCTCCCGTCCACGCTCTGGGAAAGTATTCTCAGTGAGTAAATACACAACATATTTTTTCATTCGATCGTATTTTGCTCTATTTTCAGTGTTGGTTTTCTGGCCAGCTCTAATCACCTCAAAACGAGTAACAAGTCCCCTTGCAGGGTTTGGGGGGGAAGACAGGGGGCAGCTTCCCACGGAGCTCTCCCAGATTGAAAGACTTCCCAGAAGCAAGCTTGGCAGCCGTCAACATCCTGATGAATCATCTGTCACGTTCACGCCAACCATTGTTTCGGAACGTGTGTCACTACCTGAGCCGCTTTCACACACCGGGAAAGGAGCCAGCACGGCAGGCCTCCGATGCTTAAAGCGGGAGCAAGGGTTTCAGAGCATTAACCGAGCGTTCGGAACACCCTGGCAGACGCGTGGCTTTGCGAGGAGCCCCCGCCTGGCGGCTGGCGGCACGAGAAAGCAAAGACTGCCTCTTGGCAGCTGCTTTTTAGGTGCAACAAAACCGTCGCGGACGACCGAGACGCATAATCGAGTTGTTATATTTTTTAAGAAGAGATGACGGCAGGACACACCAGGTCACAGTGGAGTCTTATCACCCTACCCCCCTTTTTTTTTAAATAAACATATTCTATTGGTGTGTGTGTGTGTGTGTGAATCCTCACCCAAGGATATTTTTTCCCATTGATTTTCCAGAGAGTGGAGGAGAGAGACACATGGATTGGTTGCCTCCCGCATGCACCCCGATCTGGGGATCCATCCCCGGGGTGGGGGCAACCCAGGTACGTGCCCTTGACCTGGAATCAATCCCGCGACCCTACCGTGTGCAGGCCAACACTCTAACCGCTGAGCCACGCAGACCAGGGTCGCACGTCCTGTTTTTGGGCCATGTGGAAATAATACCCACTCAAAAAATCAACTAGAGCCCTAGCCGGTTTGGCTCCATGGATAGAGCATCGGCCTGCGGACTGGAGGGTCCCAGGTTTGGTTCCGGTCAAGGGCATGTACCTTGGTTGTGGGCACATCCCCAGTAGGGAGGTGTGCAGGAGGCAGCTGATCGATCTTCCCCTCTCATCGATGTTTCTAACTCTCTCTCCCTCTCCCTTCCTCTCTGTAAAAAATCAATAAAATATATATATTTTTTTTTTAAATTAACTAGAGGCCCTGGCCGGGTCGCTTGGTTGGTTAGAACGTTGTCCTGACACACCAAGGGGATGGGTTCAGTGCCCAGGCAGGAACAACAAATGGAGGTTTCTCTGCCTTCCCCTCGCGCACACGCTCTCTCTCTCTCTCTCTCTCTCTCTCTCTCAAATCAATAAATAAAAGCTCTAAGATTTTTAATTAACTGGGAATGATGTAACGCGCACAGACGCCCATGCAAGTCCCGCCCGGTTCAAACTTGGCCCTTTCCTGCTGTGAGGCCTTGGGAGCAGCCCGTAGCCGCTCCGTGCCTCCTTTTCCCATCTGTAACGTGGGAGTGACAGCCGCTTCTATTTCATCAGATGGCGAGGAGGTTAAGTAAGTTGACACTCGTGAGGAACGTAGAACAGCTCCCGAAACTGTTGTATCGTAAGTCATCGAATGAGATACAGGACGCCTTCATGAGCCAATTAATTAGGAGTCGTTTATTGCGTGCGGCCCAGAGGGAGGTGTCTCTTCCAAATCTCTTCCGAAATAGAGGAAGTGTCTCCTATTTACACGTTTTGAACCTCTTTGTTTGCAGATATTACAAAGGGCTCTGTGTGAGCTATTGTTACAGACAGCAGTAACCTTGAATACATACACTGAGTGGCCAGATTATTATGATCTCTGAATGCCTAATAATCTGGCCACTCATATATATATATTTAAACCCATGTGGGTCTATTTTACATATATATATATGTAAAATAGAGGCCCGGTGCATGAATTCATGCACGGGTGGGGTCTGGCCAGCCTGGCCAGGGGGAGGGGACATGGGCGGTTGGCCGGCATGCCTGCTGTGGAGGGGACAATTTGCACATTAGCCTTTTATTATATAGGATATACACTGAGTGGCCAGATTATTCTGCGTTCAGAGATTATAATAATCTGGCCACTCAGTGTAATGAGTTTGTGGTTGGCATAAGAATATGGGAATTGCTATCAGTATTAGTCTACTTTAGCCTATTACATTAGATGGCTAGCTTGCAAGGTCAGAGAGCTAAGTTTCTCTTTTCCTATTACTTGAACTAAAAAACAAAGTCATTTTATAGAATAAGAGACTGTCTTAAAGTGACAGAGTTGACAATGACAGAGTTTACAGTGACTAGGGACTATCTAACAATAGCAGAGAATTCTAACAGCAGTTTTATACAAGATGGAGGTTACTACGCTTCAAAGCACAATAATGACTCTGTGTGATGAGGACGGCCGTGCGTGACTATTACTGTGGTTGTTATTTGTGACTTGCTTTCCCTCTCATCTCTTCATGTCCACGTCTTTGCGTCCATGTCTCCTCTTTTTCCTCTCCCCCGGGGTCGGGAACTCTTCCGCCTCCTGGGCCAGGCAGGTCCTGTAAAGGAGGAAAGCAGACTGGACGTGGGCCACAGAACGTCACAGAACGCTCCCAGGACAGTGGCCATCCGGAGCTTGCTGGGGGTGGACTATGGCCACATGGGAATGTGAGTGAGGTCGACTTATGTCTGATGTCACGGCCTTTTCAAGAGAAGCCTGAGATCTCCTGACCTTTCAATGCTGGTGGCTGTGTTTTTTAAATGCCTAGAACGGAGAGCCCAAGAATAAACACATGCAAATAAGGTCAACTGGTCATTGACAAGGGTGCCAAGAATACCCGGCATGGGTGGGGGTGGGGGGGTGGGGGGGATAGTCTTCCAGGGCAGGCCTGCAGGTCTACTGTGTGGCTCCGGGCCATTGCACAGCAGCCCGGACAAGGATCTGCGGATGAGAGCAACGTTACAGCTCAGAGACATTGCTGGCACCACGTCAGCAGGAAAAAGAAATTACTCCCCCTGGCCCCCAGCCACCACCAGCTTACAAAGTGCTCTCTGGCCGTCTCCACTTAAGACCACTTCATCCCCCGTGAGCTTTTTGGAGTTTGTTCGTCTTTGATTCCTAATTCCTCCAAATCAACGCCGTCCAATCAAAACGTGATGCGAGCCACCTATGTCATTTTACCTTTTTCTAGTAGGCACGTTTAAAAAAAAGAGAGAAAGACGTGCGTGAAATTCTCGTGTACGTGTTGGTAGTATCTTTGATTTAACCCAGGGTCGCCAAAGGATGGCCATTGCCACCGGGAGTCAATATAACATTTTTAATAAGACAGTTTACGTCCTCTTTTAATCCTCACCTGAGGATACACTCTTTATTGTTATTTTTTTGCTCTTTATTGCGTGTGTGTGTTTTAATCCTCACCCAAGGATATGTTTTTCATTAATTTTAGAAAGGGAGAGAGGAAAAAAAACACAACACATTGACCGGTTGCCTCCAGTATGCAACCTGGGTATGTGCTCTGATGGGGAATCGAACCTGGGACTCTATGGTGCACAGGACAACGCTCTAACCAACTGAGCCAGGCTGGCTGGGGCCCAAGAGGCTGTGTGAAGTTCAATCTGGAGGTTCCTTCTGACAAATTCCAGCAAAGAAGCTTTAATAATAGCCTCTCCCCGCCTCCATGGCAGCGCTAAGGATGTCCGACTGAGGCGAGGAGCAGGCCTAAGCCTTTGGTTGGACATCCCCCGAGGGCTCCCGAACTGTGAGAGGGTGCAGGCCGGGCTGAGAGACCCCCTCCCCTCCCCGCCCCAGTGCACAATTTTCGTGCACCAGGCCTCTAGTTGGAAAATAAAATAAAGAGCTTGTAAGATCAATTGCTATTCTTGTTGTACTTATACAAATACGTAGCCAACTTTGCTGGACCTAGACTTATTTTGCAGATAAGTTGGTTTTCACTTGGTAAACTTTAGGGTGATTTTAGAGAGAAACATTCCATTTCATTAGAAACTCTGATACAGACTTGTGGGTGTTAGAGTCTAGCTCAGTCCTTTGTCTTTGAGGTCTTGTATTTCACCTGTAAATTGAACAGGATCCACCCCTAACTGGTTTGGCTCAGTGGATAGAGCGTCGACCTGCAGACTGAAAGGTCCCAGGTTCGATTCCGGTCAAGGGCATGTACCTGGGTTGCGGGCACATCCCCAGTGAGGAGTGTGCAGGAGGCAGCTGATCAGTCGATGTTTCTAACTCTCTATCCCTCTCCCTTCCTCTCTGTAAAAAACTAATAAAATACATTTTTTAAAAATAATTAATTAATTAATTTTAAAAAATAAATTGAACAGGATCCTGGCTTCTAGTTTCCTCAAATATTGGGCTGTACCTCTCAAAACTGACATTTCCCGTGTTTCTCCCGCTATATGTATAGTGGGCACAAACCAGCTAGGGCCCTCCCACTTTTGACTTAGAGTCATTGGACAGGAAACTGTCCTTTTATCCGGATCCCTGCACACCGCAGCCAGACAGCTTGCGTTGCTCCTCAGAGAAACCCCCACAATAGCTCGTGCCCAGGCAACCTCCGTGCCTGACGCTGCGTAAGTCACGAACCAAGCGTGTCTGAATGCCCGGTGGCCTTGCCAGTGGCACTTCAAGCTACAAAGGAACCTTGGAGCCTAGGAGCTGGAAACCTCCTTGACTGGGGCAGCCTCCCCCGCCCTTAGACTCAGCAACTGGTGTACAGCCCGGCCGACGCACCTGCATGGTTGAGCGTCCACCTATGAACCAGGAGGTCACGGTTCGATTCCCGGTCAAGGGCACACATGCCTGGGTTGTGGGCTCGATCCCCAGGGGCGGGTGTGCAGGAGGCAGCGGATCCATGATTCTCTCTCGTCATTGATGTTTCTCTCTCTCCCTCTCCCTTCCTCTCTGAAGTCAGTCAAAATGTGTGTGTGTGTGTGTGTGTTTTAAATAAACTGGTTTATAATTGGCTCGAACCTTTGTTTTCCTTTCGTTTCCATAGAAACGCCTCTGAGGGAACACTTGGTTGCTTGCTCACACACTAGGGGGCTCACTTGGGGAGCCCACGTGCACCCCCACCTCATCTCCCGGTGACGGCATTCCAGTGTTGTTCGCCATAGTGCCCTCACTCCACAAGGCTATTGCCTTTGCCCCGCGGGAACGAGTTACACGCAATGGCTCCCTGAAGCACACCATTGCAGACCAGAGGGATCCCCCCCTCCGAACGGAGGAATGAGAGAGAGGGGCGGGGGGGGGGGGTGGGAGACCGGCAGGACCCCAGCTCTAAGACCTGGGCTCGCAGGTCACGCACAGCGACTGCTCAGCTGTGGAGACAGACAGTTACCTCCAGGGTCCTCCCCAGGAGGAGGTGGGCAGGATTCCCACAGATGGGACCGTGGCTTGAGTCTTGGCCAAGGGGGTTGGGACATCGAGGTCCAGCTTCCGTGCACGAGGGTCAGGGTCCAGGAGCACGGTCCCTGCAGACAGGTCAGCAGGGAGGAGGAGCGCGATCCATCCGCAGGACCCTCCCACCCCCAGGGCTCATCGCAGATGCCAGCTCTCCCAAGTAGCTTTCTCTGGCTGGACACTCCCCCGGAAGCCCTGGAGCCCTGGGAGAGAGGTGAACGCGCAAGGCCAGGCC
Source organism: Corynorhinus townsendii (assembly GCA_026230045.1). NCBI lineage: Eukaryota > Metazoa > Chordata > Mammalia > Chiroptera > Vespertilionidae > Corynorhinus > Corynorhinus townsendii. Next base: position 47,391,892 of record JAPDVU010000011.1, on the reverse strand, counting down.
AGTTCTGAGATAAGAAAGACCCATTGGGGAAGGTGGGGATGGACTGGGAACCTGGGGGTTGGGCTCAGTGGACAGAGCGTCGGCCTGCAGACAGAAGGGTCCTGGGTTCGATTCCGATCAAGGGCACATACGTTGGTTGCAGGCTCCTCCCCGGTCCGGGCTCTGGTTAGGGCATGTGCAGGAGGCAACCAATTGATGCATATTTCTGTCTTTCCCTCTCTTCCACTCTCTCTAAAAAATCAGTGGAATCGCTTCTCGGCCTTTTGGCTAAGATCAAGTGTCCTATCTGTTCTTATCACTTAAATATCTGATACGTCCTCTATCCGAGGACAATATATTAAATGGATTTTTGAAGCTGGGAGTTGGAATAGGAGCTTGCTCCACCCACTCCACACACACACACACACAGAAATCAATGGAAAAAAATATCCTCCGGGTGAGGATTATAAAAATAAATAAATAAGGAGAGCCCTAGCCAGTCTGGCTCAGTGGATAGAGCATCAGCCTGCAGAACGAAGGGTCCCAGGTTCGATTCCGGTCAAGGGCATGTACCTCGATTGCAGGCTCCTCCCCAGCCCGGGCCCTGGTCAGGGTGCATGCAGGAGGCAACCAATTGAAGTCTTTCCCTCTCTCTTCCATTCTGTCTGAAAATCAATGGGAAAATATCCTCGGGTGAGGATTAACAACAACAAACAAACAACAAATAAATAAATAAAGGTGATCAAATGTGAACAAGGAGGAAGAGGAGGAGGAGGGGAAGGGGAAGGGGAAGGAAGACTGCCATGAGAGTTTGCTAGGAGCAAAGCCTGGCCTGGGCTGGAGCGGACACCAGTGGGGGTCAGGCACAGGAGGCACCAGGTGTGGGAAGGGTTGATGAGGGAGAGTAGAGGGAGGCTGAGTGACGGAGGACTGGGGAGCCCTGGGGTGAAAGAGGAGCAGGTCAGCGAACACCCTGGGCTCAGGTGGCCTTGGTGGGGATGGAGGGGGGCACCCCTGTGAGTGCGGTGGGGTAGGGCTGGGTAGAGTGTAGCTACTCAGCTACTCAGGTCAAAACAGGATCATCCTTGACTCCTCGCTGCTGCCTGTGCTGGGTCAGCACGCCCTGCCGGCTCACTTTAAAGGAATTAGAAGGAGACCCTCTCCCCGCCTCCCTGCCACCAACCTGGTTAATGCCCTCAGCTCCCGGATGGAGCCCACTGCCTCTCCTCGCCTCTGCAGCCTGCCCCACACAGACGCCAGAGCGAGCCTGTGAGCAGGCCAGTCAGACCCTGCCCTGCGTCTGCTCAGCCCTGCCCACAGCTCCCAGGCCCCTCAGGACCCAGCAAACAGCATGCCGTCTTTGCTCTTTAGGGACTCGGCTCAGACACACAAGATGTTGGGCAGGAGTCCCAGGTCCACACACCAGAGGCGGTCGGATACCAGAGCAGCCTGGAAAGCAGGCAGGAGAGGTTCCTCACCGCTTCTCCCTCTGCCCAGGGAGTCCGGGGGCCCCCAGTCCCCTCCAGGGACTCTCTCCCTGGGGGGCGGGGTTCAAGATAAGACTTGTTCTGGCCCTAACCGGTTTGGCTCAGTGGAGAGAGCATGGGCCTGAGGACTGAAGGGTCCCAGGTTCGATTCCGGTCAAGGGCATGTACCTTGGATGTGGGTACATCCCCTGTAGGGAGTGTGCAGGAGGCAGCTGATTGATGTTTCCCTCTCATCGCTATTTCTAACTCTCTATCCCTCACCCTTCCTCTCTGTAAAAAAAAAAAAATCAATAAAAATATATTTTTAAAAAAAGACTTGTTCTGGCAGGGGGCACCTTAAAGGACCTCAAATGCCAGGCTGACGGTGGGGACCTATCCAAGCGCAGTGAGGAGTCAGAGGTGCTGTGAGCAGGTGAGGGGCGGGGCGGGTCTGAGTGTAGACAGCCCTCTGAGGACACCTGGTGATGGATGGAGGGAATAAACTGGAAGGTGGGAGGTCGGGGAGGAGGCTGGGGTGAGGGTTTGGGGGCCTAGAAGGACACCCGAGCTGCAGCCAAGCCAAGGGGACAGAAGGGAGAGAAGGAAGCAGAGAGAGGCAGGGACAGGGAGCAGCCAGACCCAGAACCTCTGGGCTGGAGGGACAGGAGCAGAGGTCACCACATGACTAGGTGGACGGTGGGGCTGTCCCTAAGATGGGGAACATGGAAGGAGGCCAGTTTGGGGAAAGAGAGAAATGAGTTAGGACACACTGAGTGAGAGGGGCCTCCCAGGACCATGTGGCCGCCCTAGGCAGGCATTCAGGGTCAAATGGAGGAGACCTATGTGGTTGGTGGTTGAATCACGAGAGTTGATGAAAGACTCCGGGGAGGAGGAGGAGCAGGGTACCGGGCGGGACTCCAGCTGCGGTTAAGGTGAAGGACGTGTGGGGAAATGCCACCCATCACCCAGGTCTGACTCGCCAGGATGGGAGGGAGGGGGGACGCAGACATCACCATGCTGGGAGCGGGGCAGGGTGCCCTCCCGGTGAGCCCGCCATCGGGCTCTGCTTATGGGGGTCTAAATGCCTTCCTTCTTCCATATTATCTGTGGGGAAATCAAGGGCCAGGGCCCCCTAGACATTGGCCACTGACCTCCTACACATCCAGCCCCCATCTTGCATCCCCTTCCCATAAAAGGGGTGGCTTTCCACACTTGGGGAGGGGCCATGCTTATAATTTCAGTGCGTGCTCTGAGGTCAGTCCTCCAGCTCTCTATGCCTCCTCGTTAGTCCAACAAGCCAGGAGAGACTCAACAATTGCCCAGGGCCCTCGCGCGTTCTGAGGCACTGTAAGGCGACTTCAAATTCCCAAAGCTTTGGGTCATCTTAGTGATGACCTCCAAGCCTCCTGAAAGCAGAATCCAGATTTCAAGCCTCAAAACCAGCATCAAGACTGCAGAATCCGGAGTAAAGACTCCAGCCTCCTGGTCACTCAATTTATGCTCCAGAATCAAGATTCTAGGAGTCCAGTAACCATGGCAACCAGGTCCATGTCTGGCCTCTTTTTTTTTTTTTTTTCTCCAGCCTCTTAAATATACCATGCAGATTTGAAACTCCAGACTTCACACTCCACAGTCAGCCCAGGAAACCTCAGAATCTAGACCTAGACTGTAGGATCCAGGCTCCAAAATCCAAAATCTACCATTCATACTCCAGGTTCCAGGCTTCACACAGCAGAAGTGAAGATTTCTGACCTCAAGTCTTAGGTTGCAAATGCTAGATTCCAGACTTACAGATTGGGTGCTAGGTTCAAAGGCCCAGCATCTAGAATCCAAGTCTGAGACGTCACTCAAAGGCCCGACCCAAATTCCAGAATGCAAACTACTCCAAAATTCACACTCTAGAATTCAGGTCATGAATCCCCAACTCTAGACCCCAAAATTCAGAATCCAGAACTGAAGAACCAGAATCAGAGACCCACAACCAGAGATCTGGATCCAGAATCCAGAACCGGAGATCCAGAATCCAAAATTGAGACGTCTAGACTTCAAGATCTAGAATCGGGTATCTGGATCCAAAACCCAAGGTCCAGAATTGGAGATACTAGACTCAGAACCCAACATCAGAAATCAAAGATCCAGAATCCAGAACTGGTTGCGGGGGGGGGGGCAGTCCGGAATTCAGAATCGGAGATGCAGAGTGAGGACTCTAGATCCAAGTCCAGAATTCAAGATCCAGAACCCTACTCCAGGCACAGGACGTATGACTCTAGAATCCGGTTTCTATGCTCCAGACACCAATTCCAGATTACAGGCTCTAGAATTCCAAGTTCTGTATTTTGACCCCCAGTTTTCAACTCTGGCCATCCTGCCTCTCCCCGCTTGCGGAACTGCCCCTGGCAGGGAAATTCCTCCTTGTAGACTCAGACCACAGTTTCAGCCTAATAAATGTTTATTGGGCCTCATCTCCCACCCCACCAGCCACCTAGGCGTCCAGCCTGTAAAGGTGACTCTCAGTTGCCTCCCACCCCACCCTACCCCACCTCCCCAGGCCTGGGTGGGGCTGCAAGCTTATAAACTCAGGCATTCAGGTGCCCGCTCCCCTTCTTCTGGCATCCAAGCTGCCCCAGATGCTGCTGGAGAATCGGAAGGGGGTAAGATCTTCGGGACAAGAGTGGGGGGGATGAGGGGAGACAGCCTGCCCTAAGAGAGACACATGGACCACCCAGTGGGAGTTGAGCGTCAAGGTCACCTGGGTAGGCCCATGTGTCCTTTACTGGTGGTCTACGTTGAACTTGAACCAAGAAAATGTCCTGGAGATATAAGAAGGAGATGGGGGGGGGGCTGTGTGCAGAGCTGGGGGATGGGGACGCAGGGAGGGGGCTGGAGTGAATCTGGAGGATGTCCCTGAAAGCACTTGAACCAAAGCCAAGAACAGGGTCAGGAGTTATCACGGGTTCAAGTCAGCTCCGCACAGCTCCCTGAGGTGTGTCAGGTGCCAGGCCCCAGGCTGCGCAGGGCAGGGGACACAGAGAGAACCCAACCTGAGCACTCCTGGAGACCTGTGCTGTGATGGAGGCAGAACAGACACTGTGGGACCCAGAGGAGATACCTGTCAGGAATCAAGGTCTCCTGGACATGGGGGCGGAGCCTCAGAGAGAAATATAAATTTGGAGGAAGAATTTGGGAGGTTGCCAGGCAGTGCTGAGGACCCCCTTCAGGGAGATCTATCTGGTGGGGGAGGCAGACACCACTTCCTGGGAGAGGTCAGAAAAGGCCTCCAGGAGGCAGTGGACCTTGAAGGGAATGGCATACCTGGAAGGAGGAACAGCCCAAGCAAAGGCACGGAGGCATGGAATTGCAGGAAGGAAACATGGAAGAATCAACTGTGTCTAGAACGTTATGTCATGGGAGACCCAGCCAGCAAGGCCAGGATGGGGAGAAGCCATCGTGTCCTTGAAAGGGAGGCTGGGAGGCTGGGACTTTATCCTGGAGACACTACGATCCATGCCAGCTGTGAGCAGGAATGGGACGTGGTCAACTCCAGGTGCAGAAAGACCCTGTGGGGTCGTATAGGCTGGGAACTTGAGTGGAGAAACTGACTCGGGGAGGGTGCGGAGGACCCAAGAGGCTGGATAGGAGGCTGGCATAGGGTCTGGGGAGAGAATGTATCCTGAGCCAGGACCTTGGAGATGGAGAGAGATCGAGGGGCCGGTAGCCTCTGCCAGGCTGTGGGGACACCTGGGAATCGATCCCAGTGCCTGGAGGAATGGCAAACCCATCGTAGATGCGATACCCGGGCGGAAGAGCAGGCTGGGGATGGGGGTGGGGAGCGAGGATGGTGAGAAGAAGTTTCTTAAGCAGCGGGTAGGATACGTTTGTGTCCTGAGGGGTCCTGATGGGGGCAGGAGGAGCCAGTTTCACCCTGGTTCACTCTCTCCTCTCCCCAGACTTCAGCAGAGCCCTGGTCCCTCCTCCATAATGTGGCTTCTCGTCTTTTCCTTCCTGCTGATGTCTGCAGGTGAGGTGGGCCCAAGCCAGGTTGGGGACTGTGGGAGTGGGGTGCTCCCTGAACTCCCCCATCCCTAGCGTATCGAGGCCCTGCAATCTGTCAGCCCCTCCTTTACCCAGAAACCAACTGACAGTCATTTTCCTCCCTCACCCCTGCCCCACCTCAGCCACCTGCTGAGTCCTCACTCGGTCCTGACAGCTGTCAGGCTCGGGTGGGGGGGGGGCGGTGAAGGGGGGTTGAGGAAGGACCGCTGTGGAGTCCTCATGCCACGTGGGGCCTCTCACTGCCCATGACAACAGACACAGCCCTGGGGTGGCATAGACCCGGGTTTCAGTTCTGGGGGGGGTCACTGAACGTCTGTGACAGGTTCCCCAACTGTCCCACGGAGAGAACAATGGATGTGGAGGCACTAGGAGAGCCTGTAAGAATGCGCTAGCCTTGCTGAGCACTCCACACATGCCAGGCACGGCGCTGAGCACTAGGGAGGGTCATCTGATCCAGGCAGCACCACCATGGGGTGGGCTACGGGCCCCCTTCAACAGAGGACAGGCCTGTGACTCAGAGAGGGGCAGCCACTAGGTCAAGGTGACCCTCGGTGGCAGGAGAGCTCCTGACCACATGCATCTACCACCCGTGAAGAAATTAGCTGTAACCTGATGCCTCTACCCTGGAGGAGTCAAGGGTGGACTTTCATGAACTGGCACACACACATGACGCTCTCGCCCCAGGCAGCCCCTCCAACCTCCCCTCACCACCACCACCCCACCCCCCAACGCCCGCCAACATCCCCTTGGGCTCTGTCCGTGCTCTCTCCTCCCCACCTCCCGGCCTGCCTGCTGCACCCGCTGGGGCCTCCGCCCTCCTCCGGCTTGGACTGGCCAGGTGCGGCCTCGGTGCCCAGCTGTTCAGCAGGCACCCTCTGCCCTTCTCCGAAGGACGACCCACCCTTCCCTTGTTCAGTCCTGTGTCCACCTCATCCCAGTTCTCCCTGCCTTGCCAGGGCTCCTGGCCCAGTTCCCAACCCTAGAGGGCAGAGCATGGGCATTTGATCTTAGCTGTGAAACCCTGCCCCAGTGTGGGTGGAATTGTGTGTCTGGCTGTGACCTTGAGGGGACATATGCATGTTGCCCAGTGTAGGGGGTCATGGTCCTATGACCTTGAAACACCCCCTGTGGATGTCCTTGTGCATGGTGCTGTTGGACGGAGGCGGAGTGCAAGATCCTGCTCACATGTGTGAGCCAGGTACTCACACATGTGATGAGTGACCCTCTCCCCCAGACCGCCGGACCCCAGCCCCCCACAGCTCCTTCTTGTACCTCCAGGACTTTTTCTTGGTTCAGGTTCAAGTTGAACACCAAGCAACTGACTTGGAGGCTGATCTAGAGATGGATAAATATGTCCCATTCTGGTTGCCTGTGTCTCCAGCTAAATATATGTCCTTGACCTTGAATGGCCAGACCTGCATCCAAACATTGCCCTGTCCAGGGGATCCAGTGTTGGCCCTTTGAGTCTCCCCAGAGTGGCTTGGGGATGAGTCACAGTTTTGACCTGGACTATCTTGATCTGGGTCTGGTCATACATCTATCTGACTTACTTTGGCTAAATTTGTGTCCACAACCTGAACATCCACACGTTATATCTGCATAAATAAATCTATGAATCCTTTGTTTAAAATAACATTTATTAAGCAGTCACAATATGTCAGGCACCTTGAGCACGCGCACACACACACACACACACACACACACACACCTATCTAATCCTTACAACAATCCCATCTTACAGATGAGGAAACAGAGGCATAGAAGAGGTCAAATAATTTGCTCAGAGACTCACAGAGAATATGTTTGGATGTGGGGTGGGGGTTGGGGGTGTAACTCTATCACCCCAAATTTCACCATGATACTATAGACCCATGGCTGTGAACAAGTTTTGGGGGGCCTGAGTACATATCCGTGTTTCTCCACATGTACCTTTATTGAAGACCCCCACCTTGTATGTCCAGACCCCCATGTGCAAGTGTGAGCACCTGTGACCTGGTGTGTGAAGACCCACGCTGGGTCTTCTATTTGCAAGCCCGTCTGTGAGTGTGTGTGTGCATGCTGGCACACACGCCCACATTTTAATTGTCTACATTCCTACACACATATGAACCCCTGTGCTGTGAATTTTTTTTTAGATTTATTTATTATTATTTTGTTGTGGTTCTTAATCCACCCAAGGACATTTTTCCATTGATTTTTTTAAGCTATATTTTTATTTATTTTAGAGAGGAAGGGGAAGGAAGAGAGAGATAGAAACATCAATGATGAGAGAGAGTCATTGATTGGCTGCTTCCTGCACGCCCACACTGGGGATCAAGGCCACAACCCGAACATGTGCCTTGACCTCGAGTCGAAATAACACCTCCTGGTTCATAGGCTAACACTCAGACCTAACCGGTTTGACTCAGTGGATAGAGCGTTGGCCTGTGGACTGAAGGGTCCCAGGTTCGATTCCAGTCAAGGGCATGTACCTTGGTTGCAGGCACATCCCCAGTGGGGGGTGTGCAGGAGGCAGCTGTTCAATGTTTCTAACTTGCTATTCCTCTCCCTTTCCCTCTGTAAAAAAATCAATAAAATGTATTTTTTTTAAAAAAAACATTCAACCACTGAGTCACACTGGCCGGGCTCCATTGATTTTTTTATAGAGAGAGTGGAAGGGGCGAGGGGAGAGACAGAGAGAAAAACATCAATGTGAGAGAGACACATCAATTGGTTGCCTCCCGCACATTCCCCTTCCCGGGGCTGGAGATCGAGTCTGCAACCGAGGTACATGCCCTTGACCAGAATGAAACCCACGACCCTTTAAGCCTGACAACCGATGCTCCAAACCGGCTAGGTCTGTGCTGTGATTCTTGAAGCTGCAAGTCATGTAGGTGCAAGTGAGTTTCAGCTTCAAGTGCTGCCCATATCAGTTGCCACGTGTGGATTTTTCTGCTGTGCCAGCTCCCTTGCCCGTGACCTTGTGTGGTCTTGCCTGTGCCCTTGTACGCATGACACACTGCATTTGGCCGAGATGTCCAGGCTCTGGAGCCAAGACTGCATGTCACACGTATTGAGTGGCTGCCTCCATTTGATGTCTGTGACAGCTCAGTGACCTTGAATGGCTGGTTCCAAATGGCCATCTGCCTGCGCGGTATCCGTTGTCCCTTCTCCACTCCCAGAGACAGAGGACATCTCCCCCTCTGGCCCCTTCCCTGTCCTCTCTCTCCCAGGGGCCTTTGGCAAATGGGTGGGGGCCTGGGACAGGGGCACAGTTCTGGAGGAGATAAGCAGAAGTTGTAAACGCTAGAGAGAAGGCAGTGCTTACAAATCAATAAAGCCTGTGGGGGAGGCACAGGTGAGAAGTACATAGTGAGGGCAGGGTGCAAGGAAAAGGACTGATCTATGAACCAGGAGGCCAGGGTTCCAGCCCGGGTTGCAGGCTTCATCCTCAGTGTGGGACATGCAGGAGGCAGCCAATCAGTGATTCTCTCTCATCTTTGATGTTTTTTTATCTCTCCCTCTCCCTCCCGCTCTCAAATAAATAAAAATATATTTTTATTTATTTATTTTATTGATTTTTTTTTTTTTTTACAGAGAGGAAGGGAGAGGGATAGAGAAACATCGATGAGAGAGAAACATCGATCAGCTGCCTCCCGCACACCCCCCACTGGGGATGTGCCCGCAACCAAGGTCCACGCCCTTGACCGGAATCGAACCTGGGACCCTTCAGTCCTCAGGCGGACGCTCTGTCCACTGAGCCACACCGGTTGGGGGGAAAGTTTTTTTTAAAGAAAAGGAAAGGACTCGAACACACACACACCCTCCTCTCCCAGCAGCTCCGGGTAACAGCCGCAAGGTGCTGAAAGGCCAGGAGTGCGCGCCCCACTCCCAACCTTGGCAAGTGGCCCTCTTCGATCGCAGGCGCTTTAACTGCGGGGCTTCCCTCGTCTCCCCATACTGGGTGCTGTCCGCAGCCCACTGCCAAACCCGGTAGGAAGGCACGGCTCAGGGTCCTGAGGGCCATGGCGGGAAGGGTCTAGGGGTCTGAGAATCTTGACTCTGCGGAAGAGCGAGCTGGAGCCTGAGGACCGAGTTCCATGCCTGCCTGTGGACGCTTTGTCCGGGGACGGGGAGACTTTGGGGGGTGGGCAGGAACTGGAACGATTGGCTTTGGGGCTTTAGGGGGAGGGCAATAGGATATCTATACTCCAAAGGGGTCCAGGGGCCCCAGGTTGCCCGCTCTTTTATGTTTCTGTCTACTCCTCCCCCCACTTGCGGGTAACCACGCGCCCGCACAGCAACCTGAGAGTGCACCTGGGCGAGCACAACCTGCGCAAGCGCGATGGCACGGAGCAGCTGCGGACTGTGAACCGCATCATCCCGCACCCGGGCTACGAGGCGCGCACGCATCTCCACGACCTAATGCTGCTGCGTCTAACCCGGCCTGCGCGCCTCTCCTCGCAAGTGCGCCCCGTGTCGCTGCCCATGCGCTGCCCACAAGCCGGCGATCCCTGCGTGGTGTCTGGCTGGGGCCTGGTGTCTGCCTATGAGTCTGAGACCACCGGGAGCCCAGAGTCACAAGGTGCGTGGAATGATGGAGCTGCATGTCAGGCCTCCAGGGACCCTGTCCTCCAGGGCTCTTGGGCAGAGAGAACGAGGGCCTGAAAAATGTGTGGATTCACTCAAGGCTCACTGTCCTCCCCAGTGAATCTCCCAGACACCTTGCACTGTGCCAACATCAGCATCATCTCGGACGCATCTTGTAGCAAAGACTATCCAGGGCACCTGATGAACACCATGGTGTGTGCGGGGGTGGAAGGCGGAGGCACCGACTCTTGCGAGGTCAGAGCCACGAGGGGGCCACGCCCTGCGGAGAGGAAAGGGCCCGTGTTTGGGAGTGGGGCCAGGCTCGGATTTTGCTTGCTTGGGGCCAGAGAAGAGACTAGGGATAGGTCTGGGGATGGAGAAGGAAGGGCAGTTAGAACGGGGGTGAGATTGGAGTTAGAGACGGTGGTGGCTTTGGGATGGCATGGGCTGGAGTTAGGATGCAAATGACAGGACGATGGGCGTAGTCCTGATTCCGTTTGGAACGGGGAAGATCTAGGGGCGGTGGGTGGTTTTGGGTGGGACTGGACATGGGTTGGCTGAGGGTTGCATTGGGTGGGGCTGGTTGGGGTTCACCTGGGTGGTATTGAGTTAAGGTAGGGGTGGGGTTGGATTTTGATTGAGATTGTGAGTGGTGGTTAGGATGGGGCTGGGAACACTAGACCCGAAGCTTCTCACCCCCGCTTCCCTGTCTCCCCGCAGGGGGACTCTGGGGGACCCCTGGTCTGTGGAGGCATCCTGCAGGGCATTGTCTCCTGGGGTGATGTCCCTTGTGACACAACCACCAAGCCTGGGGTCTACACCAAAGTGTGCAGATACATGGACTGGATCCGGGACACCATGAGGAGGAACTGACTGTTTGGGGCCCACCAACCCTATCCCCCTCCAAACTTTCACCCCCACCCCCCGTGTCTCTGAGCAGACACTCCCATGGCCACTCCATCCTGACCTGGGACAGAATCAGCCACCCCCACCTCCACCCCCACCCCCCACCCCCAAAACCCCATTTGTCCAAGGCCCCATGTTAGCCAAGGGCTTGTCCGGTCTGATGTTCGGTGCTCCAGGTCACCTGTTGAACACCAAGATAACAGCACGGATGCAAGTTTCTAGGACTTTCTTCTGGGGCAGAAGGGACATGGGACCAGGCGGGGAACCCAGATCCAATGTACATTGATCCTCTCCACCCCCGGAACCTGACCCCTAGGTGAGGAGAGATGGCCTCAAGCGGGGCTCTGTTCACTCAACACGTGAGATCAGCTGTGTGGCCTTGAGAAAAAAGGCTCAACCTCAGTTTCCCCATCTGTGAAGCAAGGACCCTCAAATTGCTTCACTCGTAGGGTTACAGGAGGAAATTCATATGAACTGATTCAAACAGGACCCGGCACTGGGGAAGTACTCTATATCTCTGGACCCACTGAAAGGACCCCGCACACACTAGATGTTCAAGAATGAGTACATTTGCTCTGACCGGTTTGGCTCAGTGGACAGAGCGTCGGCCTGCGGACTGAAGAGTCCCGGGTTTGATTCCAGTCAAGGGCATGTACCTTGGTTGCGGGCACATCCACAGTAGGGCGTGTGCAGGAGGCAGCTGATCGATATTTCTCTCTATATATCCCTCTCCCTTTCTCTGTGTAAAAAATCAATAAAATATATTTTAAAAAAGAAAAAGAATGAGTACATTTTTTTTTCAAAGTTTCGTTCCAGGCTTCCTGGTAGCCATGGCATAAAGGCAAATACTCTCCTTTCCTGGCCTAAAGCAGAGACTGGGACCCTGTGAGCTGCTTCGATTTTACTAAAGAGCCAGGAGAACAGGGTTTACCATGGAGGCTGCAGGAATCTAGTTTTTTATTCTCACCAGAGATCCCAAAAATGTGATGTTCAAGGTCACTCGATGTTGAAGTACATACATCTGGCCCCTGAGGACTCTATATCCTATTGGGAGAGGGGAGACTGGAATTTGTGGAGGGGATGCTCTTGTCCTTGGAAGGCAATGGAGTCCTGAGACTTTGGAGGACATGACCTTGAGCATCCAGATCTGGGGAACCAGGAGGTGGGGAGGGGAATGGGATCCCAACATTGCTTGGGGGGACAATGGATTTTGAAATGCTAGGGAACATATTCAGGGAGACCACTGAAACTTTATATTTCTGGGTCTGGGGGGACGGCCTAGAACTGAAATGGGCACCCCAAGATTTTATGATGAGAAGAACAATAGATGCGGGGACCTAGGCCATCGGAAAGCCAAAGCTTCCATTTCAGTGGCATCCGGAAGCCGAGAAGCTTGGCTTCAAGCGGCACAGGGAGAAGGGAATCAGAGCCCCACTGTTGGTATATGAGGGCACACAGGGTCTTCCTTGGGGTTCAGGAATTTGGAACTTTGTATTGGGGGGAGGGGCCTGTGATTCCTCCACCTCCTGTTTCTGTTCCCACTCACTCCCCGACCTACCCTTGTTCCCTGCAAGACAACGAGCCCTCGGTGCTTATCTTGAAGGAATGATTTCAGTCAAGAGACGCAGCGCAGCAAAGCAAGCAAGAATGGATTGGCCGCAGCAAATGCCCTTCACGAAACAACCAAGGGCTTAGCATAGAAGAAGCAACGGGAGAGCCCGGCGGGGCTGCTCTGGCTCACTAAGAAGTCAGAGAAAAGTTGGCCTCGGAGGCAGGCTCCGGGGTGAGCCCGGGACGAGCCGCCGCTGCCCACTGCTCCCCTGGTTGCAAGGTTCCTGGGGTCCCTTAGAGGTTAGGAGATAGACGCCTGCCTGGGGGGGGAGGGAAAGGCGCAGGTGTGCGCCCCAGAGGGAGAGCATGAGCACCGGGCCCTCCTTCCTAAGGGCTGTTCTTTCTCTCCTGCAGGTGGGCAGTCTTAGGGGAGATCTCAGGGGAGGGTTTCAGCAGAGTATGCGTTGTCTCCCAGGTGTGTCCTTTCAGGGTCCCGGTCTCCACTGATTGGCTGGCCCCGGGGGCAGGGGTCATTAGTTATTGCAGCTGGTCCTGACCGGCAGCCATGGTGTTGCTGTTTTGCTGGGCCTGGAGTTGAGACACAACTGAGGCCTAGACATGGTTATCCCCGGGGGAGGCCAGATGAGGGGGGTCGAAACCCCAGGACCAGCGAGCGATGCGATGGGGGAGGAAAGTTTATGCTGAGGGCCAGGTAGGCACCCGGGCTCTCTGTCCTGTGACCCGTACCTGGCCCATCGTCCTTGCTCCGCTCAGGTCTGTCTAACTGCCTGTTACATCCTCACTGGCTCTGTCCCCAAGGGCAAGGCCCCAGGAGCCAACCCCACCCCCCAACCCCCAACCCTGCCAAGGCTTCCAACACGCAATCGCAATCGAAATCGCCATGGAGGCAGTCCCTTCAGAGCAGCAGCTGCTCCTTCTCCCGGCCCTTCACAGGCAGGGAGGGGGCAGGGAGGGGGGAGGTGTCCAGCATCGGAGTGCCAGCAGGGCAGGGGCGGGGCCCTAGGGGCTTTTAAAGGCTTCTCGGGGAGGCCCTCCTGGCTCACCACCTGCCTGCCCCCCGACACCTCTGCCACCATGTGGTTCCTGGGCCTGGGCCTTGCTCTGTCCCTGGCCAGTACTGGTAAGCCAGAGGGAAAGATGTGGGAGGGGAGCCGGCCCTGCCTCTCACTCCGCCTTCATTCCCTCCCACCCAGCTCCCCAGCCTGCGCCCCTCCAACCCACAGCCCTCCCCCACCCCGGGCCCCAGGCTCTTGGCTATCTCTCCCAGCCCCTCCTCCTTCTTACCTTTTCCACAGTCCCAAGAACTCCCAGGACTTTCTGCTCTTCCCCCCTCAGATCCCACCCCCAGCCCCTCTACCAAGGGGGCATGCTGGGCCATCTCTGCCTCGCTCTTTGGGGAACTCCACTTCTTCCAAGGATCTCCCAATCCCACCAGACCCTGGGACCCCTCTCACCCCCTCTCACCCCTCCAGATCTCTATGGCCCAATGGTCTGGCTCCCGAGCCCCCAAATCCTACCACTCCAGCGGCCAGCTCTCAAGCAGGTCCTCCAGTCCCCGGCATCTGGTCCCCCCAATCCTCCCAGGACCCCCCAAAATGCCATCAGACACCTCCGACGGGGGTTCTGTGACTGTCCCTTTCTTCCCTCACGCTTTGCCCTGAGACTCACATCCAGCACCCCCAACCACTGCTTCTTCCCTGTGGACTCTCCATCCTTCCTCCAGCTGAGCCTTCTCCCCTGCACCTCCTGCACAGCTCTGGTTTTCTGGGACAACCACCCTCCCCAGGATCCCATATGCCTTCCCAGCCCAGTTGTCCTGCCCCTCCCTCCCCAAAGAACCCAACATCACATGGGGCCTCCCTGCATTCCCACAGCTGCTCGGCCCCTGGTATGCCTGTCTCCGTTCCTGTCCTGGCATCGCTCCCAAGGGACCCAGATCCCTCCCCTTCCCCCCCCCCCCCCGCCCCCCAGACTATGCCCCAGCTCCATAGACTGGCCCCGTCCCAGAATGACTATCACCGACTCTCCCTCCTTTTGAGCCCAGTCCTGACCCCAACACTGTCCCAGGGCCGCACCCCCCTTAGAACGCCATGCCCTGGTCACAGGACCCCAAACCCTATAGGAGCCCTCTCCCAGCCAGGCCTTGTTTGCCACTCCTTGGCCTGGAACCCCGAATTCTCTCAACCAGGAACCCCAGTCACCCCACATTTCCCAGGTACTTCTTCTTGGCCGCTCAGACCTGATTCCCCAAACTCATACCCTTTCCAGAAGCCCCGAAAGCCCAACCTCCCCCCAAAAAATATGTCCCTAATCATTTCATCAGCCTGGAAGCCCCTTCACCCTCAAATCCTTTCACCCAGCTCTGAGCCACTCTCTTGGGGCCTTTAACTTTGGTTTCCCCTCTCAGAACCTACAGCCTCTTGTCCTACAGCCCAAGACCTCCAATCACCCCACAAAGCCCAACCCGCACCGATGGGGTCAGCTCTGCTCTCAGCAGAGCATCTCCCTGCCCAGGCCCAGCCACCCACCCACAGTCTCAGAGCCTTCAGGATCCTGGGCCCTTCCCATCACCTCCTGCCCATGTCCTCAGACCGGGCCCTCTGCCCCTGTGTCCCTGCATGTCCATAGCATGGCTCCCACGCCCCCCGTGGCCACCCCCATCCGCCCTGACTCAGCACCCCCTCTGCAGGCGCTGTACCCCCCATCCAGTCCCGGATCGTCGGAGGCTGGGAGTGTAAGCATTCCCAGCCCTGGCAGGCGGCCCTGTACCATTACAACCGCTTTGAGTGTGGGGGCGTCCTGGTGGCCCCGCAGTGGGTGCTCACAGCTGCCCACTGCATCAGCGAGTGAGTAGGGGCGAGGGATCGGGGCGCGGGGGGGGGGGGGTGGAGGGGTGTCTGTGCTACCACAGGACTGAGCCTGAGTCTGCCTCTGTCCCATCCCTAGACCTGTCTCTCTATCTCCCTCTGTCCTGTCTGTCTCAGGGTGAGTGTCTCTGTGGTGTGGCTCTGTGGTTGTGATCCTGTCTCTATCTCCCTCTCTCTTCTGTCTCCATGTCTCTGTGTCTCCCTGTCTGTCCATCTCTGTCACTGTCTCACCTCCAGCTCCCTGCTCTGTCTCTCTCTCTCTTTCTCTCTCTCTCTCTCTCTCTCTCTCTGGGTTTCTGCCTCACTCCCTCTCCCCATCCCTACTGTGCACACACACCCCAGCATGGGACTGAAGGGGACCCCCAGAGAAAAGGGAGGGTCGTCCCCAACATTTTGGGTGATGGGGGTTCTCACACTGCCCAGCCCCGCCCTCCAGGAGGCCCACAGGGAAGGGCTGGTCTCCGGTGGAGCTGCCTAAGGGCCTTGAGGACCATGGGGGAAGGGGAAGAAATGAGAAGAGGAAGGGAAGGGTGCTGGGGAGGGAAGGGGGACGCTGACCTTGGGCTGGGGGCCAGGCCACCGGCCTGCTGGGGAACCAGCCCCACAGCCCCAGCTGCTGCTGAGCTGGGCACAGGCCCCTCCTCCCATCTGCTCCAGCCCCTCCTGCCCTCACTCCCTGGTCTCTCACTCTCCGTCACCCCCTGGCCTCCTGGGCTCCCACTTCCCATTCTCTCTCTCTACTTCCTCCGTGCCTTTCTCTATTTCTCCCTCGCCTCCCTCACTCCGTTCTTTCCTGCTTCTTCCTTCTCTCTGGCTCTCGCCTCTTTCTCTGTTCTCCCTCCAGCTTTCTCATTCCCCCGCACCTGCTTTAAGCTCTCTCTTCACTCCCTTTGTCCCTGGATCAGCCTTTCACACTGTGGAACCACCGTCTCTTTCCCCACCGATTTGGACTCTTTTGTGTTCTCTCTGTGCTCCTCCTCGTTTCTCTCTCTCTCTCTCTCTCTCTCTCTCTCTCTCTCTCTCTCTCTCTCTCTCTCTCGGAGGGTTGGGGAGTCCCAGCCCCATGCCGCCCTGCCCCCCTTTCTCCCCCTTCTCCCTCCTCATGCCCTGCGTCCCCCTCTCTCCCCAGCAATTACCAGCTCTGGCTGGGTCGCCACAGCCTGTTTGATGAGGAAGAAGCGGCACAGTACGTCCAGGTCAATAAGAGTTTCCCACACCCTCGGTTCAACCTGAGCCTCCTGAAGAACCACACCACCCACCCGGGAGAGGACTACAGCTACGACCTCATGCTGCTCCGCCTGGCCGAGCCTGTGCAGATCACAGACAGCGTGAAGGTCCTGGCCCTGCCCACCAGGTCCCCCAAGCTGGGGAGCACCTGCTACGCCTCTGGCTGGGGCAGCACCAACCCATACCCATGTATGCCAGCCAGGAACCCAGACACGGGGGGGGGGGGGGGGGCGGGAGGAGCGGGGGACTGGGGACCTAGACTCCGGGGTCTGAGGGAAGAGGGCCCGGGAGCCAGGTGGCGTCGGCCGCAGCCATGTTTCTCCCTGGCCCGTAGTCGAGTACCCTGATGAGCTCCAGTGCGTGGACCTCCAAGTCCTGCCCAACAAGGTGTGCGCCGAAGCCCACCCCCAGAAGGTGACAGACGTCATGATGTGTGTTGGACACCTGGAGGGGGGCAAGGACACCTGTGCGGTGAGCTGACCTGCTCCTCCCTGGGCCTCAGCATGCTGGGGGGGGGGGGGGGGAGGGGACTCAGGTTCTGGGCTGGGGTTGAGAGCTATCCAGGCATCTGTCTCCAAGGCTGCTGGATACAGTCCCCTCCCCAGTACTCCAGCTCCCTCCTCTGCCTCTTCCCTTCCCACACCCCCAATCGGGTGGCCCGTGCATCCCCCTCCTCCCTCTAGCACGCATGTACAGTCCCAGCACAGAAAGCTAGCTGGGAGAGGTGACATCTGAGATGAGCCCTGAGGTGGGAGGGTCCCGTGGATGGATGCCCTCCTCCTCCCTGCAGGCACTGTCTTCCCGGGCCCTGCCCCCCAGACACAGAAACTGGGCCCTGGTGTCCCATCCCCATTGGCTAGAACTCCACCCACTGCCCCCCTGTTGGAATCCTGCCACCTCCCGGGAGTGGGCTCAGGAGACAGCCTCACTGACCTCACTTTCTTACCCCTCCCCCTCCTGTAGGGTGACTCCGGGGGCCCGCTGATCTGCAACGGAGTCCTTCAAGGAATCACATCCTGGGGCCACGCCCCCTGCGCCCAACCCAACATGCCCGGGGTCTTCACCAGAATTCTGCCCCTGGTTAATTGGATCAAGGAGACCATGGCAGCCAATGCTTGAATGCCTCCGCCCTATGCCTGACCCCACCCCCCCATCCCCGCCCCCAGTAAAACCAAATATGCATCCAATTCGCATCGAGTTCTGGTGTCATCTGGCCTCCCACACGCTCAACACTGGAAGCCCAGACCCCGCACCCCGTCCCCCCACCCCTATCTCCCGGGCCAGGCTGGAGTCTCCCCAGCCCTCCCTGTCTTGGGGAGGGAGGCGCGCAGTAATGGACAGGGGAAAGGACGGGGCAGAGACAGGTGTAGACAAACAGAGAATGAGGCAGGGACTCCAGGCCGGTTCGCACATGCTGGGCCGGACCCTGCCCCGAGGGAGAGGACGCAATGGAGGATCGGACTCGGAGAGCTGGGTGGTGCCCACATTTTATTGTGGCGCAGAAACCAGGAAGGGGGGCAAGGGATGCGGCTGCAAGCCACGCCTTCCTGGGGAGGGGCTACATCAAAAGCTGGGTGGGTTCGTGTCCGCCCAAGGGGGCAAGATCAGGCACCCCGGGCCGGGGCTGGCCCTCGGTCGGGGAGGAGTTCCGAGGATGATGGGCGTGGCCTAGCTAGGATGGGGGTGGCATATCTGGGATTGGGGCGTGGTCTGTCTGGAATGGGCGGGGCCTCGCTAGGATAGGGGCGAGCCCAAGATAGGATGGGAGCAGAACCACACCCACTGGCCACTTAGCGGAGCTGCGCGCAGAACAGAAGAGGGTGGTGTCTGACTTCTGGGATGGGGACAAGGTGAGGCCTCTGTGGACGGAAACAGAGTCGCAAAGGGTGGGCCCAAGCTTGAGGGTCCTGGCTTTGTCAACAGCCCTCGGAGGGAGAGCGAGGCAGGTTTTTAGGGCGTGGGGCCTCAGTGGAGGTCTGATCCCCGCCCCGGGCCCAGGTACCCGTCCGTGTCCTGAGAAACAATGGCTTAGAACGGCTTGGTGAGGATCCCGTGGAGCGGGAGTGAATCGGGCTGGTCCTCGACTTGCTTGCGGTCTGAGTCTAACTGTCTGGAAACGTGCTTCACAGAGTTGAGCCGCGAGGCCCACCGGCGATAGCTCACCCGCCGATCCCAGGAGAATGAGGCCTGGCTCCACATGCCCACGTAGTTTAAGTAGCTCAGGATTCCTGGGTAGGAGGAGCGAGGTAGGCGGCTGGACGCCCAGCTCCGCATAGGCCCCGCCCCGTCCCCCTAGGCCCCACCTCCTTGGGTTCACCACCACCCCCTTCTTCCCCAGCTCCCCCCTCCCCCCCTCGCTCTCACCGGTCCACAGCATCAAGGCGCCACCGGCCCAGCATAGGTAGGAGGTAATCAGGTAAGAAATATGTGACTTTGGTGTCAGTGCCTCGCAGTGGACTACAAAGAGCGTCATGCTGAGGATAATCAGGAACCCTGCACTTGAGTGGGGCCAGAGATGGACACTAAGCTAAACAGGTACCCCAGGACCTCCAGACACACATACACACACATACGCTCTCCACAGACAGAGGTACCTGGAGGATGCCCCCCACACACACACTCACCCCAACTGAGAAAGACAGAGAAAGGAAAACTGTGAGAGAAACTTTCAAAGACGGGCCCAGGGGAGTTTGGACAGAAACTCTGAGATCCGCCTCCCGGGCGGGGCACAGATGCTGGGTTGGGGAGGGCACCCCATCCCCCAAGCCAACACTTACCGATGCTGAAGCTGAGGAAACTGAAGACAAGATCAATCTTGTTCAGGCGGCGGAAGACTGGCCAGAAGGAGAGGCCCATGGAGATGAGGAGGATGAAACACTGGGTCAAGGCGAGCATCATGAAGCCCGTGCCCATGTGGATGAGAACTGGGGGGATGGGAGGATGGGGGGGAGGGAATTGTCCCAGAGTCACCCCCACACGCTCTCCAAGGTCAACCTCTAAACTCATTTCACTGACACTCCCGAGCAGTGCCCCCAAAGGACCCCCAGAGTTTGACCACAGACATCCTCCAAGTCACTCCCATTCCCGTCACCAAAGTCACCGCCTAGAAACCCCAAAATGACTCTCACAAAAATCACCCCGGGACACCTGTAAACTTAAAGTCACCCCCACTCGCCCCCTCAAAGTTATCCCTAATCAACTCCCATTCACCCTAAAGGTAACCCCCCCCCAGACACCCTCCTAATCAACTACCCACACCAAGGTCACCCCACAGATGAACCCTGAGTCACCCCCACTCACATTCTTGAGGTCACTCCACAGAATCATCTCCATCATTTCTAGAGTCACCCCCACAGACACTCCCAAAGTCGCCCCATTCACACTCCCAAAAGATGTCCCACAGCAATGCACAGTAGCCTCACTCTCCTTCCCAGACATGCCCAAACACACCCGCAAAGTTATCCAAGACCAGGGGTCCTCAAACTACGGCCCGCGGGCCACCTGCGGCCCGCCGAGGACATGTATCCGGCCCGCCGGGTGCCGCTGCCTGTCCTGCTTAGCAGCCAACTCGTCCCCGGCCCGCAGTGCACATAGGAATTTTTTCATAGTGCTTTTTTTTTAACCATAGTCCAGCCCTCCAACGGTCTGAGGGACAGTGAACTGGCCCCCTGTTTAAAAAGTTTGAGGACCCCTGTACCAAGACACTTTAGTCTCTTCAGTGATGAAGAGGGGTTTCAGGGCGTGGAAGCCAGGAAGGTGGGTGTCTGTCTCTCTACTCCTCTCCCCTCACACTCCTAGGTCCCCTAGTAACCCCTTTCACCCCCAAAAACCTCCTCCAATGTCACCTCCACACCACAGAACCACCCCCCACAGACATTCTCCACATCCCCCATACATCTCCCAGAGCGCACGCGCACACACACACACACACAAATGTACACATGCAAAAAAAAAAAACACAACAGCACAAAAACAACAAAAAAACTTACAAATATCTAGACTCAGGGTAACTGAAAGACGTCATTGCACTCACTAGAGAACCGATGTTTACCCAGTTTACGCCGCCGTGTGACAAGACTTGCAGCTCCTCCTGAGAAGGAGCCCCTTCCTACTTTGCCTGCTTTCGAACAGCGCAAGACTGTTTCAGCCAAATGAGCTGAGACTCCATCTGCTTGGCTTCTGGCAAACTGCACACCTCTAACACCTAACCAGCAAGCAAAAGGTTAATCCTGCCCACACAATAGCAATGGCGCTCTCTGCATCAATCACCAAACCCTGGTGGAAGGCTTCTCCAGGCCCATCTCTGTGCTCTGGGGGGGCCGCAGAGGTAGACATGTGACTCTGGTTCAGCCACTCCCAGTGTCCCAGGCCCCAGACCACGGTGATGGGCCATCAGGCAGGCACATGATCAAAAAACCCTGCCCTGGGACTTCTAACTGAAGTTGTCGGGACAGCTCTCCCTCCTCTGGGAGCTGCCTGAGCCTGGCTCCCAGCCTCTTGGGGGATGGGAGGCCTGAGAGAGTAAAACTGAGAAAGGAAAGCAGACAAGAGCAGGAGAGCTGAGGTGACACTGGCTGTTGTCATCCCAGAGACTAGCTTACCTCCCCCACCATGCAGGTCACCCTCCTACCTGCTCCCCCCTCTCAGCCCCAGTCATAAGCCAATCAGAGCATTGCGTTGCTCTGGCCACCAGGCTTGGCTGGCGGTAACGGTGTGACGCAGCCAGGGCTTGGACAGGAATTTTTTTGCCTGCTTTCCTGCTAGACTTGAGGCCCAAGTTGTCAGCAGTTCTGCCAGTCATTCGTTTGTCTGCATTCAAGTCCATTCCCTACCCTTCCCTGTTCTGTACTGCAAGGACTACATTTCCCAGACTCCTTTGTTCACTGGCTTATCAGGTTTGGCTAAGGGGAGGCCATAGCTGAAGAGCCATGTCTCTGGCCCTAGCTGGTTTGGCTCAATGGATAGAGCGTCGGCCTGTGGACTGAAGGGTCCCAGGTTTGATTCCGCTCAAGGGCACATGCCCGGGTCGCGGACTTGGAGAATCTCTCTCATCATTATTGTTTCTGTCTCCCTCTCCCTCTCCTTTCCTCTCTGAAATCAATCCTATCTAATAAAAGAGTAATATGCAAATTGACCATCACTCCAACACACAAGATGGCTGCCCCCATGTGGACACAAGATGGCCACTACAAGATGACCAGCACGGGAGGGCAGTGGGAGGGACCAGGCCTGCAAGGAGGGTTGTTGGGGGCGATCAAGCCTGCAGGGGAGGGCAGTTAGGGGTGACCAGGCTGGCAGAGGAGGGAAGTTGGGGGCAACTGGGCCTGCAGGGAAGGGGGGACCCAGGCCTGCAGGGGAGAGCAGTTGGGGGGACCAGGCCTTCAGAGGAGGGCAGTTAGGGGCAATCAGGCTGGCAGAGGAGTGGTAAGGGGGTGATCAGGCTGACAGGCAGAAGCGGTTAGGGGCAATCAGGAAGGCAGGCAGGTGAGCAGTTGGGAGCCAGCAGTCCTGGATTGTGAGAGGGATGTCCGACTGCCCTCGAGGGGTCCCAGATTGGAGAGAGTGCAGGCTGGGCTGAGGGACATACCCCCTGTGCACGAATTTCATGCACCAGGCCTTTAGTAAAAATATATTTTAAAACAGAATGTCTCTGGGAGGAGGGGACAAGCCAGGATGTTTATCCCCCATCTGTCTCTCTGTCTCCCTGCCTCGGCTGGTGTCTTCTGTGACTGTGGCCACCGGGAAAATCCCACCATGAGTCTCTGGCCTCCAGATGGCTCCAGCTTCTGGGCCCTGCTAATACCACCTCCCTTTGTTCTGCTCTAGGGGTGTCGTCGTTTCCCGAGTTGCTAATTCCTGTTTTTTCTCACTATTCCCTATTTGGCTTCTCACCTCCTCTGTTGCCCATGAAACCAATTCGCTACATTCATGTTCCTCTGAAGCATCCAGAATGGTTTCTTTCCCTCACTAAATGGGTAGGAAATAGGCCTCTGTGGTCCATCTTCAGCATAGTCAACTTTTAGAGAAAACTAACAGGCCCTAGCCAGTTTGGCTCAGTGGATAGAGCGTCAGCCTGCGGACTGAAGGGTCCCAGGTTTGATTCCAGTCAAGGGCATGTACCTTGGTTGCAGGCACATCCCCAGTAGGGGTGTGCAGGAGGCAGTTGATCAATGTTTCTCTCTCAACGATGTCTCTAACTCCCTATCCCTCTCCCTTCCTCTCTGTAAAAAATCAGCAAAATATATGTTTTTAAAAGAAAGAAGCCCTAGCCAGTTTGGCTCATTGTATAGAGCGTCAGCCTGTAAACTCAAGGGTCCCAGGTTCAATTCTGGTCAAGGGCACATGCCCGGGTTGCAGGTTCGGTCCCCAGCAGGGGCATGCAGGAGGCAGCCAATCAATGATTCCCTCTCATCACCGATGTTTCTATCTCTCTCTTCCTCTCTTTTCCTCTCTGAAATTAATAAAAATATATTTTTTAAAAAAGAAAAGAAAACTAACAGCATGTGGCCAGTTGGTTATTGAATTTTCCCAGGATGTAGGGAGGAGGGAAGATTTCCAGGAAGATCCGCCCACTACTAGAGACAACTAGAAAAGGCCTCAGCCCATTTTTTTAAATAGCCCAATAGGAGACAGTAAGACCTAGGTGACATATGGGGACCCCACAGTACTCAGCCAATGAGGAACCGGGGGAGGGACTCTCGCACATTAGGGATAAATTGCCTGTGATCACTGCTCCCGGTGTGCCCGCCGGAGGACGCCAACTCTTACAAGGCCGCATTAAAGGTCTCGTTTTTTTCACCATGCTTCACGTCTCCAAGTCTGTTATTTGAATTCAGACAGGTGAGCATTTCCCACAGATCCTGACTGCCACTCCATGGAGCTTTGAGGATAAAGCCAATTGGAGCAGTCAAGAATCAAAGACAACCCTACGGGTTTGGCTCCGTGGATAGAGCGTCGGCCTGCGGACTGAAGGGTCCCGGGTTCGATTCCGGTCAAGGGCATGTAACTTAGTTGTGAGCACATCCCCAGTGGGAGGTGTGCAGGAGGCAGCTGATCAATGTTTCTAACTCTCTATCCCTCTCCCTTCCTCTCTGTAAAAAAAGCAATAAAATATATTTTAAAGAGGAAAAGAAACAAAGACAGTGATGTCTGATGCGATCGCTTGGACCGATCCCTGGATTCAGCCATGCCTGAAAGCATCCCCACTCCCAGCCAGGTGCCCTCAGGGAGGCCCATCAATTCTTTCACTCAAGCGAGTTCAAGTGAGTTTGTGTCCCTTGTGACCCAAAGATAATTCATAGGTCCCTCCAAGAAGCAGGCATTGGTGTTGCCTGCACACCACCCACCAAAATCGCAAGCACCCTGACTCCCAAAACCAGAATTGAGTGTCCACCCAAAATCTAGAGGGAGAAGAGCTTACCCGAAGCTGAAAAGCAATCAGTAAAGTCACAGAGGCAAAACGGAGAAATTAAAGTACCTAAAAATTCTGAATCTCTTCACCTTGAAATAAAATAGAACACCTTTGTAACCTATGTTATCGTTTGTTTGCTTGCTTGCTTGTTTTAATCCTCACCCTCGGATATTTTTCCATTGATTTTCAGAGAGAGTGGGAGAGAGAGGGAAAGACAGAGAAATATCGATATGAGAAAAACACATCGATTGGTTGCCTCCTGCACGCGCCTCGGCCAGGGCCAAAGCTAGGGAGGAGCCTGCAACCGAGGTACATGCTCTTGACCAGAACCGAACCTGGGACCCTTCAGTCCTCAGGCCAACACTCCAGCCATTGAGCCAAACTGGCTAGGGCGATTTTATAAGCTTTGTGGTGATTTGCCTTTAAAAGGAGAAGTGAAATGTTGCTGTATCTTTAAAGGATAAACAAATAAACATGTATGTATACACATGCCTCTCTATATATACATGTATATGTGCATTTATATCTATATGTTTCTATAAATACACTGAGTGGCCAGATTATGATGATCTCTGAATGCATAATAATCTGGCCACTCAGTATACACACACACACACACACACACACACACACACACACACACTGAGTGGCCAGATTATGATGATCTCTGAATGCATAATAATCTGGCCACTCAGTGTATATCCTATATAATAAAAGGCTAATGTGCAAATTGTCCCTTCGACCAGCAGGCAGGCTGGCCCATGTCCCCTCCCCGTGGCCAGGCTGGCCAGACCCCACCCCTGCATGAATTCATTCACTGGACCTCATATATATATATATATACTGAGTGGCCAGATTATTATGCATTCAGAGATCATCATAATCTGGCCACTCCGTGTGTATAGCCATTCTCTCATACATGCGGAGATGTTCACAGTTGTTTTCGTCCACCCAGCATCTGTTCCCGTTCTTCCAGCAGCAGCAGCTGTGTTTGGAGGGACTCTCTGCCCACACCGTGTCCTTGTGCTTCTGATAGAAATGGCCCCTCCACTGACTCTATGTTTATTATTACTGATTTGAGAGGGAGAGAGAGCGACTTATTGTTCCACTTATTTATGTATGCATTGGTTGATTCTTGTAGACGCCCTGACCAGGGAGCAAACCTGCAGCCTTGGCGTATTGGGGCGACGCTCTAACCACTCAGCTACCTGGCCAGGGTCCCATTGACTTTTGTAAGAAATATTTTTTTTACTGATTTCGGAGAGGAAGGGAGAGGGAGAGAGAGATAGAAACATCCATGATGAGAGAGAATCATTGATCAGCTGCCTCCCGCATGCCCCCCACTGGGGATGGAGCCAGCAACCCGGGCATGAGCCCTTGACCGGAATCGAACCCAGGACCCTTCAGTCCACAGGCCGACGCTCTATCCACTGAGCCAAACCGGCTAGGGCTCCATTGACTTCTATGAAAAGGGCATGATCCAGACCCAGTCGGTCACAGCGCGACATCCTCCCAACCGCAGCAACCGGTTCAGGGAGTACTACGAAACCCCAGGGAAGCCTGATCCCGTCAGAGCGAATCCTGGGAACTTGGAGGGTCACAGAAGGCAGTTTCCTTTCTCTTCCTCGTGTCGGTTACGGAAATGGGGAGACTCCGGGAGCTGCCGACGGCCCACGGCCACTGAAGAGGCAACAGCTTTCCTGAGGGCCTCACAGAGCAGAAGCCTTCACGGAGAGGCGGCAAGAGACCCATCCCCCTTTGAGCGCCTGGCCCCAGCGGTACCTGGACCCGGGGAGGTCACTGCCTCTGACCTTTCCCCTAACTCAAAGCCATAAACCACTTGTTCATCTTACTTACACAGGCTTCATTTTGAGAGGCATGAAAGGAGATATTCAAAATAAATAAGAAATATTGATAACCACACAGTGTTCCAGGAATTCCATAAGTGCTCATCTGAGATGTAAAATGAAGGTAGGGTCCTAGCTGGTTTGGCTCAGTGGACAGAGCGTCGGCCTGCAGACTGAAGGGTCCCGGGTTCGATTCCGGTCAAAGACATGTACCTTGGTTGCAGGCACATCCCCAGTAGGGGGTGTGCAGGAGGCAGCTGATCGATGTTTCTCTCTCATCCATGTTTCTAATCCTCTATCCCTCTCCCTTCCTCTCTGCCAAAAATCAATAAAATATAAAATATATATATATATGTGTGTATATATATATATATATATATATATATATATATATATCAGCTCTCTTCTCACTTCAGTGATGATATTTTTTTTTTCTTTCTTCAGTGGTGATTTAAAAAAAGAAAGAAAGAAAAGAACTCCAGGAGACCCCCTTCACAAGGCCTTCAGAGAATCTCCAGAGTCCCTTTCTCAAAGGCTCCGAAAAGATGTCCCCCGGGGGACACCTGAAGACCCCTGTCCCTGATCACTCCCAGGGAGCCCCCTGCATCGCGCCCCCTCGCCCTGTCCATGGCCCCACTGACCCGTGAAGTGGCCCAGGTTGGGGCATTTGTACTTCCTGCAGTTAATCCATAAGCCCATGTAGCCAGTGTAGGAGCCCTTCACGTAGGCCATCCGCCCATCCAGCGTGCTGAGCACCATCAGAGTCGTGAGGATGCTGAAGAGCAGAGCCCAGCCTCGCAGGATGTACTTTCTGTCCTCCTCCCAGGAGTAGTTTGGGTCCGCTGGGAAAGAATCGAGCACTGGGGGTCGGGATCGGCCTGCACCCCCCATCCCTGAGGGCAGCCATGTCTCCATCCCCACTCAAGCCTCCCCGTTAACCCCATTCTCAGTCCCCTTCCACCCCGATGCCAGCCTTATCCCCACCTCTGTTCCTGTCTCATCCCCAGTTTCAACTTTGTCTCCGGCACCATTCACAGCCCCAGGCCATCCACAATAGTCTCTGCCCTCAACCCCAAACACATCCCCATTCCCATCTCCAACCTTCATGCCCAACTCATCCCCCATCCCCAATCCTATTCCAAGCTCAAGCCCATCCTCCCGTCCCTATTCCCCAAGCCCAAGCTGGAACCATCCCACTCTTGACCACATTCCCTTAGCTCCTTGGACGTCACAAATCCCAACCCAGGACACACACAACAATGACACAGGTTCCAGAGCGTGTTCACGAGGCCATGGCCCGTGGTGTCGCAAGAGTGAACACAGGGGATGCACCCAATATTCACCAAGCCCCTGTGATCCCAGGGACCCCCGGGGCCTCGCTGTTCACTTACTAGACTTCACAGGGTCCCTCCCACACTCCAAGAGTTTTCCCACCTGGGCACCACCACCCAGTCCTGGCTGCTCCGCTGCCCTGGGGCACTCTCCGCCCACCTTTGCCCAGACTGCCTTAATCACCCCCACCTTTAATGTCCCTTCTTCCCCATCTCCTTTCTGACACCCTCCCCTCCCCCAGCCTCCGTTCTTAGTCAGGTTGCCCATTAAATGCTCCTATAGCACAATGTGCAATTCCTCAGGGACTTGGCAGTCATTTTTCCACTGACTTTTTTTTTTTTAAACCTGACCCAAGGACAGTTTCCATTGATTTTTAGAGAGAGTGGAAGAGAAAGGGAAAGAGGGAGAGAAATATCAATGTGAGAGAAGCACATCGATTGGTTGCCTTCTGCAGGAGCCCCCGACCAGGGCCCAGGCAAGGGAGGAGCCTGCAACTGAGGTACCTGCCCTTGACTGGAACCGAGGACCCTTCAGTCCACAGGCCAACGTTCTATCCACTGAGCCAAATCAGCTAAGGCTTCACTGATTTTATTTTCTCCCTACCAGTTTTCCTGGACAGACACCCATTAGGATAGCAGACAAATCTGCACCCCTATCGCCTGCTGCACCCCTATCGCCTGGTACACAGCCTTTGCTATTTTTCAGTAAAAGGAGTCATGAATGAATGTGTGAAGAAATGAATGGGTGGGTGCATTCTTGGTCCCCAGTAATAGTCACTGCTTTCTCTTCTTCAGAGTATGTCTCAATATGGATTTCAGAGGAAGCTGAGTATATGGGTCAGGAACTCAGAAAGGAGCTTGGGGGATGGCGAAAAAAAACACACATTTTTAAAATTGAAATCAGTATCTGTGAAGAGTAAAAATTCAACAGGTTTTTACCACAATGGATTCTAAGTGCTTTTTTTCATGCCATTAACCTGTTTCATCCTCACTGACTGATGAGAATACAGCGGCATAGAGTAGTTAAAGGGATAGTTGTGCAATTAAAGATATAAAGGTTGGTGGGGGGTTGTTTGTTTGTTAGTTTTTCAAAAGATCACCACAAAAGCCAAAGGAAAGGAAGAGGGAAACAGCAGTTTGCAAGTCGCTGCTCCTGATGGGAAAGGCTACACGTATGAGTTGGGGCACCTGCACCCCTGTTGGGCCTCTCTGGGGCCCTTCTTCTGCTGTGAATGGTAGGTCTTTGAGGGTGGAGAGCAGTCCATCTTCTCTGGGCCTCTGAGGACTCAGGGAACGGTGAACAGAGCCAGAGACAGAGAAAGAAAGGGAGCCAGGAGGGGCATGAAAATCCTATGTAATAAAACCCTAATATGCAAACTGACCAAACGGCGGAATGACCGGTCGCTGTGATGCGCACTGGCCACCTGGCACAGGGAGACCACAGCAGAAGCCTCTCCCACCTCGCTGCAGGCGGGTGCTAAGGAACAAGGGGTCCCGGGCTGCAAAAGGCCCGGACTGCAAAAGGCCCGGACTGCGAGAGGGATGTCTGACTGCCCGCTTAGGCCCAATCCCTGGGGGCAGGCAGATATCCCCCAAAGGGTCCCGGACTGCAAGAGAGTGCAGGCTGGGCTGAGGGATACCCCCCTCCAGTGCATGAATTTCTCCACCCTGAGATTGCTCCCTACCTCCCAACCCACCCCTTGCCCTGTCCTGACACCTCTCTGACCCAGCTGTGACCTCTTCTTGTCCCAATCCTGACCCTGCCCAGACCTCACACTTAGACCCAGTCCCAACCCCCATGTCACTCACACAGGTCTAGGGTGCCGGATGAGTCCATGGCCAATGTCCCAACTTCCTGGAACCTCTCCAACTGTCACGGAACCTCCTCCCAGCCCCAGCTGCAGGCCAGTCTGGAGCCTTGAGGCCTGCCTGAGGACAGTAGGGGAGACCAAGAAACACTGAAGAAAGAACAAAGAGATCAAAAAGCCCAAGGGACAGAGCCTGAACCCCAGAGAGAGAGACCAACAGACTTCCAGTGGCCACTGAGGTGCCAGGAAAGAAGGTCTGAGGCCATTGGCAGACTCTTGAGTGCATCTAGGGACTGGCTTGGCCCTCTACCACCACATGTCCCAGAAGTCCCAATCTAACCGACAGAGCAGTCAGTCAGATGTTCTTCCCGAAGGTCCCAACAACGACGCCCAAGATGAGACCTCAGACTCTTTGCCCAATCCCAACAGGTTAAGTGTCCTGGAACCTCCATCCATTATCCACACTAGCCGGGCCAGCTTCCAAGAACTTCCGTCCAGTACCCACTCTCGTCGGGTCAGCATCCAAGAACCTCCACCCATAATCCACATTCGCCGGGTCAGCATCCAAGAACCTCCATCCAGTACCCACTCTCGCCGGGTCAGTATCCAAGAACCTCCATCCAGTATGCACTCTCGTCGGGTCAGCATCCAAGAACCTCCATCCAGTACCCACTCTCACCGGGTCAGCATCCAAGAACCTCCACCCTTTATCCACACTCGCCGGGTCAGCATCCAAGAACATCCACCCATTGTCCAAGAGCTACTACCCATAATCCACACTCGCCGGGTCAGCATCCAAGAACCTGTACCCATAATCCACACTCGCCGGGTCAGCATCCAAGAACATCCACCCATTGTCCACACTCGCCGAGTCAGTATCCAAGAACAACCACCCGTTGTCCAAGAGCTACTACCCATAATCCACACTCGCCGGGTCAGCATCCAAGAACCTGTACCCATAATCCACACTCGCCGGGTCAGCATCCAAGAACCTTCACCCATCTTGCACACTCACCGGGCCAGTGTCCAAGAGCCATCATCCATTGACGACAGTCTCTGGGGCAGTATCAAAGAGGCACCATCCATTGGCAACATTAGCCAAAAAAGTATCCAAGAGATACCATCCATGAGCAGCATTCACCAAGCCAGTACCCGAGACACACCATCGGTTACCTGCGATTCCCATCTCAACACCCAAAATGTCCCACCAAGTTTCCCAATTCGCAGCTTCATTATCCCAAGGCCTTCGGCAATGCCCCACACCCCCCTGGCCGGTATCGAATCAGTTGCCTACAGCAGTCAAATCAGTTTGGAAGACAGCTTGAGAGTAAACCAGAGTCAAAACATCAAGTTCCCAAATCGGACCAGTGTGGATGTCCCCCCTTCAATTACTGACAGCCCTGAGCCCAGCATGGCAAGCATGGAATCAATTTTCTGGACTTCCCAGGAGGATTTCGAAAACTCTTTGTACAACCTCCGAGTCAGCAAAAATACTCCAGATAGCGACATCTACAGCATGCCACCACACAGCCCCACAGAGGCCAGTTCTGGGAGGTGAGAGGCAGAGATCCAGGCGAAAGGCCAGGTTCTGGGTTAGAAGTGGGGGTGGGGGTAGGGGTTGGGGAGACAGCAGTCAAAGGACAGGGACCAGAACGTGGCTGACCTATCAGAGATGGGAGGTTGGGCCTAGGTGTGGCAGGTCTTGGAAGCTGGACCTGAAGACTGGCCCTGGGTCGGGCACGACACAGAACCTGGAGACTGAATTTTGGGGTGGCAGGGCCTGGAAGCTAGATCTGGAGGCAAGGGAGCCTGGAGGGCATGTCCCAGAGGCAGGACCTGGGGGGATACAGGGTACAGAGGATGGACATAAGAGAAGAGAAGCGTCTGAAGGCTCGACTGGGTGGGACTGGGTCTGGCAGCTGGACCTGGGGTGGTTGGGCGGGGGAGCTGGACTCGGCGCTGACACTGGTGGTGGGATATCTGCCGCAGGTTTCAGGAGGGGGCTAAACGCAGATATTCACAGCTGCCCATAGGCACGCGGCTGCTGCACGAGGCCAAGAAGATCAGCCGCCAGCTGAGTCTGGTGCTGAGCCTAGTGGGCATGGTGATCATCAGTCTCATCACGCTGGGTCAGCCCTGGGTCCACTTCCAGGTGCCACTGACACCCCCTGCTGACCCTCTGCCCAAGTCCATGCCCATCCACACCATCTTCTTTGTGCGGTGTCCTGACATCTCCTGCCTTCATGAGCAAGACCACAACGCTTGTAAGGCCTGCCCTAGACGCGCCATTCCTGGGGCTCGTTTCTCCTCTGTCCCAGGGACCCCTTTCTGCCTTCCCTGGGAGGACCCCGCTGCCCTGGGCGTGTCCTCTCTTCTCTGCAATGGTCCTCACGCCCTCTGGATCAGCCTCCCTTCCCCCAGGATGGTCCTCCCTGCTGCAAGACCATCCTCGCCGCCTGGTGTTCATCCTCTCCTACGTGATCCTCATCCTGGTGTTCCTGATTCTCTTTCTTCCCTAGACTTGCTGGACTCGGCCTGGGCCTTCTTCCTCATTTCCAGCTTCACCAGCCTCTGCCTCTGCCTCATACTCGTAAACATCACCTTCTTCACCAGCTCCAACGTGCCCCTTCTGGACTTCTCCAACATCATTCTCAGCAACCTGACAGGCATGGCACTGAGATCCTTCCCAGAGGGGCACCAAGACAAGGCAAACCTTGCCCAGTGGCTACCATGACACCCAACCCGCTCCTACCAAACTCCCAACCCCCTCCCACCAAACTCCAACCACATCCCCCCGTCCTCACCTTCAGTCCCAATTCAAATCCTATCTCCTAACCCATTCCAATAAAGACATACATATATATCAATTTTCAGCCTAACCCCATCTCCAGCCCCCACTTGACTTCCCAGCCCTATCACCAACACATCACAGACGCATCCACCGCCCCTTCCATGATGTCCAGGCCCATCCCCACCCCCATTCCAATTCAATCTTCTCTCCAGTATCCAAGTCATCCCCAACCCCTTTATCAACGTCAACATCCAACTGCAACCCCAGCCCTACCACCTGTGAACCTCACTCTGAAACGCAACCGAACCCATTCCCAGCTCCATCCTCTGACCAGTCTCCAGTCCATCCTGAACCCCAACCACCACCCAACACCATCCTCCATCCCGATCACTCAAACTTCCACCTCATCACTCAAACTTCCACCTCTACCAAGTACCCACCTCTAGTTCCCGTTCCAGCCCCGCCCCAAATCCCGCCGCCTCGCCACCACCAGTGATTTAGTTCAAGCTACTTCGGCTTCCTGAGCCACAGCTTTCTCTGTAGGGTGGGAGTAAAACTTCCTACCACGTGGAGATGTCAAGAGGACTGAATTGGAAAAATGTCAGTATCCGATGTAGATATTATACATGTCCTTATCTCCACACGCCCACCCAAGTATCTCAAAATTTATATTGGGATTAGAATCGTTGGGTTCCATTTGCATGTCAAGTCACACGTTCTAGAAAGGGGCCGTGGGGAGCGCTTTAATTTGGAAATGAAGGGTATTGTCTTCTCTTGCAGTGATTGATCACAGCTCCCAGTTGCATCAAGAGAGCAGGGAAGCCAAGAAGGGCGGCCACTCCACGTCCCGTTTCCTTGTTAGCAAATGTTATGTGTCCAGTTTGTCTGTTCACTCTTCCTGGTTGTTTAAACATAAGGGACCTGGGGTGGAAAACACCTCGGTTTTAGGTCATCTAAACTAGGGCATTTTCCTATAAGGAAATAATTTTCGTATAGTCTCCCTTTTAATTAAATGGGAAACACTTCCTATGCTGTGAAAATAAAGAAAAAAATTACCCAGGCCCTAGCTAGGTAGCTCAGTTGGTTAGAGCATCGTCCTGAGACACCAAGGTTGTGAGTTTTATCCTCAGTCAGGGCACATACAAGAATCAACCAACGGCCCTAACCGGTTT
Source organism: Corynorhinus townsendii (assembly GCA_026230045.1). NCBI lineage: Eukaryota > Metazoa > Chordata > Mammalia > Chiroptera > Vespertilionidae > Corynorhinus > Corynorhinus townsendii. The sequence goes on along the minus strand of JAPDVU010000011.1, from coordinate 47,358,893 downwards.
GGCTCAGTGGCTAGAGCGTCGGCCTGCAGACTGAAGGGTGCCAGGTTCAATTCTAGTCAAGGGCATGTACCTTGGTTGCGGGCACATCCCCAGTAGGGAGTGTGCAGGAGGCAGCTGATCGATGTTTCTCTCTCATCAATGTTTCTAACTCTCTATCCCTCTCCCTTCCTCTCTGTAAAAAAATAAATAAAATATACTTTTTAAAAAAAGAATCAACCAATGAATGTACAAATAAGAGGAACAACAAATCAATGTTTCTCTCTCTTTCTTCCTTTATCTCTCCCTCTCTCTCTTTCTTCCTCTCTCTCCATTCCTCTCTCTCTCAAAAATTTATAAATAAAAATTACCCAGTACTCCATTCACTACCTGAAAAAAAAAAAAACTTTTCCTTTTCACAAATTATCTTTAATTCCTGTCATTTCAAAATACAGCTAAAATATCCAGAATGACCGAGTTCCTTATCCACTACCTCAGAAACCCTAAATTAAAGACCCAGTACAGTGATATTAATCTGGCTTGATTCTTGAGGGCTCACTGTGTGCCAGGAAATGTGTCAATCTCAATCACGCTTCATGACAACCAAGGAGATGGTTCCTGCAATTATGCCCACTTTACAGATGGGGGAAACGAGGCTCAGAGACGGAGTGTGTCCCGAAGGTGGGGCGCAGAGGCAAAACAAGCGTCCCAGTCAGTTGGCCCCAAAGCCTGTGGTTTTAGACACCCCCATTGCCTCCAGAAAGACCAAGACTTGCACTCCCAATGTCATCTACTATGACATCGTCGGGAGCCTCTTATCCTGTTTGGGGAGCAGAGATACAGGGAGGCAAAGAAAGTGGGGAAATAATGGGCAAGAGCCAGGCAGTGACACAACCATGGGCAAGGGTCTTCACACACCTGCTGCCCAGCCTCCTCTAACACCTGTGCTCCTACAGGGACCAGCATGATATTGGGTGTCCTGTTCTACCTGATGCAGGCCCGGGAATACCTGCAGGAAGGCATGACCTACAGTCTGGGGCGCAGCTTCTACCTGGCGTGGGCTGGCATCTTCTTCTTCCTGGCAATTGGTCTGAGCTGGGATGGGGTTGGATTTGGACAGGGTTCAGTGATACAGATAGGGACTGCCCGGGAAGGAGTTGGGGATGAGGAGGGGGCTGGGTTTGGGTTAGGAAATGGATGGGGGACAGGGTAGGGGATGGGTTAAGTTTGGGTTTGAAGGTGGAGGGTTGAGGAAAATGTAGGTGAAGGGGTTGGGGACAGGGTAGGGGATGGGATTGAATTTGGAAATGGATTCGGACCGTGTAGGGAATGGGGTTGAGGTTGGGTCTAGGGATGGATGTGGGGACAGGGTAGGGGTATCATTGGGCTTGGGGAGAGGTGGGGCTGGTGAACGCTACATCTCACCCCTCTGCTTTCTTCCTCCCTCAGGTTTAATTTCCTACATGAACTACGTGAATTTCTGGTTCATCCTAGCACCGCAGGCCATCTGGACTTAAGACATGGGAATGACCCTACTTCCTTCCTGCTCCCACAGCTCCCTGCCAAGGAGCTGACAGCCCTGCTCTCTGGCCCTCACACCCACCACGACTCTTGTCCCTTTTCAGTCCCCTCTGAATCTCCCCCACTCAAATTACTAATCGGTATTTTTAAATCTGTACTTTTGCCCAGAATATGCTTTTGGCTTAGTACCTTGTAAGTGTCCTGTGGAATTGTCATACCTCCTGAGGTCAGCCCTTGGGCCCTGTGGGGTAGAAGGATGGGACTTAAGGGTAGAAGTGAGGGAAGGGAATCGCAAGAAAGAGACTTGAGGCACAAGGTCAGCCAGGAATTAGGCCAACGAGGATATTTTTTTCATTGCTTTTCAGAGAGAGAGATTGGAAGGGAGGTAAAGGAGAGAGAGAAACATCAATGTGAGAGAGACATTGTCTTCTGTAGGAGCCCCAACCTTGGGTGGGGAGTGAACCCGAAACCCAGGTACGTGCCCTTGACCTGGCATTGAACCCAAGACCCTTTGGTGCGCTGGCCCACGCTCTCACCACTGAGCAGCACTGGCCAGGGCTCAATCACTGTTTATTGAATAGCTGATTCTCCCCAAGTTTTCTAATTTGTTCATTTTTCAATAATTCTTTTATTTATTGATTTGAGAGAGAGGAAATGAGGGAGGGAGGGAAGGAGGAGGGAGGGGGTGAGAGAGAGACAGACAGACAGAGAGAGAGATTTGTTGTTCCACTTATTTATGCATTCATTGGTTGCTTCTTGTATGTGCCCTGACCAGGGAATTGAACCTGCAACCTTTTGGTGTACAGGACAATGCTCCAATCAACTGAGCTACCTGGCCAGGGGTCAAATTTGTGTGTTTTTTTTTCTTTTTCTTTCCTTTTTTTTTTTAACGCAGGCTGATTTGTAACCTATGTGCCAGATCTATAGCAGTGATCAAATTGGTCACAAATCCTTGTCTTTACGGAACTGACATTTCAACTGGGAGGCAAAATAATGACCACAAACAAAGCGCTAGGTCTGTTAGGGGATCCGTACTACGAAGAGAAATAAAGGAGTGTAAGGGAGACCAGTCTGTTCTATAGAGGGAAGGAGGGTTGGGGAGGGGGGCTCTATGCTAAGGTGACACCTGAGCCGAATCATGGCTCCAGAGAGGAAGAGAGCAATGGGGTTAGATTGCCGGAAAGAGTTCCAGGCAGAGGGGACAGCAAATGCAAAGGTCCTGGGGTACAACTGTGCTTGGCAGATCCTAAGAAGGCCAGGGGGACCGGCGTGCTCGTGCGGCCTGGGCAAGGCAGAGGAGGGAGGAGGCGGGCGCAGAGGGGACCGGCCTGGGCAAGGCAGAGGAGGGAGGAGGCGGGCGCAGAGGGGACCGGCCTGGGCAAGGAGAGGAGGGAGGAGGCGGGCGCAGAGGGGACCGGCCTGGGCAAGGCAGAGGAGGGAGGAGGCGGGCGCAGAGGGGACCGGCCTGGGCAAGGCAGAGGAGGGAGGAGGCGGGCGCAGAGGGGACCGGCGTGCTCGTGCGGCCTGGGCAAGGCAGAGGAGGGAGGAGGCGGGCGCAGAGGGGACCGGCCTGGGCAAGGAGAGGAGGGAGGAGGCGGGCGCAGAGGGGACCGGCCTGGGCAAGGAGAGGAGGGAGGAGGCGGGCGCAGAGGGGACCGCCGCGCGTCACTCCCCGCCTTGCGGCCACAGCGAAGACTTGGCTTCACGCTGCGTGAAGTCGGAAATGCCTCGCGTCGGGAATGCCTCGTTTTCCCAAGAGAGGAGTTCGCGTCTTGCACTTCAGACTTCACGGGAGGAATCTCCCAACGAGAAGGAAGAAAAATCCCAAATGACGAGGGGAACCAGCTAAACAACATGTGTTCTGTTCACACAGGGAATACGTGTGTGTGTGTGTGGGTGTGTGTGTGTGTAGCCATAGAGTCCACACCAAATTGTTGACAACGGCGACCTCCGGTGTGTGGGTTGATATAAAAAAGTTTCCTTTTTCATCTTTGTGGGGAAAAAAAAGTTTTACAATCATGTCTGTTGAAAGACACGCCTTAGATCGCCAACCCTATCATGAATCCCAGCCCCCAGGTCTTTGGCGATCTAAAAACCGGGAATCGAGCCCCAAATCCGGTCCTGCCTCAGCCCCAGAGTCCTGTCCCCAGTCTCTACTCCTTTGGACCCGGAAGTCCAGGCCTCCAAGCCCCTCCTCCCTCGGACCGGGAGTCCAGGACCCCAGCCACCACTCCCACCCCCATCCCTCCCGGCCCCCAACCAGAGTCTAGCCCTCCGGTCCCGGAGTCCAGGCCAAGCCTCTAACTCCGCGCCAAGTGAGCGCTCTCCCAGAACTCCCCGCTGTCAATCTCAGCTCTGGCCCCGCCTCCCACTCTGCCCCTGGGATTACATCGGGTCGGCCCCGCCCCTTCCGCCAGGGCTGTGGCTCAGGCATTGCCAGTTTCCCCTTTCTGGCCCCTCCCCCATTCGGGGTCCTTCCCCTGCCCGATCCTTCTTTGGGGCCATCCACAGAATTGCCTGACGCTCATGACAGGACAACAGGCGGCGATATTCCCTTGGTTTTTATTCTCCGCCTACAGGGGCAACGTATTATGTCCTGTTCAGGAGGACTCTAACGGGAACAGACATTATTCCTTCCCCAGGCACCGAAGCGGGGTTTCTGGTACCGGCGCCGATACTAGACGCCTCAGGGCGGAGTCCAGACTGGCCGTGGGGGTCCTTGCGAGCGGCGCGCTATATAAAGTGGGACACGAGGCCAGCCATGTTCCTTGTGGAGAACGTTAGAATTGGGTGAGTTTTTCAGTCTTTGGTTTCGTTCCGTCTGCGCGGCGGGGCTTTGGGATCTGGGCCGCGCGTGTAAGGTGCCCGGGGCTGTGGCGGGATGGCGACGTTGTCGCGTGGTTGGGATCACGGCCTTCGCCCCGCGGGGTGGGCTGGGGCGTCTGGAGCGAGTGGGGGACGCTCGCAGTGGGGAGGACTCTTGTCGCTGGAGCGGCTGGGCTGGGCCGCCGGCCGGCGCCATCTCGGCGGCGGGATGCGTGAGGCGTGGAGTTCTTCTGAGATTTACCACTCGTGCTTTCCTTAGGACATCTCTTCTGTGTTTTCAACCCCAGGCGGCTGGCATATTTTGCCTCCTTGAACAAAGACTGAGGGGAGTTAGTGAAAGATGTGACAGAGGGCCGAAAACCAGGACTATGGGCTTTATTAGAGGAGAAGGACCCCTGCCGGGCTGCCTCGCAAGGGGAGAGAGCAACACGTGCAGAGGTGAACACGCCTTTTGAGGGAAGGGATGGGGCTTAGAGTGCTCGGCACGCGCTGATTGGTGGTTTCGTATAAGGCACATGATTAGGCACTTAGGTACGTAGGATGGGGGGGGGCTTAGGGTATTTGGCAGGGGCTGATGGGTGGTTCAATGTATAGTCCATATAAGGTGCCTGGTTAGGTGCTCAGGAGTGTCTAGGCCGCGGGTGCAGGTTACGTCATACTCCGTCCATCAGTGGGGGGAAGGGAGGATCCATGAGTTAGGATCCCAGAGGTCACGAAGGAAAAGGTGGGAGTGGGGTCTCTACGGGAATGACTGGTGTTCGGAGAAGCAGATAGGAATGGTCTTAGGAGAAAGCAAACGAGGCCTTTGTTCACCTTCAGGAATCATTTTGACCCAGTCCCTCCAAACAGTCTGGTAAACGTTAGTTCTGGGCTAGTCAGTCCTAATTAGTTCTGGCTGCTGGGCAATGGCACTCCCCTGCCGAGGCGCCCAGCTAATTTTCTGTCGCCCCCACCAAACCATTATGTCCCAAGTGGAAAGGTTTTCCTCATTCATTCATCATTGGCATGCCGTCTTTTCGCCACTGCTTCATACATTTCTTTTTTCGTGCCCCTTTTTATTTTTCAGAAGAGGGAGAGGTAGAAATATCAATGTCTCCTGCGCGCCCCCTACTGGGGATCGAGTCCGCAACCGGGCATGTGCGCTGACCAGGGAATTGAACCGTGACTTCCTGGTTCATTAGTCCACACTCAACTACTGAGCAACACTTTTTACTTTTTATTATTGAAATATTCAAACATACAGGAAATACACATAATCTTGATATCTGAAACAAGTCACATGTTTGTGTTATTTGCACTTAAAGTTTTTGTTTTTTTCCTGCACTTGGTATTTTGAAAGTAAATTCATTTCATCCAAAGTAGTTTGCCACTTACGTTCCTGAAATAATATTTTCTATTTAATGACAATGCCATTGTCACCCCTAATGTTTCCTAGTCTCTTAAGTGCTGTTGGTCTCATTCCCTGAAGGTGAGTGGCCTTGGGCCTGGTTTCAGAGGGACTGGGGCTCCCATGATGTTCAGCACTGGGCTCCGATCACCCCTGAGGACACATTACCTCCTGGGACCTTTGACACATGGGGGATCAGGGGACCCCCCAGACTGTTTCTTTGCACACCCTCATCAAGTCCTTCCTGTGTTACAGGTGTATCTTCAAGCTTCGGTGTCACCCACCACCTACTGCATCTTGGTAAGAATCCTTGCTCCCACTCCCTGACCCACTCAGGTCTAAAACACCTGCATTTTGGGTGACTTCACATCAGATATCCCTGGAACCTAATTTATATTTGAACAGTCATGCTCAGTATTTACACACAAATCCCAGCTCTGCTATTGGTGAGTTTGAGGTGTCAGTCAAGTGATTGTACTCCTGAGCCTAGGTCTCAGTTTCTGTGTCTAGCATCTGACACAACATGTCAAGAATAGAGAGGTTGCCCTCATGGTGGGGTGGGAGGAGAGTGGAGGCAGGGCAGCATATATCCTGCCTTCGAAAGGAAGGGTTGAATAAAATGAAGTGCACAGGCTGTGAAAGGAAGAAATATACACATATTTTTGGTTTGGTGGAGGCACTAATCAAAATTACAATTTTCAGGCTTAGCAGAAGAAAAGAAACAGTGGCTAGCAGTTAATACTGTCACTGGTTTCTAAACTGGATACAGTATATCAGCCAAATTGAGACAGCTTTCCATGAATCATGCACATATAAACTTATAGTTCATACAGTTACCCTTTACTGACATACAGCTGTTAAAATGACAGTGCACCATGGCAGACATTTCACAGGTGTTTCAAAGACCTAAGTCGTAAAATGGGCCTAGATATAGGTTACGCAAAGAGAAGCAAGTGTTCTGGTTCTAGGAGGGCTTTCCCTCTGTTCCCTGTTCTCAGATCCAACACTTGCCGGCAGGCCCTTTAGGGAGGAGAAGCTGCTTTTTGTGGTCAGCTCAAGTTTTGGATCATCTAATTGTCATATTTATATTTTTTAATTGATTTCAGAGGAAGATGGGAAGAGATAGATAGAAACATCAATAATGAGAGAAGATCATTGATTGGCTGCCTCCTGCACTCCGCCCTCCCCCCCCCCCCCCCCTTCCCAGGGTTCAAGCCCACAACCCAGGCATGTGTCTATGACCAGGAATCCAACTGTGACCTGGTTCATAGGTGGACACTCAACCACTGAGCCACATCGGCCGGGCCCTAATTGCCTTGAGGGGCCGATGCTCTTCACCCTAAATGCCCTCTGTGAGGGAATTTCTGGGAACGTGTGGAGGGAGGGAGGTGCCAGCTGGACAGGTGTATGGGGGGCGGGGGAGATAGTGTCTGTCTTTTTTTTTTTTTTTTTTCTTTTCTTTTCTTTTCTTTTCTTTTCTTTATTGAAAGTATTACATACAGGTGTACCGGTTAATAATGTGGATATTTTTCAATAGATGGAGTTACACATAGGTTGATATATATATGATTTGATACGAATGCTATTTTGCATTGACAGCAAGCTTCAAAACTTCATATGTCAAATTTTCTGAAGGTGTTAAAATCATAGATATTTTTACACTTAAAAATTTCGTGCCAAAAAAAGCATTTGCAGGAAGTTTTAATTATTTTGAAGAAATTTGAAGACCAACAATTACAAGCCTTATTAGAGGAAGATGCATGTCAAACTCAAAAACAACTTGCAGAAAAATTAAATGTTGCTCAGTAAACAATTTCTGATCATTTACAAACAATGGGAAGTATTTTAAAGGAAGGAAAATGGGTGCCACATCAACTGAACGAAAAACAAGTGGAAAACCGAAGTCATCAGTAAAATGTTGCTTCGACGGCACGAAAGAAAGTCTTTTTTGCATCGAATTGTGGCTGGCAGTGAAAAGTGGATTTATTTTGAGAATCCCAAATGCACAAAATCATGGGTTGATCCAGGTCAACCATCAACATCTACTGCAAGGCCAGATCGCTTTGGAAAGAAGACAGTGCTCTGCTTTTGGTGGGATCAGGAAGGTGTGTATTCTGAGCTAAAACCAGGTGAAACCGTTAATACTGATCACTACCGACAACAAATAATCAATTTGAACCACGCTCTGATCGTAAAACCAGAATGGGCCAGAAGATACGGCAAAGTAATTTTGCTTCATGATAACGCACCATCACACACTTCAAAACCAGTTAAAGACATGTTATAAGATCTTGCCTCGGAAGTATTAACCCAACCGCCGTATTCACCAGACCTTGCTCCTTCAGGTTACCACTTGTTCCGATCAATGGCACATGCACTTTCTGAGCAGCACTTCAAAACATACAAAGAAATGGAAAATTGGGTCTCTGAATGGTTTGCCTCAAAACAAGAAGAGTTCTATTGGGACGGTACCCACAAATTACTGGAAAGTTGGGAGAAATGTGTAGCTAGCAATGGACATTACTTTGAGTAAAGCACTTTAGATGTTTCTCTAGAAATTACCGTGTTTTGATTACAAAATATACATTATTAACCGGTACACCTGTTCCTTTTCTCCCCACACCCCCCCGCCCCCATTGACCCTCTCCAGCCCGTGCCATGTCTGTCCCCAGGCCCTCACCACCCCATTGTCTGTGTTCATGGACCATGCATATATGCATACAAGTGGACAGCATATTTCTATACAAAACTCGATTTAAGGGTTTTTGCTTGCTAAAGAGTAGCTCACACTAGAGAGCCCTTTCCCTGTTTTAGTGCTTTTGAGAAGTAACTCACCAGTTCCTCCCATATCCTGATGGCAGGCATTTAACCTTTCTCTGATTCACAGAAGGTTCTGGTATAGCTGCTTCCCCAGGTTAAGAAGCAAGGAATGGCGATGCAGGACTGGCCCGGAGCTGGATGGGAACGCAGGCCTGAGGTGTGGGCAGAGCACGTGCAGAGGTGTGCTCACCGGACCTGCCTTGGAGCTGAGCCAAGGGGATGCTCCATTCATCTCATTGGATTCTGCCGACAGCCTGTCTGCAAGGCAAATCTTCTCCCATTTTTCACAGGGGGCTTAGGTCGGTTGCTGCAGGTCATACAAGTAGTGACACCCAGGGACAAGCCACTGAGAGGTGGCAATGAGGAGATACAATGTCAGAAGGCAGGCGATGGGGGTTCCCTTGTTGCAGCTCAGGGCCAAGTATTAGTCATTTTTCCTGCCTGGATCTTTGAGTTCTTGTCTGTGACCCCTTAGGACTGTAGGCAAGTGGCTCTGGGGCCTGGGTGAAGAGGGGAACTAGGGTCCCTGTGATGTCCAGCACTGGGCTCTGACCTCCCCTGAGGACATGGTGCCCCCTGGGATCTTTGACACCCAGGAGTCTGAGGGGCCCTGGCTTTGGGGAGGGAGGCATGGGGGACCCGTGGTTGCCCTGCAACCCACTGACTGCTTCCTCTCCCTGCTCCTTCCTGCAGGTGGTTCCTCCCGGATTCAACAGCCCCCCGCCCCCATCCTTTTTGGTAAGAACAAGAGTATCTTCTTAACTCCATAATAATCATGTTAAGCTTCTAATGTTACAAATTTCTAGTTAGTAAGACCTAGATTGTGGTGATGCTGGTATAATGAAAGTTGCTGAGCACCCACTCTGAGCATGCACAGTGCTCGGCACTTGTTCCTTCAGACCTCAGGAGCCCAGTGAGCTGGGTGGTTTGTTCGTGTTCCCAGCTGAGGACCTGCATGTACAGAGGCTGATTTCCCCGCGCCCCTCTCCTTTTTGAAAAGGAGAAAGGGCCTTATTTCTGCAACCTCCATGCACATTGAGGTGCTGCAGGGTGATGGGGTGCTCTGTTTTCCCTCTTCACTGCAGCTAAGGCAGCAGAACCAAGGAGGCTGGCTTTTGTTGTTATTTATTCTCACCCAAGGGTATTTTTCTTTTTTTTCTTTTTTTTTTTTTTTTTAGAGAGGGAGAGTGGTAGGTGTGAGACCCCACTGCCCTGGGGACTGGAAGGTCCCGGGGCCCTGGGAGTAGGAACGGGGCCCTGGGAGTAGGAACGCTGACCACAACCGATCTTGTGCCTGCAGGGGGCGAATGTAGATAAGCTTAGGCAAGCACCACCGCGGAATGTTACCTTGAGCAATGCTTTGCAAGGTAGGACAAAGGAGTCGAGGCTAGCCGTTGCCAAATTAAGACAAAGAAGGAGTTGAGGCTTCAAGCTTTGTATTAGCCAATCAGGAACTGCCAAGCCAACCCTCTCCCCCTGCTTGGGGTATAAAATGTCTGCTTAACTGGAGATCGGGGCTCTCCACCATTGTTTGTGTTTGGACGGTGGAAGCCCTGGTTCGAACCAGCAAATGCCCTAAAACTGCAAATCTGTGTGGTGGTCTGTCTCGTGGTGGGCGACGCTCCATAACAGTAGGGAGAGGGAGAGACACATCAATTGGTTGCCTCCCTGACCAGGACAGGGATTGAGCCTGCAACCGAGGTACATGCCCTTGACCAGAATCAAATCTTGGACCCTTCAGTCCATGGGCCAACGCTCTAACCATTGAGCTAAGCCTGCTAGGGCTAAAGAGGTTGGTTTTGATCCCCACTAATGCCACTTTGACCTGAGGGGCCATCTGTGACTTGTCTGCCTGGCTGAGGTGAAGGTTCCTGTGGGTGCTGTGGCCTGGCATTACAGCAGAGTCCCCAGGGAGGGCAGCCCCCAAAACTGTCAAGCCACCCCTGAATCATGTGACCACCACTGTGCAGAGATGGGATGGGTAGGGATGTGTAAGGAGGTAGATGCAGGAGCAGTTGGGATTAGATTAGAAACATGCTGTGCGGGGTGCTTGGGGCCCCTGTGATGTCCAGCACTGGACTCTGACTTCCCTCAAAGACATGGTGTGCGCCCCCCCACCCCCAGAATCTTTGACACCTGGGGGTCTGAAGGACCTTGGCTCTTGGAAGGTGTGGATGGGGGCCCATGGTTGCCCTTTGCCCCACTAACCTCCCCTCCCCCATTCCTTCCTGCAGGTGTTTCCTCCAAGGGATGAAGGGCCATTGCTCTAGGTAAGAACAGAAGAGGCTCCCTCATTCATAGAATGTGTGAATTATGCTAAGGTCAAGGCAAAGGCTGAGCAGTTAGCTGAGCCAGGCATGCTTCTCAATTGGTCGAGTCTTCACAGTAATACCATTGGGTAAGGGGAGGTTTATATACGAGGGGCTGGGGGCACTGCAGAGAGACATCCTGTGTCAAGGGGCTGTGCTTGGGGCCCCCATGATGTCCAGCACTGGGCTCTGACCTCTCATGAGGACTCTGTGCCCCCTGGGACCTTTGACACCCAGGGGTCTGAGGGGCCCCAGCTCCAGGGAGGTGGTGTGGGCTGTGACCGTTTCCCATGCCTGGTGCCCCAGTGTCCCTGCCTGCAGCTCCTTTAGTAGCACCCCTCAGGCTTCCTGCTGTTTCCCTCCAAGGCAGCTATGACCATGGCCGAGAACATAATGCAGCAGGCACACCGCTACTACACATACACCGAGCTCCTGGCCATTGCACAGCACTTCAAGCAGAAGCCCAACGAGCGCATGATTGCCTGGATCCTGCGGGTGTATGACCAAGGCGGCATGGCCCTGGTCCTGAGTTCCCAGGAGCTGGCACTGCTGGGCAACCTGACCAGGAACACCATTTTCAACTGCCTCTGCAAGGATTGGTGGTGGGTCGGCCACAAGGCACTGCTCACCTGGCTGCTGAAGGCCTGGCGCCAGTGCTGGCAGTCCTTCCTGCACTTCGAGGTCACCGAGATGCCCTTCAGGCCCTGGGACACCGTGGAGCAGTGTATCCAGCTGGCGCGCCAGCTGAGCATGCTGGAGTGGATCTACCATGAGCCTGCATTTGAGCAGGCACCATGTCCTGCACCCGAGGACATGCCCTTCACAAAGGGCTTGCGTCGGCGCCTGGTGGCACTGGCCAGGTGCTCCGAGGTGCAGCTGCCGCTGGTCGGCCAGCCAGGCAATGACATGACTGTGTTGGATGTGCTAATGGAGGTCCAGGGCAGAGACCAGCTCAGGGACCACCTGTCCTGGCTCCTGAGCCACGGCGTGTCCAAGGAGAGGGTGAACAATGAGTCCACCAAGGTCCTCCTGGACCTGTACCTCAAGGAGGCCATTTAGCCGCAGCCTCCCGGCCTACATGCTGGAGGAGTAGCAGCCCCCGCCTCCCTCTTCCTCTTTCCAGGCCTTCAGGTAGGGGCCAATGGCTCCTTACCTGCCTGTGGGCCCTACCTAGGAGCCCTAATTTCCAGGGCTCGGAACTGGGCTGTTGGGGAGATGTAAAGTCCCCTGAGGGACTGCCCATCTGTTTTGTTATTAAGATGTAAGAGTTGAGCATTCAGAGAGGAAGGGAGAGGGAGAGAGAAACATCAATGATGAGAATCACTGATTGGCTGCCTCCTGCACACACTCTACTGGAGATGGAGCCTGCAAGCCGGGCATGTGCCCTTGATCAGAATCAAACCAGGGACCTTTCAGTCTGCAGGCCAGTGCTCTATCCACTGAGCCAAGCTGGCTAAGGCTGTTGAGTTTTTTATGGGCAGGCCACCTCACCTAGTTTTTGAGGAGCCCAGAAGAATAAGGTGTCCTTGCCCCTAGCTACCTCGTGCGTGTCACTGGCCAGAACTGATGGAGGGGAGCTAGCTAGCTGGGCACAGTGGTTCCATAGAGAACCAGCAGGCCTCTTACATTTCAGCCGAAATGGCATGTTGGGTGGCCCCCCTCGGGCCCCCAAAGCACTATAGGCCCAGCGGGGAGACCCCATGGCCTACAATTTGAAGCCTGCACTGTTTTTGTTATTTGTTAATGCATTGTTTTCACTTAATACTTAAGCATATATAGCACTTCAGTTCTAAGCACACTCTTTATCTTTTGTCTTGGTTTTTCTCTTAAGACTTGTTTGTAACGCCTTTCCCTTCTGAAGCCAATTTGCTGTTTGCTCACCTGGGGAAGGGACTGCCATGCCAGGCCCGGTGTCTAGCTGCATGTGTGGTTTCTGGCCAGTGTCTGGGTTAGGTGTTGGCACCAGGAATCCCGATGGGGGTGGGGAGTGAGGGCTTAAATGGTGAGCATCGCTGCATATGAACTGTGGTGCTTGATGTGGCCCCCATGCAAAGCCATTTCCAGCACCCTCATGGCACAGGGTTCTGGACACAGGCCTGTCTCCATGGGCCCTGCTGAGAGGGGACTGTGCTCTGTCAAGCCCTGGGAGCCGCCCCCAGCAGCAGGGCAGGGAAACCCGAGAACTTGGTTGGGCCTTCCCTGAGTGAGAATTAAGCTGGGTCCCTCTGAGTACAGAGGGTATTCTGGGTGTGGCTGCCTCACTTCTAAGGCTGGCCAGCATCAACGATGGGTGTGGTGGTGGGATGGCAAGGCTACCTTCAGAGCCCAGGGCATGGTCCCCTGCCCACAATGCTGGAATTGGGTAGACCTGGGCCAGGCTCTGTTGGTCGCCCCAGCTTTCTCTCACAGTCCAGGGAGTTCTGCACCCTGTTTTCCCTTGGGAGGGTTGGATGGTCCTGGTAGCTGGGATTGACTTCTAGCCACAACCTCTAATTCTCCAACTCTACCATTTGTAGTGGGCACTGAGTGAGTGCCTGCCTGCTACATACCGACACCCCCACCCCCACCCCCAGTGTTTTAATCTTGGGTGTTCACACACCTGAGCCTGATGCCTGGCTGGTGGGAAGGACAGTTGCTGTAGGAGCATAAGTGCTGTATGAGTCCTGGGCCCACCACACCACCCACATGAGCCATTGAGATGTGGCTGGGACCTGAATCTTATGTTTCATTTAAATGGCGGGATGGCGGTCCTCCCAAGGTTAATTTCGGAGGTGCTGCAGTCTGAGTCTTGACTAGCCCTGAGATGGGAGCACAGAGACCAGTGGCTTCCAGAGTCATGCAGCCTCACGCTCGGTACTGAGCAGCCTTGGGGCCAGCCTTAGCTCCAGATACAAGACAGGCCTGACCCCAACCCAGGAGCGTAGAGGATTGGAGGTGCCACTTGTCTCCTGGACATCGAGTCTAAGAGGACTCAGCCTTGTTTCTCACACCACATGTGCCATACCTACTAATACCATCCCAGCATACCTACCACATGCCATCATGCATGTAGAGAAACAGGATGCCCCTAGGGGCACCTACACACATTCCAATACAAGGCATAGGGGCCTGTCAACATGCAGAGGTGCCATCACATGCAGAAAGTCTGCACACGTACGTTAAAGTGCAGAAACATCTACGCATGAACTGCATGCATGTGCACTAGCCATGTACATGTGTGTGCACACAACCACTTGTGACTTCCAGGCCTGGAGGCCCTGTGTGTCCATCCATCCCGCCCCCCCACACACAGGCGCGCACAGAAAGTCACAGAAGCTGGTACAGCAGGTGAGCACACATGTTGGGGTCCAGGATCAGCAGTGGGGAGGGGTGCCCAGTTTTGTGGCTCACACAGGGTCTCCCCAGGCCCGCAGGCAGCCGGGTCTCCAGGCCAGCAGCCCCAGCCCTGTGCAGAGCGCCGCCAGCATGGCCACGGCCCCAGCCAACAGGGGCACCACGGTGGCTGCAGGGAGAACATGAGGGGTGAGTCTCAGGACTGGAACCCTCCTAGTCCCAGCCCAACACCAAGGGCCTCACCTGTGGGAGTGGCAGGCTCATGGGCGCCGTGGCAGGGGACCCCGTGAGCTGGAGGCCGGGCCAGGGCAGTCAGCTGCCGGAAGCGGCCTAGTGGGCAGGGGGCTGGGCACCCGGGGAGGCTGAGGCTCAGAGGCAGGCTGGTGGAGTCGTTGCGGTAGAAGAGGGAGATGGTGACATTCCTGCAGAGAGAGGAGGTGTGGCAGCCAGGCTCCTCCTCACCTCCCCTACCACTGGCCTCAAACCCCGACAAGAGCAAGTGAATGGGGGAGCTGGGCTCCTGGCCACCCGTCAGCCTCCTGATGGCCTCCCTGGCCAACTGCCCCTCCAGGCCAGTGCCTGGGCGGTCCTCTGCCCGCCACCATCCCTCCTCTTGAGATCTCTGCCAGCCCATCCCCGCGCACCCCCTCCTCACCCTGCATCTTCATCGTCGCTGAGGTCCCCCAGGCGCCTCCGGAACTCGAAGCCCAGGCAGGCAGCGTAGGGCGGGGTGTGCCCGTCGTAGAGGCCCAGGGCCCCCTGGAGGGCCAGCAGGGTGCTGTCGTGCTGCCGGCAGATCAGGGCTGAGCTGGCTCTTCCCTCCTCCCCTGGCGACCTCTTTCCCTGCGCTCTAGGCTCCTGCATCCAGCTGCCTCCCAGATGTCCCCAGGCCCCTTAGAATCCCAGCCCCCAAATCTGCTCGCCCTGGAGGCAGTCCCACCCGTTACAGGGAATCATTTAATACAAATTGGTCAAATGGCCCTGCCGGTGGCTCAGTGGTTGCACGTCGACCTGTGAACCACGCACGCGGTCGAGGTTCGATTCTGGTTCAAGGGCACATGCCCAGGTTGTGGGCTTGATCCCCAGTGTGGGGCATGCAGGAGGCAGCCCATCAGTGATTCTCTCTCCTCGTTGATGTTTCTATCTCTCCCTTTTCCTCTCTGAAATCAATAAAAATATATATTTTTTAAAAATTGGTCAAATGGATGCAAAACATGATTGGACAGCTCAATTCAACAGCTCCTAGAGGAGCTGAATTCTTTCTCAGAACACATCTTCCTCCTTCCAGACGCTATACCTCTGGTGATATGTCTGCAGCTGTGAGCTACCCAAGGCAGTGCTGAGGTTCCATCGACACCACTGGCTCTTCCTCACCCCAACAGTCATGCCCCTCATCCCTGTGCCCTCGCCGCCTCCCTTGCCAAAGACTCACAGCCGAGTACATCACCATCTTGAGGGGCAGCCCCAGGCGCTGGACCCGAGAGAAGTTAGCAAGGATGGCATCCAGCAAGATCCCTGAGGGGGCAAGGCCAGGGTGCTGAGAACCCCCAGAGGGAGGTGCTCGGCCTCCCGCCCCCCCACACACACACGTCCCACACCTCACCCCCTGTCAGCTGGGCCTTCTCTGCTGCCCGGGGTGGGCCCACGTGGGCCCCAATGTCCAGAGCCGAGATCTGGGCTAGGGTCTGCAGGACATCCGGGGAGGCCCAGGACGGGAGGGGGAGACCGTGGGCTCGCTGGGGAGAGACGGAGAGAGGACAACGTGACCGGATGTCCTGAGCTCTTCGGGGTCCCCTCGCCCTCCCAATGCCTGTGCTTGTTCCTGTGACCCTCTCCCCATCTGAACCCTGCACGGGCTGGGGCTGGCCAGGTTAGGAAGTGGTGGCTTGGGCAATAGCGATTATTTATAGAATCACCAACATCCCGCAGTCCAGCAGCCTTTACCTGAGACCTTGGGGCCAGAGGTGTCTCAGAATCCAGCCATTTGGGATTTTGGTCCCCTTCTCATGGTGCCAGTACCACATGCCTCCTAGCATCCCGCAGGGTCTGGGGCAGCCCCCCAACTACACGCACTGCTAGTCCCACCGTGCGGCTGGGAACATGCCCAGCACGTGGGGGACGCCAAGCCTGAGAAGAGCATCAGGCCATGCCAGGGGATAAGAGAACCACAAAGAGGAATTGCCAACACGTAGCCGTGAACCTGAGTGTGGCGCCTTGCATGGATTAACCCACTTTGATCTTCACAGCAACCCCAGGTGTTCACTCGGTGTGCACATGGAGAAACTGAGGCACCATGTGACTAGCCTGCAGGAGCAGGGGTACTGAGCTGCCAAGCTGGGATCTGAACTCCGCTTGCCTTAGCCACTTGGCTGGGTGGATGGGGTGGAAGCTTACCTGGCACATCAGTGTGTCCAAAACCTTCCATGCCCTACGGAGCGGCTCCCCAACCAGGGACAGCCCCGTGCAGTTCTCCAGGTGAGCCAGGAAGTCCTGGATGGACAGGGCCAGGTGAGTCTGGGGGACCACCACGCCCGCTCCCCGCCCCGTCCCACCGGCCCCGCTCACTGTCCAGCCCTCCAGCGCCGTCTGGTACTCAGCGGCCTCCATGGCCTCCCGCAGCAGCTCGTGGTATCGGGGACAACTGCGCGTGGGAAACCTCAGCAGCTGGGGGAAACTGAGGCTCAGCAGCATGACTGAGAGTGGGGGAGTCGGGGCTGTGGCCCTCTCTCCCCCAGGCCTGGCTGTGCAGCGTGGGGACACGGCTCACCCATCCGGACAATTCTGCCCCAGGATCTCCTGCTGCTCCCACTCTGGCTCCCGGGAGCCGCCCACCAAGCCCAGCACCTCCTCTCGGGGCCTCCGCCTCTCTCTACGCTTCCCACCCCTGGCCCTGCCCAACCCCCTGACCTTGTCCTCAGTGACTGGCACCGTGTGCACAGGGATGGGCCTCCAGGCAGCCTCAGGGCGCTCCGGGCCGGCCTCGGGGAACAGCCCCGCGAGGTTGGCCTGAGCGCTCTCCAGCGTCCGGTCAAAGTCTGTGCTGCGGACATACACCTTGGGGTGGGAAGGGCAGGCGAGGGGGCGACAGTCACAAGAGGACCACAGTCGGGGTCAGAGGTTAGCTGCAAAGCTTTGGATTCACTTTGGAGTTGAAAGGGGGCAGGAGTCAAAACATCAGGTCAGATTTGAATGTCTGAACTTCATTGTTGGAATTTGGGATCAAGGGTCAGAGGTCAATGGCAGGAGCAGTTCGGTTGGAGGTCAGAAGTTGGGATCAAGGGTCAGAGGTCAATGGCAGGAGCAGCCAGGTTGGAGGTCAGAGGTTGGGTGAGTGTGTAGGATTAAGGGGGTCAGCTGGTCATTGAAAGTCAAAAAGGAAGATCAGAATGGATGCTGGCTGGAAGCTGGAGGCCAAGAATAGAAGAGCGGGATGGAGGACAGGGGTCAGAGTTCAGTACATGTCTATCAGGGGTCAGAGGTCAGAGGTCAGGAGGAATGATCCTAATTAGGGGATGTCAGAAGACAGAAGAGGAGATAGGAAAAGAAAGATTTGGTGAAGGGTAGAGGTCAAAGGTTTGAGGTCAGGAGGGCAAGTTGATTCAATGAAGGTTAAAGACAGAATTGGTCAAGTTTTGAAGTGAGAGGGTGGAGGTCAGAAGGTCTGGTTGGTGTTGGTGAGAATGAGAAGACCGGGGTAAAGGTAAAAAAATAGAGCTAGAATTGATGGAGGTCAGGGGTCAGAGGTCAAGGTGTGACTCAGATTGGGATGAGGTCAGAAGTTGATGATTCAAGATCAGAGGTCAGACATAGGTGCAGATCAAGTTGATGGGGATCAAAGACCAGAGGTGGAGGCCCAAGGAGAGCATGAGAGTCAGCAGGAGTCAGAGGTGGGAGGTCAGGGGGCCAGGCGAAGGTCGACATGGCAGTACCTCCTCCCGCCGGTACTCAGGGCTCAGAAAGGCCTCATAGCGACTCCTCAGGAAGCGGCCCAGCTCCAGCTGCTGGCGGACCCCCTCCTGGGGACAGAGCAGGCTCAGCAGACCCCTCCCCGCCCGGCCTCACCGCTCACACCCACCCCCAGCTCCTCACCGAGGTCAGCTGGCCCAGGCCGCGCGGCCACAGGGTGGACACGGCCTCCTTGTGCGGGTCGGTGGGGTAGGAGGCCAGCGGGGCCCGGTCACCATGGCGGAACACCTGGGGAGGGGACCCGGTCAGGGCCGGCCTGGGGGAGGGGAGGGGCCAGGCCGGGGTGGGGGCACCTCACCACAGCCACGAACACCAAGGGTCCTTCCATCAGGGCCTGGGGCAGGAGCAGCAGCAGGAGCAGGAGAGGTCCGATGGGGTGGCCCCGACACCCTGGCCCGGCCATGTCCACACAGCCAGACGCTGAGCTCAGCCAGCCGTCTGTGCCACAGCCCCACCTGCCCATTACCTCCCAGCACCACACGAGAGCAGGTCCCAGCACGCTTCCCAGCAGCCAGCTCCCCCGGCCTTTGCCAGCCTCGGGTTACCCCGTGGACCAGTCCATTTAATTGTTATCACAACCCCAGGAGGTGCTATCATGATGATCCCCATCCCCGTGGTGCAGATGGGGAAACTGAGGCATGGAAGGGTTAAGTAATTTGATTGAAGGAATACAGCTGAGTGGCAGGCAAAGCTGGGATTTGAACCCAGGTGCCCCGTAACCTGGGTCCAGAAACAAGGAGACCTCCACCCAGCCAGCACCCTGATCCTGGACCCCCAGCCTCCGGAACCATGAGAAATAAATCTGTATTGTTTGTAAGTACCGTCTCTGGTATTCTGTGATGGCAGCCTGAACAAATGAAGGCAAGCCCTGCCCAGCCAGCATGGCTCAGTGGTTGAGTGTTGACCTATGAACCAAGAGGTCAAGGTTCGATTCCCGGTCAGGGCACATGCCCAGGTTACAGGCTCCATCCCCAGTGGGGGGCGTGCAGGAGGCAGCTGATCAGTGACTCTCTCTCATCATTGATGTTTCTATCTCTCTCTCCCTCTCCCTTCCTCTCTAAAATCAATACAAATATATATTTTATTTATTTATTTATTTATTTATTTAAAGACATGCCCCATCTCGAGATCCATCACGGAATCGCCTCAGCAAAGTCCCTTTCGCCAGGTGAGGGAATGTGTCCGCAGGCTATGGGATGAGGACGAGGGCATTTTAGGGACATGGTTCAGTCCACCACAGAGGTAAGTACCAGAGAACATCCTGGCTCCTCCTCCAATGCCCGTCCACCCGTCCCATCCACTTTCTGACCTCCAGGCGGGACCCTGTCCTGGCCCCCTGCCCTCTGCATTCTGGCTGGGGTCAGCCATCCGAGGACATGTGCTGGCTGTCACGTAGTTCCCGACTCGGGGCCCTGTCTCTTGGGGCTCGGGCGACATGGACCCCTCTCCTGCTCCTTGACGCCCTGGAGTTGTGTTTTAATTTGTTTGCTGGGGGCTACAGTAAGAAATGACCACAGCCTGGCCGGCATGGCTCAGTGGTTGAGCGTCGACCTATGAACCAGGAGGTCACAGTTCGATTCCCAGTCAGGGCACATGCTGGGTTGTGGGCTCCATCCCCAGCGTGGAATGTGCAGGAGGCAGCCCATCAATGGTTCTCTCTCGCCCTAATCAGTTTGGCTCAGTGGATAGAGCGTTGGCCTGAGGACTGAAGGGTCCCAGGTTCGATTCCCATCAAGGGCATGTACCTTGGTTGCGGGCACATCCCCAGTAGGAGGTGTGCAGGAGGCAGCTGATCGATGTTTCTCTCTCATTGATGTTTCTAACTCTCTATCCCACTCCCTTCCTCTCTGAAAAAAATCAATAGAATATATTTTGAAGAAGAAGAAGAAATGACCACAAACTGTGCTTAGACACCAGTCATGTATTCTCTCACGGTCCTGGCAGCCAGAAACCCAAGATGGGGGTCAGCAGGGTTGGTCCCTCCTAAGGGCTGCGAGGAAGACACGGTTCCGGGCCTCTGGCCTCCTCCGGGTTCCTAGACCTGTGGGCTCTCATCCCCTCCTCCATCACCAGGTGGCGTCATTCTCCGTGCGTGCCCGTCCCTGGCTCGCTCTCCTCCTTACAGGGACACCCGTCATGGCCTCACTTTAACTCGATTACATCTGCAAAGACCCTGTTTCCAACTAACATCACATCCACAGGTGCCAGGGCTGAGGGTGTGAATAGAACTTTGGGGCTCTTTCCGTCTGCTTTGTGCACAGGCTGGCCCTGTGCAATGCCTCGCCTCCCGGAATTTTCCGCTTGGCGCTCTGATGCGTAGGTTCCCAGCAGAGCCTGGCACTCCCAGCGGCTGTGCTGAGGGAACCCACTGGGGACACTGAATTGGCAAATACTGATGGCTGCTTTGTGGGGGGAAACATCATATAATATACACCTGTGTACAGGGTGTCCCAAAAATGTATCCCGCTGGAACAGCGGATAGCTCAGTGTGGGAAATGTTTAATGATTTTGAAACGTGTTTTAATAACCACTGCCTTTAGAACTATTCAGAGTGGTTGCATACGTTTTGGGGTGACATATACACTGAGTGACCAGATTATGATGATCTCTGAACACATAATAATCTGGCCATTCAGTGTAGACTGACCACAGAGTTGGGATTTTAAAATAAGGTTTTTCCATGTTTAAGAACTGCATTGTGGGTAGTCAGAAAGAAGCAGAAGACTTACTAGCCAGAGGCCGGGGACCACTATCTCCTGGTCCCTTGACATATCAAGATTTGCAAGCTTTCCCTTATACATAAGAACTCTGAGTGGCCAGATTATTATGCGTTCAGAGATCATAATAATCTACCTGGCCACTCAGTGTGTGTGTGTGTATTAGAGGCCCAGTGCATGAATTGGTGCATGGGTGGGGTCCGGCCAGCCTGGCCAGGGGGAGGGGACATGGGCGGTTGGCCAGCCTGCCTGCTGGTCGAACTCCTGGTCAAGGGGACAATTTGCATATTAGCCTTTTATTACATAGGATATACACTGAGTGGACAGATTATTATGCATTCAGAGATCATAATAATCTGGCCACTCAGTATATATATAGAGAGAGAGAGAGATACTAGAGGCTTGGTGCATGAAATTTGTGCACGGAGGGGTGTCCCTCAGCCTGGCCTGCACCCTCTCCAATCCAGGACCCCTTGGGGGATGTCCAACTGCCAGTTTCCTCTCCCAATCCAGGACCGCTGGCTCCTAACCACTCACCTGCCTGCTGGCCTGACCCCCCTAACTGCTCTCCCCTGCCAGCTTGATCACCCCTAACCATTTCTGCCTCGCTTCCTGCCACCGTGGCTTTGTCCAGATGGATGTCCGAAAGACATCTGGTCTAATGAGCATATTACCCTCTTATTAGTATGGATGTATAGGTATAGATATAGGTACAGGTACAGATGCAGATGTACTAGTAGATATAGAAATAGAAACAGATATGGAAGTAGATGTAGATATATCTCCACAAATGACCTGACAGCGCCATGGTATTCATTCGGGGCTTGGAAATAACTTAGCGAGCAGGCGGATTTGCAGGCGCGAGCCCGTGGGTAGCGGGGTGGACTGCCCAGGTTTCTTCCTCCTCTGGCTCCCGGTAACCGGGAGGTCCATTCTAAGGGCGTGATGGACGCAAAGAGAGTTATGTGTCTGCAAAACAGCAAGAGGGCGGCAGAGTGGAAGTCGGTGATGATGGGGACGAGGGGGGGCTGTGGGAGCCACAGCTAGTCCCTGTGGCCAGAGCTGGGGAAGCCGCCGCCACGGCTGGTTTCTGCTCTTGTGACAGCCGCTCCCAGCCCCCAAACTCCACTGGGCTCTGCACGGCCAGCCCAGCCTCTGTGCGCCGCCCAGCCTGCGACCTGTGTCCAGCAGACACGCTGGAGAAAGCAGCGTGGCCCTCACTGCTCAGGCCACACGCCTCCCAGGCCCACGGCTCCTCCTGCGCCCGCGCTACCATCCCTTCCCCCCCCAACCCCCCACCCCCCCGCTCAGCCCTCCGTGGCTCCCCAGCACCCTCCAGGGAAGCGGGACAGAGTCCTGGGGTGGTGTTGGGTTTGGTCTCCCTTATCTCAAATATCCTGGTCCCAAGCTCGGGTACCCCATGGGGCACTCTTTTTTTTTAAATATTCTTGCTTGATATCAGAGAGGAAGGGAGAGAGAGAGAGAAACATAAATGATGAGAGAGAATCATTGAGCCACTGCTTCCTGCACGCCCCACACCAGGAATGGAGCCCGCAATCCCGGGCATGTGCCCCTGACCGGGAATCAAACCGCGACCTCCTGGTTCATAGGTTGACGCTCAACCACTGAGCCACACCAGCCGGGCCCCCATAGGACATTCCTGGCCCCCCAAGCCTCTGTCCCAATGTCCCCTCTACCCAGAATGCCCTTCCCCATCACCATGGACACCATTCTGGTCTCCTAGACAACCCTCTCAGGTTCTGGTGACTGGCTGACCTCCCCTCTCAGTCCCAGAGGCCCAAGAGCAGCAGAGGGAGGTCAAGCGACCTTGCACTGAGGACTAATGGCCATGAACTTTCAAGAAGTGAGGGCGGGTCAGGTGGGACAGGGAGGGCTGAGCAGGGCGGGAGGGGCTGGGTCCTGACCTCCCGCTCCCCACAGAATGTGACACTGGCCATCGCGGTGTTCACCATCCTGGCCTCCATCTACTTCTTCAACAAGGTGAGCACGGGGAGGAGGCAGCTGGCGGCTCTGTCAGCAGGTCCCCGTGCCCGCGTCCTGGCTTCCCCTCTCCCACGTCCCTGCATGTCTGTCTCTCCTCCTCTCTTAGGCTCAGCGATGAGAAACAGAAGACACAGGACAGCTTAATCAAAGAGCCCTGCCTCTGCCCCGACCATGACTCTGGCCTCTGAGACCTAATAAATGTGACTGAGTCAGCACAGCAAGCTCCGTCCCAACACCTCCGGCGGCTCTGTCCCAGGGTCAGGCCTCTGGGTCTGAGGGAGGAGGGAATGAGGGAGGAGGGGCTGGGACCTGGACTCCTGGGTCTGAGGGAGGAGGGGCTGGGGGCCTGGACTCCTGGGTCTGAGGGAGGAGGGGCTGGGGGCCTGGACTCCTGGGTCTGAGGGAGGAGGGGCTGGGGGCCTGGACTCCTGGGTCTGAGGGAGGAGGGGCTGGGGGCCTGGACTCCTGGGTCTGCGGGAAGAGGGGCTGGGGGCCTGGACTCCTGGGTCTGAGGGAGGAGGAGCTGGGGCCTGGACTCCTGGGTCTGAGGGAGGAGGAGCTGGGGCCTGGACTCCTGGGTCTGAGGGAGGAGGAGCTGGGGCCTGGACTCCTGGGTCTGAGGGAGGAGGAGCTGGGGCCTGGACTCCTGGGTCTGAGGGAGGAGGAGCTGGGGCCTGGACTCCTGGGTCTGAGGGAAGAGGGGCTGGGGGCCCACATTCTCAGATTTGAGGGTAGGGGCCCAGAATTTGAGCTGGGTTTTGAGGGATCAGTAGGAGTCTGTCAGGAGTGTTTAGAGAGGGAGAAGTTATTCCACCTTTGGGTGCAAGAGCACAGAGAGAAAGAGCAGGGCTGATTTGCCAATTGATACCATCACAGACCACTCTGTACAGCAGATTTCATTTCTTCTCTCTGAGTCCCGGTTTTCTTATCAGACAAAGATTAAAACATCTTTGTCCTCTGGGCCCAGAAGGCCATGGCCAGGACAGCCTGAGATCATCTCTTTTGTTGTATTCTAGCAATATGTCTTTCTCTTCTCTTAGCAAACTTGTATTCCACCTTCAAAACCCAACCGGCAATGCCCCTTCCTACCGAAGTGTCCGGATGCCCAGGACAGAGTCAGTCCCGGGCTCCCCGGGTCGGGTCACGGGCTCCTCCCGCCCCTGCCTCCTCCCCCAGCACATGGCTTGCCTGGGTGACACCTCAGTCTCTGGTTGAGCTTCCGCCACTTTCTCACCCGAAAAGAAACAATGGTGTTTCATCTGGAGATCTGAGAAGGCGGCTTCTTCCTGGGATGACCAAACACGCTGGGCTTCCTGGGAAAGGACCAGCAAATTCCGATTCCGGGGCA
Organism: Corynorhinus townsendii; assembly: GCA_026230045.1. Lineage (NCBI taxonomy): Eukaryota > Metazoa > Chordata > Mammalia > Chiroptera > Vespertilionidae > Corynorhinus > Corynorhinus townsendii. Next base: position 47,334,686 of record JAPDVU010000011.1, on the reverse strand, counting down.
GAATCATAGTTCCTCTCCCACGTCGGCCTGGGGTCGCCAACACTTTGGGCCCATGGTTCCGCACACTTGTGGCTGCAATACTCGGAGTCACCACATAGGGGTGGTGTTGGGCCATTTTCCCAGGCAGAAGCGAGTCCCGTTCCAGGAGGGAAGCGGGATTCCCGCAAAACCAATACTTGGAGACTGGGGAAGTGTGTGCGTGCGTGCGTGCGTGCGTGCGTGCGTGCGTGTGTGTGTGTGTGTGTGTGTGTGTGGCGGGGATCCTCGCTGCTTCCACCCCCACACTTCCCTGGCTGGCCTACCTTGGACTCTCGTCCTAACCCCCTTTTTCTTTCTTTCTTTTTTTTAAAATATATTTTTATTGATTTGGGAGAGGGAGAAGGAGAAACACCAATGATGAGAGAGAATCACTGATGCATGCATCCCTCACTGGGGATGGAGCCCACAACCCCGGGCATGTGCCCTGACCGGGAATCGAACTGAGACCTCCCGGTTCGTAGGTCAGTGCTCAACCACGGAGCCACGCCCGGCCCGGCTCCAGCCTCCGATTTCTATTCTCCACCCCTCACAGGGGTCTCTCTACACCCAAGTGGACCCTCTCCCTCCCTGCTCACAGCCCTCCTATGGCTCCCCTGTGCCCTGACAGAATAGTCACAGCCCCTGGGCCTGCATGGAAGGCTGCGTGCACTGGCTTCCTCCAGTCTTTCTCTTTAAAAGAATTCGTCCAGCCCGGCCAGCGTGCTCAGTGGTTGAGCGGCGACCTATGAACCAGGTCATGGTTCAGTTCAGGTCAGGGCACCTGCCCAGGTTGCGGGCTCGATCCCCAGTGGGGGGCGTGCAGGAGACAGCCGGTTAATAATTCTCTCTCATCATGGATGTTTCTCTCTCCCTCTCCCTTCCTCCCTGAAATCAATTTAAAAAAAAAAAATTTTTTTTTTTAATGCATCCGCCTCCTAAGCCCCCTCCATGGCATGTCCTTAACCACAGATAACAGAGACGGTTTTGCTTTTGAAAATGCCCTGCCCAGTGCCTCTGCCCGGAGTGTCCTTTCCCGCCTCTGCTGGTGCCAGCCCTTCCAGAAGGCTTCCTGGGAAATCCCTCCCTATCAGCTATACTCCCCCCGACCCCCACCCCCACTACTCTCCCCTCCATCTTCAGTGGCTGTGACTGAGGCGGGGGAGGGCACCCGGCATCAAATCAGACTGCTGCGGGGCCCGCAGCGTGGACCTCGGCTGTCATGTTTATGAAACGATTTATTGGCAAAGAGCTTGGTCTTGGCGTCCCCCGGGCCTCCCAAGCACTCAATGCTGGGCCCCGGGGAGCTCGCTCGCCGCCGCGTTTTCACCGCCACAGGCGTGAGACGGATGGGGCTCAGCTCGGCCGCGGGCTCTGGGGGCGAGGGGGGGCCTTTGGAAACTCCCAGCGCCCAGCCCGGCCCTGGCCACCAAAGCCACAGCGCCCGCCCGGTGGGGCCTGGACCCGGATAACTGCAAACGCGCCCCGGGGGTCCTAAGGAGCCGCAGGTCAAGGGCGTTGCTGCCAGGCGTTTCCGAGGACAGAAAGCGGTAGGTTTCCCGGGCGCCCGGCGTTTCTGCGCTCGCTCCGGGACACGTTGGAAAAGTCAGGACGTGGAGCAAAAATGAACCTTTAGTTTGGGAACATTTGGGAGTTTGAACTCGAAAGGCAACGGGGTTCCCAGAGCAGGCTGGTCAGGAGGCACAGAGGCCAGGTGTGAACGAAGGAAGGCCCTGGCGCCCGGGGAAGCGGGGGGCCCAGCGCTGCCCTGCGTTATCGGGGGCGTCTGGGGTGCGGGGGCCTGAGAGCCCCACGTCCAGGAGTTGCGAGAGTCCCGGGTGGGCTGAGAGCCTGGTCCCAGTTCCTACCCCGTGTCTGCATTCCCGTCTTAGATGCGGCCCACGGCTCTCCGGCGCTCTCTGGGCCGTGTCACTGTCCGTCTGTCTGTCCGTCCGTCTGTCCCTCCTCCTCCTCCTCCTCCTCCTCCTCCTCCTCCTCCTCCTCCTCGGCTGCGGCCCTACGCCAGCTCCGTCCATCTGTCCGGGCCCTCCCTGGTTCCGTCTCTCACTGGGCCTCTGTTTCATCTCCGGGGGGTCCCTCTCACCCCGCCTCCCCGTGCGGCCTCGGCCTCGTGGCTGCAGGATCCCATCCTGTCTGCATCACCCACTGCTGCCCCGGTACCTCTTCTTCCACTTCGCCTGCTCTCTTCTGGGTCCCTGTCCCCCTCCATCTGGGTCCCTGTCCCCCTCTCTCTGGTCTGTCTCATTCCATCCGGGTCCCCTCCCACCCCTGCTTCACCTCACCATCTCTCACTACAGCCACATCTAGTCTCACATTCTCCCCACCTCCCCTCACTGCCCCTCCCCTCACTGCCCCTCCCCTCACTGCCCCTCCCCTCACTGCCCCTCCCCTCACTGCCCCCCCTCACTGCCCCTCCCCTCACTGCCCCCCTCCCCTCACTGCCCCTCCCCTCACTGCCCCCCCTCACTGCCCCTCCCCTCACTGCCCCCCTCCCCTCACTGCCCCTCCCCTCACTGCCCCTCCCCTCACTGCCCCCCCTCACTGCCCCTCCCCTCTCTGCCCCTCCCCTCACTGCCCCCCCCTCACTGCCCCTCCCCTCTCTGCCCCTCCCCTCACTGCCCCTCCCCTCACTGCCCCCCTCCCCTCACTGCCCCTCCCCTCACTGCCCCCCCTCACTGCCCCTCCCCTCACTGCCCCTCCCCTCACTGCCCCCCTCCCCTCACTGCCCCTCCCCTCACTGCCCCCCTCCCCTCACTGCCCCCCTCCCCTCACTGCCCCTCCCCTCTCTGCCCCTCCCCTCACTGCCGCCTCTCCTCACTGCACCTCCCCTCTCTGCCCCCCTCCCCTCACTGCCCCTCCCCTCTCTGCCCCTCCCCTCACTGCCGCCTCTCCTCACTGCACCTCCCCTCACTGCCCCCCTCCCATCACTGCCCCCCCTCAGGTCCTAGCAAGAAGGTTGGACCTGCATTCCCATCACCCGACCCCCCCTGTCTCTGCCGAAGACCTTCCCATGGGCAAGACCAGAGGGTCCCCCACAGCCGCTGCCTGAAGGCCTGGTCCCCACACACATAGAGCAGGGGGTTGAGGCAGCCGCTGGCCCCCCCCAGGGTGAGCCCCAGAGGTCTGAGCAGCACCCAGACCTCGGCCAGGTCCAGCCGGAACTCCCGCAGCCCCAGCAGCCTTAGCAGCAGCAGCAGGTGGAAGGGGAACCAGCAGAGGAAGAGCAGGGCCCCGGAGGCCCAGGGCAGCCCCACCAGCGGGGGCCTCCCCGTGAGCCTGGCCAGGCGCAGCTTGGCCTGCAGGAGGCTGTGGAGGGCGCCCAGGACCCCCAGGGGCACCCCATAGCCAAACACCAGCTGGTTCAGTGCCAGGCTGGACAAGGAGGGCAGCTCCCTGGCCCACGTCCTGTTATCAGGCCGGGCCCGGCCCCCCCAGCCCCGGCCCCGCAGGCCCCGCGCCCCCAGGGCCAGCAGGAGCAGCCAGAACCCGCCGGCCCAGAAGGCCGCCCTGCGGGCCTCGCGGTGGCGCAGCGCCCAGGCCGGCCAGAGCGCAGAGGCGCAGCGGTCGGCAGCCGCGCGGGCCAGCAGGCGGCCACTGGCACAGAAGGTCAGGAAGGCCAGGCCGGGGTCCAGGCGGCAGAAGGCCGCACCCAGGGGCCAGCAGGAAGGCGTCCAGGTGAGGGCCAGCGGCAGGAGGACCGTGAAGGCGAGGTCAGTGGCGGCCTGGTGGCCGAACCAGGCGGCCGACAGCGGGGGAGGCAGGTGGGGCCCCGCCGCCCGGATCACCAGGCCGCGGCTGGCCACCTCCAGCAGGTAGGCGGCCAGGACGGCCAGGGAGTAGGAGAGAAGGAGGGCAGCCCCCGGGGGGCACAGGACTCCGAGGGGTGCTGGCTGCCGAGTCTCCGAAGGGTCCTCCATGGGCTGCTGGGTGCTGTGGGGACCCACAGGCCTCCGTGTTAGCCTGGTCCACACCCGTTCCCCTCCCCTCCGACCCGAGGCGCTGTCCTCTCCCCATCTCCCCATCACCTCTCGGTCTCACTCTGATTCTCTCTGCCCTGTCCCTGCGCTCTGTCCCCCACGCCCTGGCCCACCTCACCTGCGGCTCAGCTCAGCCTCCACCCGGCCTCCCTGCCTCCAGGCTCCACCTCCAAGAGCTACCCCTGCTCTGCCCACAGCCTCCCATGGCTCCCCAGTACCCCGGACAAAGTCCCTGCCCTTCCACGGGGAATGGGGGGCGGGCAGTGAAGTGAAACCCAGTGGGGGGCCTGGCTCCGCCCCCCTGCAGCCCCTCCTGTTCTTGAACTTGCCCTTCTCCATTCCCTCAGGGGACCTGTGTCCTGGGAGGGTTGCTGGAGCTTCCCTGAGCCAAGTCCCACGAGGTGGCCACTCCTAACAGCTCTGCCTTTCAGGTGGGGAATCTGAGGCTCGGAGGGAGAGTCCCTTGCTCAAAAATCAAAGCAGGCAGAGCAGAGGCCCAGCCAGGATTTGAACTCACATCTGTGTGGCCTTAGAGGCCTGGAAGTTAATTGGGGGGGGGGGGCACCCGCCCCCAGGTCCTGCTGTTTGTGGGCCTCCGTTTACCCACACGGTGCCTTCGCTGGTTGTCCTGGGCTCACCAGCAGGTGGGAGGCAGGCGTCTTCCAGGGCCTCTGAGCAGGAGCTGGCAGCCGGGTCTCCCCTGGAGGACTCTGGTGGGGAGGAGCGAGGAGCCGGCAGCTCACAGTGGGCAGAAGGGAAGTGGGAGGCGGGGCCGCCACGCAGGGTCTGAGCATGAGCCGTGGTTTCCCCACCTGTGGACTGCAGGATTGCGCGCTCTCCCCATTGCACCAGGATCAGGTCTGAGCCCTCAGCCTGGCCTGCTGTGGCCCCGCCCACAACGCCAGCCACATGGCTTACCACTTCCCTTCCTTCCGCTCTGGAGTTCCCAAAACAAGTTCCACGGTGTTTTCACGCTCGCACGCTCACACCCAGCCTCTCTGTCCTCGCTCTTTCCTCATCCTGGACCACTGGGCTTTTCCCCATTGTTTCAGCTGGCAAACTCCTACTCATCCTCCAAAACCCTATTGGCTGCCACCTCCCTCAGAAAGCCGTCTCTGACTTCTGCTCACCCATCCAGACAGGATCAGGTACCACCTCTCTCTCTCTCTCAAATTATTTTTTATTGATTTTTTGAGACAGAGAAAGAGAGAGAGAGGGAGGGGGAGAGAGAGAGAGACATTGATTTGTTGTTCCACTTATTTATGCACCTAAGGGTTGTTTCTGGTATGTGAACTGGCCAGGGATTGAACCCACAACCTTGGTGTAGTGGGATGATGCTCTAACCAACTGAGCTACTCGGCCAGGGCCCACCTGTCCTGTACGTAGCGTCTCTGAGAGTGGGCTCAAGCTACACCTCCCCCCAGTATCCCTGTCATCTCGGCTTCACCTTCCTGCCTTCCCCGCCATGGCCTGGCAATTGTGCATTATTTACATTTCCTGTCTGGTTTAATTGTCTGTCCGCATCTCCCGTGCCCCCCAACACTGTACCACAGATTTGCATCCCAGAGCAGTGCCCGGCACCTAGAAGGTGCTCGGTAGATACTGTTGAATAAAGGGACGAATGGGTGTGAGTAAGGATCCCCTAACCCGTTGTAGTAGGCGGAGGAACAGTCCCAAAGAGGTCCCTGGCCTGCCCTGGCCAGTGTGGCTCAGTGGGGTGGGCATCGTCCTGTGCATGGAAGGTGGCCAGTTCGATTCCTGGTCAGGGCACGTGCCCGGGGTTTGGGGCTAGGTCCTCGGTAGGGGGCGTGCGGAAGGAAGCCCATTGATGTGTCACTCTCACGTCTGTGTTTCTCTCTCGCCCTCTCCCTTCCTCTCTCTCTAAAAAAAATCAATTGAAAAGCTATTTATTTGTGTATTTTAAAAGGAACAAGTTTTATTTTTAAATATATTTTATTGATGTTTTTACAGAGACGAAGGGAGAGGGATAGAGAGGTAGACACATCAATGAGAGAAACATCGATCAGCTGCCTCCTGCACACCCCCTACTGGGGATGTGCCCACAATCAAGGTACATGCCCTTGACCAGAATCGAACCCGGGACCCTGCAGTCTGCAGGCCGACGCTCTATCCACTGAGCCAAACCGGCTCGGGCAAGTTTGTGTTGTTTTAAGTAGCTAAGTTTGTGGGACTTTGTTACCGCAGCCTTAGAAAACGAATACGCCCGTGTTATAGGCCAGCAGATGGAGGCTCTCTGAAGGTCACACGGACAGTCCATTGCTGGCTTTGCCGCTGAAATGACAGGGGCTGGAAGTCAAGCCGGGGACAGGCCACGGAAAGAGGAGGGTCTGGACCCAGGAGGGCCAGCCCAGAGGCCTGGAGGCCGTGGCCAGGCTGCGGTGGGAGGGTCGGGGGGGCCTCCGGGAAGAGGAAGGAACGGGAGCCCTGAGGGGAAGTGGGTGCCGGGCTCTGCCATCCTTTCCCTGAGGCTCCTGTGGGCCTCGGTGTGTCCAACAGGGAGGGGGGCAAGGTGAGGGAGGAGGGGAGGGGGTCCTGGTTTAGAGACCCTCCCATCATTCCCTCCGGCCCCTTCTGGCCTGGCCTGCGCCCCCTCCCACACCGTTCTCCCTCCCCGTGCCTGGGCCCCAGGTGGGTCTTTCTACTAGTACACTTGGCATTGAGCCCGCCCCTCCCCTGCTCACACACCGGCCATGGCTCCCCACTGCCCCTGGACAAAGTGCCAGCCCCTCCGCCTGGCCTGTCACTGAGGCCCATCAAAGCCCTCAGCTGGACCTCCCACCGCGTCTCCTGGAGCTCAGCCCGCCCACCTGCTCCGTCACAGCCGGGACCCCCTCGGCGGCGCCCTGTCCCTGTCCATCTCTGGGGCCTCTTGCCGATTAGCGTCTGGGTCTGGGTCCCCTGGGGTCCCCAGTGTCATTCACCACAGGAGCCTCACAGGAGGACGTCGCCAACACCTTAAACCCAGTCCTCAGTCAGGTCAGCCTGAGACTGGGGGGTGGACAGCACCCACTCGCCACAGGACGTGTCCCAGGAGGGGGGAGCAGAGCAAAGGAAACAGAGCTGGCACTTCTCCCCTCTTCGTTTTATTCCACCGAGCAAGCCCGGGGACCCGATAAGCCGAGCTCCGAGATGGAGTCCGACCCTGACATGGACCCGGCCGGGACTGTGGGGCCGGGACCTGGGCAGGTAGGTCCTACCCTGTGGGCAGCTGAGGGCGGAGCAGTGGGTGCTCAGACCCCAGGAACAGAGTCTGCAGCCAGCAGGGAGGGGTGGGAGCCGAGGAGAGGTGTCAGGTGTCAGGTGTCGGGGGATGCGCTGTCTCCTGACAGCTGTTTCCCCACTTTGGTGACAGTCTGTCTGTCTCCCGCCCTGGGAACACATCCACCCGCGGCTGGGGCTCCGCCTCCCTCTCTCCTTGTTGACAGAAACAGGTCGTGATTAAGAGCGTGAGGCCGCCCTCCTGCCTGGGAGGGAATGTCTCCGTGGGATCGGCAGGTCGGGGCTCTCTCCCCCAGGGCTGGGGCTGCGAGCTCAAGGCATGGCTGCATCCGTGGCAGGCCCCGTGGGTCCCAGGGACCGTGGAGTCTGTGTGCTCCGTGGACACTGCTGGGCACAGAGTACGCATGGAGGTGGGGGCTGCAGGATCTGAAGAATGAGGACTGTCTGCCCCCCCCCACTGGCAACCCAGCCCCTCCCCCTGGAAAGTCACCCCTACTTTTGAAATGTCGGCCCCCTTTTTCCCTCAAAATGTAGGCTCCCCTCCCCTCCGTCTTTCTGATGCCAGTGCCTCGAACCATGTGGTTCACCTGACAGGCCTTCGCTAACCAGGACTGAATGGGTTAGCAGGGTGAGACCATTCAAGTCCCCACTACCACTTACTCGCTGTGTGACCTCTGGGAGGTGGCTTCACCTCTCTGAGCCTCAGTGGCCTCATCTGTGCAATGGGCGACGTTGTGCGAAGCCACTTTCGGGAGCCCACGCCTTGATAAGGCTCCGCACGGGACCGGGTGCCCGGGACCGGGTGCCCGGGACCCGGTGCACAGGACGTGATCCATGCCCCTGAGGGTCCTTGTCTGATGACGGAAGGAGTGAGTTGCCTGCTTGGGTTCTTGGGGAAATCTTATCAGAGAGGGTTTTCCATCCCTCTTTGGCCCAGTAAGAATCCGAGGTACGCAGGGCCAGCGTGGCTCAGTGGTCGAGCATCGGCCTATGAACCAGGAGGTCACGGTTCCATTCCTGGTCAGGGCATATGCCCTGGTTGCAGGCTCGATCCCCAGTGGGGGGCGTGCAGGAGGCAGCCCATCCATGATTCTCTCTCATCATTGATGTTTCTATCTTCCTCTCCCTTCCTCTCTGAAGTCAATACAACTATATTTAAAATAATCTATACTAATAAAAGGGTAATATTCTAATTAGACCAGGGGACCTTCTGGACGTCCTTCCGGACAAAGCCATGGTGGCAGGGCCGAGGCAGAGGCGGTTAGGGGCAATCAGGCTGGGGGGGGGGGGGAGGGAGGGCAGTTGGGGGTGATCAGGCTGGGGGGGCAGTAGGGGGTGATCAGGCTGGGGGGGGGCAGTAGGGGGTGATCAGGCTGGGGGGGGGGCAGTAGGGGGTGAGCAGGCCAACATGGGGGGGGCAGTTGGGAGCAAGCAGGCTGGCAGGAGGAACAGTTGGGGGTGAACAGGCCAGCAGGCAGAGTGGTTAGGGGCACTCAGGCAGGCAGGCAGGTGAGGGGTTAGGAGCCAGCAGTCCCAGATTGTGAGAGGGATGTCCCTCGAGGGGTCCCAGATTGGAGAGGGTGCAGGCGGGGCTGAGGGACACCTTGCCACCCCCATGTATGAATTTCGTGCACGGGCCACTAGTAATAATAATAACAAAACAAACAGAAGTCTTCCTGGAAAGGAAGACTGGAAGGAATACGGGGAAATAACCAGGTGTCTCACGCAGAGCGATTGAGATGAGGCCGTGCCAGGAAGGTGTCCTGAAGGAAGAGGCGGGGTTGGGCGGGGCCGTGCAGCCACCCAGGGAAGAGGCTGCAAACTTTAAGGTTCCCATCACCCCCTGGGCACTTCAGCTCAGAAACGGGATGACTGAGGAGCCCCGCCTCACCTCGGGCCCTGGCCAGGGCAGAAGGCAGGGTCAGGAGAACTGTTCTTGGAAATTCCGGCCAATAAAGACCTAGAGGGAAGGGCTGAGCAGCTGTTGAGGAGAAGGGAGCCCAGAGGATGGGCAGCGTGTCGGAGGGTCCTGCGACGCCGCCAGCCCCCCGTGGCGGAGGCGCGCACCCGGACCAGCGGCAGCCTCTCTGTCCGCAGCAGCCGGGTGCGCAGGAGGCGGGCGCGGGCGCTGGTGATCCCAGGGGCCGTGGGATGGTGTGGGGCGCACCCAGCTCTGCGTCGTGCGAAGCGGTGACACGGAGAGCAGGGGAGTGGGCGTGGCTGTTGCCAATAACACTTTAGGTAGCGACGCTCTATCCACTGAGCCAAACAGGTCAGGGCCTTTCTTTATTTTTTAAAATATATTTTTATTGATTTTAGAGAGAGGAAAGGAGAAGAGAGAGAAACATCGATGAGAGAGAAATATCAATCAGCTGCTTCCTGCACGCCCCTCCCCTCCCCTCTCCTCCCCATCTCCCATCCCCCTCCCCCTCCTCCCCCTCCCCCACCACTGGGGACCAAGACCCCGGCATGTGCCCTGACCTGGAATCCAACCCGGATCTCCTGGTTCATCGGTTGACGCTCAGCCACTGAGCCACGCCGGCCGCGCCGCTCTGGCTCTTCTTGTGGAAAGTGCCTCCTGGTGACTGACTTACTGGAGTGGTTGTGATGCCCTGTGTGATGAGCTGTCTTCCTAAAACCGTCAGCTACTCATTCCCTCCCCCGGCTCGCGAACCATCTCCTCACTCTCCTTTTCCCCAGCCGCCTCCTGGAACCCGAGAGTTCTGTCACTTTACATGATGAGGCTGCTTGTCACACGAGGTACCGTTTTTTTTCCTGAGTCTAGATCTTCCCTTTTCATTTTAGCTTGCGTTGTTGCTTTATACACAGAGCTTTTAAATGTAAGGCTGTCAAATCTGTAACCTGAATGCGAGAAGGAAGGGAAAAGAATGGCTTTAAGTATTTTTAAAAGGAAGGCATTTGCTGGAGACAGAAGAATTCACACGTTTCGCTTGCTGCGCTAGGGTTTTGACAAATGCATGCACTGTGTCACCACCACCCCCTCCCCCCAAAAAAAATTCCCTTGTGCCCTTTTTACTTTAAGTATTCTGAAACACAGACAAGCCAAAAAAATGGGCGTGATGAATAGGCGGTTCTTCCCCCCAGCCATTCTGTGTTTTTAAATATTGGACCCAAATATAGAAGGTCTCGGGCAGAGACTATGACTGTTGTTGACACCATTACACAGACCACCGTAGGCATCAGGGATGGGCCAGGAGAGGAGGGAGCGAAAGGAACAGGGGGAAAAATGAATAAGTAACAGCTGAAACTTTCCAAATCACACTAACCGACACATCTAGGAAGCTCAACGATCTCCAATAGCATAAACATAAACAGACCCACAACCAGACACATCCTAGTAAAAAGGTTGAAAAGTCACTCTAGCCGGTTTGGCTCAGTGGATAGAGTGTCGGCCTAGGGGCTGAAGGGCCCCGGGTTCGATTCTGATCAAGGGCATATGCAACAGTTGCAGGCTGGCTCCCCCGTGGGGGGCGTGCAGGAGGCAGCCGATCAATGATTCTCTCCCATCATTGATGTTTCCATCTCTCTCTCCTTCTCCCTTCCTCTCTGAAATCAATAAAAAAAAATTTTTTTTTAAATGTTGGAAGTCAAGGACAAGGAGATAATCTTGAAAGAAGAAAGAAATGCCTTTTCACTTGCAAAGAAACCCCAATAAAATACATAGCTGACTCCTCAGCCGAAAGGAAGGAGGCCAGAAGGCAGTGGCATGACGTAGTGGAATAAAATTGCCACCCTAGCCGGTTTGGCTCAGTGGCTAGAGCATCGGCCTGCAGACTGAAGGGTCCCGGGGTCGATTCCGATCAAGGGCACGGACCTCAATTGCAGGCTCCTCCCTGGCCCAGGCCCTGTTCAGGGCTTGAGAGGAGGCAACTAATTGATGTGTTTCTCTCACATTGAGTTTCTCTCTGTCTTTCCCTCTCTCTTCCACTCACTCTCTCTAAAATCAATGGAAAAATATCCTTGCGTGAGGATTTTTTTTTTTAAAAGTGCCAACCAAGAATCCTGTACCCAGTAAAGCTGTCTTTCAAAAGTGAAGGTAAGCCCAGCCAGTGTGGCTCAGTGGTTGAGCATTGACCTACGAACCAGAGGTCACAGTTCGATTCCCAGTCAGGGCACATGCCTGGGTTGCGGGCTTGGTCTCCAGCTGATCCATGATTCTCTCTCCTCATTGATGTTTCTCCCTCTCTCTCTCTCTGAAATCAATAAAAATATATTTGAGAAAAAAACAGCAGACCGTGGAAACACAGATGCTCATTTTGAAATGCACAAACGTCGGCCAGAACGAAGCGAATTCGCTGTGGTGTCTGCCCCCGAGAACACCACACCATGGCAACAACGCAGGAACAGAGCGACATGAGCGGATATTTGTGATACGTTTGCCTTTATTATTTTTTTTAAATATTTTTATTGATTTCAGAGAGGAAGGGAGAGGAAGAGAGATAGAAACATCAATGATGAGAATCATTGATTGGCTGCCTCCTGCATGCCCCCTACTGGACATTGAGCCCACAACCTGGGCATGTGCCCCTGACCAGAATCGAACCTGGGACCCCTCATCCCGCAGGCCGATGCTCTATCCACTGAGCCAAACGGGCTAGAGCTAATACGTTTGCCTTTAAAAAGCCAGTTGCAACCTGCACACAGGTGTTTACAGCAGCTTTACTCATTATCGCCAAAACTTAGGAGCAAACAGGACGTCCTTCAGGAGGTGAATTAATCAATTAACTAGGGTCCCTCCAGACAATGGAATAGTATTCGATGCTAAAAAGAAGTGAGCGCCCTACCTGGTTTGGCTCAGTGGATAGAGCATCAGCCTGAGGGGCTGAAGGGTCCTGGGTTTGATTCTGACCAAGGACACATGCCCGGGTCTCGGCTTGATCCCCAGTAGGGGGCGTGCAGGAGAGACAGCCGGTCAATGATTCTCTCATCATTCGTGTTTCTATCTCTCGCTCCCTCTGAAATCAATAAAAATATATTTTTAAAGAAATAAAATAACTAAAAAGAAATGCGCGATCCCCTTTTCACTCTGCCAGTCAGACTTAGATCTTTCTTGGTCATTCAAGTGGGGCAAAGGAAATATCCTTTTAAAACTCTAAGAAACTGGGGTAGCCTGTCAGAGGAAACAAACAAACAAACAAAACAAAACAAAAAATTGGGCTGTCAGGCCATGAGGAGACACGGAGGAGCCTTAAATGCATGTTACCAAGTGAAAGAAGCCACCCCATAAAGGCTACACGCGGTGTGGTCCCAGCTACAGGACCTTCTGGGAAAGGCAAAACCATGGAGACAGTGAAAAGGTCAGTAACTGCCAGGTTTGGGTGGGACGGTGCCGGGGATCTTGTTCCGGCATTAAGAAGGGATCAGCAATTTGGAGAAAGGCTGTGTGTGACTTAAGAGTCCAGAGACGAAAGATAATTTTGAAAGGCATTGGGGGTCAGAGGAGCTTGGCTGAAGAAACCAACTTCTCTCTGTCTGAGGACCCCTTGCTTTTTATTAACACAAATTTGTCCTAAGGCAAGGTGGAGATAATGCACGTCAAAGGCCAGGGTGTCCGTACAGAAGCATTGTCAGATTGGGGAATTGCCTTCGGCTGTTCAGGTGTTTGGCCAACAGGAGGCAATAACATGTAGATTAAGATGCCCTGAGCTGTCTGGCAGTAAACAATCGTCCTTTTCAGGTTTGGGGAAATGCCTCTAGCCATTCCCAACAGGCCATAACATACATGACTCAGCCCTTGTTGCGTCCCCAAGTTCCATCAACCTTTGGATGAAACTTTTGCAATTATGACATGCTGGATTTGGCTTCCGGCATGACAGGGTTTGAGGGCAGTGAAGACACTCTGTACGATACCATAGTTATGTATACGTGCCATCATAGCTCTAGCCGGCTTAGCTCAGTGGATATAGCATCTGCCTGCAGACTGGAGGGTCCTGGGTTCCATTCTGGTCAAGGGCCTGTACCTCCGTGGCAGGTTCAATCCCCGGCCCTGGTCAGGACATATGCAGGAAGCAACCAATCGATGTCTCTCTCTCACATCAGTGTTTCTCTCTCTCTGTCTCTCCCTCTCCCTTCCACTCTCTCTAAGAATCAGTGGGAAAATATCCTCAGGTCACCCTCACCAGTTTGGCTCAGTGGATAGAGCATCAGCCTGTGGACTGAAAGGTCCCAGGTTCGGTTCCAGTCAAGGGCATGTACCTTGGTTGCTGGCTTGATCCCCAGAAGGGGGTGTGCAGGAGACTAGCCAATCAATGATTCTCTCTCATCATTGAGGTTTCTATCTCTCTCTCTCCCCCTCTCCCTTCTTCTCTGAAATCAATAAAAATATTTTTTTTTAAAATAATAAATAAATAAAACATGTTTAATCAGACCTTAATGATGATAATAAGGCTAGCTGCCTAGGAGATACTGTTAGAGAGTGGGAATTTTTTAGCACTACTGAGGCCGTGGACTATGCCCAAGAAAGAGTTGTCAGTGCTGACACCAGGCCAGGCCTTGAGATACGGTCTCATGGCCCCTTCCCAGCATGTAGGCCTTCTTTCATAGAACACTGTCAGCTTTCTGAAGAACAGGATGACCTTGTGAATAACATGGTCATCAATGGCATAATCCTGACGTTGCTTGGAAAAACTGTTTTGTCTTAAATTTCCTGCTCTGAAAAAAACAGGATGTGGTTAATGTGCTTAAAAGTGGTCCTGCACAAAGGGTCGGGGCTGCTCTCCGGACTCCCTGAGTGGAGAATGGCAGAGCAGTCACCTGGCTAGCTCAAATAAAAGCTCTTTGCTTTTGCATCAGACTCGGATCCCTAGTGGTCTTTGGGGATCACGAAATCTGGGCATAACAATACAGTCAGACATGGTTGTGTCTACTCTAACCTCCCCATCAGCCGATGTTGAAGCCCTAACCTCCGGTACCTTGGGAGGTGACAGTATTTGGAAAAGTTACGTTAAAATGAGGTCATTAGGGTGGGCCCTATCCCAAGCTGATTGGTGTCCTGGTAAGAAGAGGGACAGTGGAGACACTGGGAACGCCCAGGCATCAAGGAAGGGAACACTGAGAAGGTGGCTGTCTGCAAGCCAAGGAGAGAGGCCCCAGAACCAACCATTCATCATCTCGGACCTCCAGCATCCAGAACTATGAGAAATAATTTCTGTTGAAACCGCCCGGTCTGTGGTACTTTGTTATGGCAGCCCGGGGCGGGGGGTGGGCAGGGCAAGGAGAGGGATGGGATAAGGAAAGGATGACTTAACAATAACACCCTATTCTTTTAAAAATATATGTTTTTTCATTGCTTTCAGAGAGGAAGCGAGAGGTGGTGAGAGAGAGGAACATCCACGATGAGAGAGAATCCTTGATCGGCTGCCTCCTGCACGCCCCACACTAAGGATCGAGCCCACAACCTGGACAAGTGACCAGACCGGGACTCGAACCGTGACCTCTTGGTTCATAGATCGATGCTTGACCACTGAGCCACACCAGCTGGCAATACCCTATTCTTAAGCAGAGTTGTGGGCTAATGGGGGTCTTTTTGTGCCTCTGTTTTTACACATAGATTATTTTACATGAATCCAGTATTACAAAATTGCCAGAATGGTTGTTCTTAAGGCAAAACTGGTATTCCATCTCCTGCCACCTCTGCCCCCAGCTCCACCAGCTGTGACTCCCTGCCCACCAGGCTGCCCAGAGCGGTCAGGACCCAGCTGTGTTTGGAAGAGGTGGGAGGAGGGATTGAGAGGGGGCGGTCACTTGCTTCCCCACAGGAATTCCATGAACCCGTGCTCATCCCGCCCTCAGGCTTGGCTCACACAAACCACCTGTGGTTTGAAAAGAAGCATCTGACTGCGACAGTGATGAGGCTGGTATTTGGGAAGGAGAGGATGGCTTGGGGCTGGAACAGGGGAGAGATCATTCGAATGAATGAATGAGTGAATGAAGACTATGGGCAAGGGAAAAACCTCTAGAAGCCAGGAAGGAGTCACGTTCACTGACGTCAGAAAAACGACTTTACAACAAAATAAGCCGCTCGGTGCTTTACACACTTCATACCACGGACCTCACCTCATTTATGCTGGGGGAGAATGTATAACCTGGACCTAATCATTATGAAGGAACATCAGGTACATTCTAGTGAGGAACCTCTTTAAAAAAAAAAAAAAAAGTGGGCGGGGGGAGTTAGGGAGAGAGTTGTTCTTTCAAAATGTCACTGTCATAAAAATGGGAATGTTTCCGTTCGAGGAGACATGACCACTCCATGCAATAGGGGACTCCAGGCTGGAACCTGAACCGGAGGGGAACGCGCTATGAAGGACAGCGTTTGGGTCAGCTGACAAATCTGGAACATCACCAGTAGATTAGAAAAAAATAGTGATGTAATAGTACCTTCACTGAGGCTGATTCCTGTGGTTATGTAAGAGACTAGAGGCCCGGTGCATGAAATTCATGCGTGGATAGGGTCCCTAGGCCTGGCCGGCGATCAGGGCCGATCGGGGGCCTTCTGGCTGCCTGCCGGTGCCTTCCTTCACTCCACGCCGCCCCCTGGTGGTCATCACACGTCAGAGCGAGCCATCGAACTCCCGGTCTCCCGGTCGAACTCCCCAGGGGACACTTTGCATATGAGCCTTTTTATGTATAGAGAGAGATCTCCACTCTTAGGAAATGCACACTGAAGTATTTAAGGGTCGAGGTCCATGATGTGTGTAAGAAACCCTTAAATACTTCCAAAAATTATGTATTTATTGAGAAAGGAACACCGCCTGCCGCTGGGAAAAAAATCCGTCTGCCACCCATCTGCAGAGTCAACAGGACACATCTCCCAGGGATAGGCTGTAAGGGGTCCTAACCTCCCCCTTTTGTGAGCGACTGCCGCTCTCCTGTTCACTGAGAAACCGCGTCCTCTAAAATCAGAGGCTGTTTGAAGCTGTAGCCATAAGAATGAAACACCTACTCTTGCCTGGAAGATGGCCGGCTCTTGGACACAGAAACCGCGTTCTCTAAAATCAGAGGCTGTTTGAAGCTGTAGCCATAAGGATGAAACCCCTACTCTTGCCTGGAAGATGGCCGGCTCTTGGACACAGAAACCGCGTTCTCTAAAATCAGAGGCTGTTTGAAGCTGTAGCCATAAGAATGAAACCCTACTCTTGCCTGGAAGATGGCCGGCTCTTGGACACAGACAAGAAGCATCCATTTCCAGCCCCGATCCTAACTTTGCAGTTTCCAGAGACACTGGACGCCGAGTCCACTCTGCAGTCCAGGCCTGATGTTGGCTTATTTATACATGTCCCTGTTTCACTCTGAGCTAGCAAAACAGTTTCACTTAATGTCACCAAAATTCCTCTCTTTCCCCCAGTCCTGTAACTCGACCACAGTTCCTCCACTGGGATGTGGTCTCCTTCAAGGCAATGGGTCTGTAAACGGACTTTGGTTTGTTCCTGGTGAATGGGTTAGGATGGATAGATAAAGATAAAGATAAAGCACTGGGGCCCTGGCAGGTGTTGCTCGGTGGTTAGAGACTGGTCAGTGTACGGAAGGGTTGACGAGGGTTTGATTCCCGGCCAAGGGCACATAAATGGGTTATAGGTTTAATCCCTGGTGGGGGCGTGTGGGAGGCAACCAATCAACCAATATGTGTCTCTCTTACATTGATGTTTCTCTCTCACTCCCTCTTTCTTTCTCCCCCATCCTCCCTTCCACTCTCTCTAAAAATCAATGGGGGGAAAAATCCTCGAGTGAGGGTTAACAAAAAATAAATTAAAAAGATAAAGCAATGGGGTAAACTTGACAATAGATGAATCTGGGTAAAGGGTATATAAAATACAAAATACTATTTGTGCTTGTGCAAGCTATCTGTAAGTTTAAAATTATTTCCAAATAAAAAATTTTGGTATGCTTCTTAAAAAATATATATTTTATTGATTTTTTACAGAGAGGAAGGGAGAGGGAGAGAGAGTTAGAAACATGGAAGAGAGAAACATCGATCAGCTGCCTCTTGCACACCCTCTACTGGGGATGTGCCCTTGACCAGAATCAAACCTGGGACCCTTGAGTCCACAGGCCGATGCTCTATCCACTGAGCCAAACCGGTTAGGGCTGGTATGCTTTTTTAAAAAAATATGTTTTCTTATTGATTTTAGAGAGAGAGGAAGGGAGAGGGAAAAAGAGAAGCCAATGGGAATTGTACCGTTGACCTTTTGGTGCAAAGGATGACACTCAACCAACTGAGCCACACCAGGCTGGGTGTGGTTTGCTTTTTTTTAACTAAAAGCTAGGTTGTTTCCCACCAGCAAACTTTTTGCAGGCAAAGGAAAATTTTTTGTTGTGTTTTATACTGCCATCTAGTATTTAGACACTCTAATTTAGATAACTATTTTTTTAAAATATTTTTTTATTGATTTCAGAGAGGAAGGGAGAAAGAGAGGGAGAGAGAGGAACATCAATGATAAGAGAGAATCATTGATGACTGCCTTCTGCACGCCCCCTACTGGGGATGGAGCACGCAACCCAGGCATGTGCCCTGACAGAATCGAACCATGACCTCCTGGTTCATAGGTGATGCTCAACCACTATTTTTAACCATTTTCCATGAACCTATTTCACTTTTTTTTTAATGGTTATTACCTACCCATGAAATTCATCGTATTTTGAGAAGAAAAAAAAAACTTTTTGGAGAGATCTGAGCGCTAGTTACAGTCTAAACAAAAGTAAGACTTGATGCTTTGGGTTTTTCTACCGGTAAAGCATGACGCGTGACCGGACTACATTTCCCATAGTACCTCGGGCCTAGCCCCCAATGGGTTGGAGAGCAGTCTGAACTCTGATTGGAGAGTGCTGAGTTCTGTCTTCATTGCAAAGGGCGTGGTCCTAAGCTTGCTGGGAAATGTAGGCGATCCCCACGTGGGAAGAGAGGGCGGGGCTTGCGGGAGGACCTGCGTGAGGCACCCAATGGCTGCCGGGAAACGTGGCGGTAGGCCTGTCGCTCAGCTGCCTGGGATTTGTAGTCCTGACAAGTCCCTACGGCTACCAGTGTTAGTTCTGCTCCAGGCTGGATCATCTCAGGCCTTAAGCCCTTCCTCCACCACTTCCCTGGACCCATTAATGTTTCTACCCTAGTTGCTGAGGCTTGCACTGGTCCGCGGCTCGGGGCTTTCAGAGCAGGTGCTCCTCGCAGAGAGCCAGGGAGGGGACACTGGCAAAAGCTGGCCCTTGGCAGGCCTGGGAGGGTAAGGGTTCCCATAGGCAGACCTGAGTCAGGAATAAACCCAGAAAGCTGTACATAGGCGAGCTGATCTGATGTAAAAACTCCTTGCAAATGCCTTCCACTCACCACCTCAGACCTGTGTGCCCCAACTCTTTGTTCCTAAGCCGGTATGACAGACATTGCCAGACAGTGGCATCTAGAGTGATGGAGGGTGTGATGGGGAAAGCCTCGGACCTGTGGAAGCCTGGGGGATTTGCCAGGAAGGAAGAGAAGCAGTTGGAGATCCCACTCATCTCAGGGTCCCCAACACGGCCCCACCCAGCCATCCTCGAGGCTTCATTCAAGGGGCTTCCCTGTGCCAGGGTACGCTGGGTGCACAGAGTTGCTTACACCCAGCCCTGCCCCACAGTGGCCCCCCAGCCTGGCTGGGGGTTGTGCAGGGTCAGGAGAGAAGTCCCACTCACATGTGCCCAGTAGGAAGTGTCCTAGGCAGGACTAGAACTCGGGCCTTCTGGCTCCAGAGTCCAGGCAAGTAGAGCCCCTAACTGCCCGATCCACTTACTGCCCAGAATGTCAAGTCCATGAGGGCGAACCCCTCCTGGGCAAAGGCAGAAACCCACCATCTGCCTCGTCTACCCTCTGGTTGCCTATGACTTTCTGCTGCCCCACCTCCAGCCTGGAAAACAAGCTTAGGGGCAAGACTTTTGAGCAAGGTCTTCAGTCCCACGATTGACATCTTCCTGACCAGAGGCCACCCCCTCAGACTCCCACCTCTCATGGCTTCATCTGCAGGGGGCATGGTGCTTCCCCCCTTTTTGGAAATGGCAGGGGTGACTGTCACTGGTTGACCCAACGGTGACACTTTAGGCTGGTTGGTGCCACAGCTGGGGGAAGGGAAGAAGAGATGTAATGATCTCTTGGTTTCTACGATAATGTCAGAGTCAGGACCATGATGCCAGTATTGGGGGAGACACTGGGGTGATTTCTGGGTGTCCCCACTGCCCCAGGGAATAAAGGTATCAAAAATGGTGCGGAAGGAGAGATACCGAGTGGCTCATGTTCCACCATTTCCCAGGTGCTCACTCACTTTCTGGGCTCACCTGAACATCCCAAGAACCATTCAAGGTAGGGGTGATGGTGCCTATGTTCAGAGGAGGAAACTGAGGCTCAGAGCAGGGCTGGCTCGTGGCCTCACAGGCAGGCAGCAGAGGAAGGAACATTGGGAGGGAGCCTACACTTCCAGGCTGGGTAGGTCTTCAAGTTTGTGTCTCAACACAGGCCCCTGGGAGGTGGGAGAAGGGGGTGGGGCGGTGCCCCATGAGCCATCTGCTGAAACAAGCTTGAGACACACTAAACAAAATTAAAACGAGGTCTTTCTCGCAAGACTTGTCAGAGCCTTTAGCTCCTTTGCGATTCCCAGATTTTTCTCTGATCAGGACCAAGACCTGGGACAATGATTGACAGGCCCTTGGTCCCAAAGGCCCTGAGCGGGGCACTATGGAGGTGAAGGTATTAGTGTGTGCACTTATGTATTCTTGACATCTGTGTGCAGGAATGGAGGGGCCGTATGTACATATGCATCAGTGGTCTCATCTGATGATTCTGGGGTTCAAATAACACCCGTAAAAGAGGAACGGGACAGGTACCCCAAGGCCAGGTTCTTGCCTTTCCCGGCCTGCCACGCGGCGAGGGAAAGGCCAAAATTGCTCCCACTGTCCGCTCAAGTCAGATTCCACAAGGCTTTATTGTCGCCGGACCTCGCCTGGTGCTCGCCGCTCCCAGGAAAAACACAGGCAAGGAAGGGGTCCCGGCCCCGCAGGAGCCCCCGCCTCCGGGATCGCCGAGCCAGGCAGGGTGGCAGGGAGGGAAGGGCGTTCTCGCTGGGTGCGCGATGGAATGGAGGGGAGAGGGGGGGACACCGGCCCCGCTAGAATGGGAACTCGCAGACGTAGTAGAGGCGCCGCTCGCAGTCGTGGTCCCACCAGGAGCCGTCGTCCGAGGCCTGCGCCACGCAGTTCTCGAGCGCGCCGCCGTTGGGCTGGTTGGGGCTGAGCGGGTGCGGCGCGGCGCTGGGCTCGCTGCCGGGCTCGGGGCCGGGCGCGCGGTGCCAGGCGAAGAAGGTCACGCGCTGGCCGTTCTCGAAGAGGTAAAGGCCCTCAGCGCGCCGGTCGTGCACGCCCAGCCACACGGGCCAGTTGTAGGGAGCCAGCGCCCCGCGCAGGTAGCGAGTGAGCGCCTCCATCTGCTGGCGGTCGGCCGGCTGCGCGAGGCTCCCACCCCGCGCCACGCACCGCGCCTGCGCCGCCGCCTGCGCCTCGAAGTCGCGCGAGAGCAGGAAGCACTTGTGGCCCAGGCGCAGCCCCTTCAGGCAGCCTGCGGGAGGGGCGGGGTCAGGCCCTCGTTGGGCGGGGGGCGGAGCCAGATCCTCCAGGGGCGTGGACAAGGCGGGGTCAGAGACTCCGCGGTTGGTCAGGGAGGAGGCGGGGTCAAGATCCAGCAAGGGGGAGGAGTCAAGGCCGCCGGGGTCGGAGCGATACTGTAGGGACCGGACAGTAGGGGGCGTGGCACGTGCAGAGTGGGGTCGGCTCTACCGCCTGGAGTGGAGTGTTTCTCCCCCACTTCCCGTCTGCTCCCGGCATTCCCCCTCCCCGCTACTCTAACCTCCCCATCAGCCAACACCCCCAAGTTTCAAGGAACCCCCTCGCCCCAGACCTCTCCAGCCCCGCTCCTCCCACCAGTTCCCCGCCGGGCCCGGATCGCCCCGCTTGCCCCGCCCCGCCCCGTGCGGACTCACCCTCCAAGCGGCCGTGCTCGCGCTCCGCGCGGCTCTGCGCCTCCTGCAGTACTTGCACGGCGTCGCGGGTGTCGCCCACCGCCTCCCGCAGCTGCCGCAGCCCCTTGGTCAGCTCGACCACGCGGGTGTCCAACACGTGCAGACGGACGTGCAGCTGGTGCAGGCCTGTGTCTAGGCCGGCCAGGCGGCCCACTGCATACGGACAGGGCGCACGTTGGATGGGGACCCTAGGGGCGGAATCAGGGGAGCGGAGGACCTGGGGGGACAGGGACCTATGGCCTCCGGGGGCCGAGTTTTTGGGAGGGGAGTTGGGGGACACGGGAATCCTGGAAGGTCGGTGGCCCCGGGCTTTTGGGGAGGCAAAGCCGGGACCCAGAGCTCACAGGGTTGTGGGCGGTACGGGCTGAGCCGTGAGCAATTGAAAGGTTCCCCCGGTAGCTTGCGGACAGGTCATTTTGGTGAAAATGATGGCGGACGCCTGGCGGGCAGGGCAGACCTAATGATAACTCACGGATGTAAGTGATGGCGTCCTCCGGGGTGGGAGAGGGGCTGGGGCTGGAGGAGGGGATTGGCCTTGCTTCCTCTTCTTCCTCCTCCCCCTGCTGGCCCTCCTCAGTCTCCCAGGCCCCTTTGTCTTCAGGGGGTCCCTCAAGATTGTCGTCCCCCCTCGCAGTGGGCAGCCCCAGGGCCTCCTGTAAATGCTGAGGCAGGGAAGGGATGGTCAGGGACAGCCCGTCGCTCCATTCTGACTCCCCAGATGCTCCAACCACCCCCTCTCCAGCTGTAATCTGGCTCACTGCCCTCGAGTCCCTTCTGTGAGCCCATCACTCCCATTCTCTGGACCTCTCCCATCCCTCCCGCTGGCCCAGTTCCCTGATCTGCTACAGCCCCACCCAAGGCCATGGTGGTCGTGGTCACCATCCTCCCCCCCCAGCCACTCCCCAACTCACCTTCAGCATCAGGGCCTCCCTCTCCCGCTCCTCCTCCTGGGCGCCTCCCCAGCCTCCCTCCCACTCCCTCTCGACTCCCCGAGCCCCGTGGCTGAAACCCAGGAGCTGGGGGACCACCAGGGCCCCAAGGAGCCAGGCTGCCTGCATCAGGGTGGGCTCGCAGCACCCAAGGCTGTGGACAAATGTCTCTCAGGAGGGGGGTCTCTGGGGACTGGAGTGTGTGCAGATCACTAGCCCCCGGTCCCCACCTCTCCCAGCTCCTCCCTGGTCCCTCTCCTCCCCACTCCTGTCTCAGTTCCTCGATGTGTGTCTCTCCCCGCCTCTCTTGGCTCCCCTGAGGCCCTGCCTCTGTGGCCGGAAACCTCCAACGTTCCAAAGCCTGGATCCCGCCCTGGGTCTCCCCTCAGACCGCCCTCTTCCCACTTTCCAGAGCTCACTCCGCCCAGTTCTTTCCTTCTGCCCCGGCCAAACGCTCTGATGGGCAGGAAGAGCACGGGGCTAGCTCTCCAAGGGATCCTGCAGACACAGCCTCTACCCAGGAACCCCGTCAGGGGGTTGTTGGGCCGGGACCCTGCCCCCCCCTCTGTCCCTGGCCACTCCTGGGAGGGGCGGGGGGAACTGCAGGATCTCTCCAAGGTTGTCATTACCCTGCTGGAAGAGGCTTTTCCACCCTTTTCAGGCTCTAGGGCGCCTTCTGCCTCAGGTCTCCCATCCCACCCTCCACGCTCTTGCCCCAAGATGCAAGTGAGTGTGTGGGACACACACGAAGAGCATGCGTGTGGTTGTGTGTGCAGCCCCAGGAGGCCGGCCTCTGGGATTCGTTTGCCATATATTTTCCTGGAGGCCTGCAGACCAGGCCCTTTTTGACTGGGGACTCCAGACAGACCGTCCCACTGGGTGAGGGGCTAGGGCAGAGGGGAGGGAGGAGGATGGGTGAGTGGGGGTCAAGGATGCTTTCTCTGGGAGGTGGAGCAGACAGGTGCTGGGCTGGGTGCTCACAGAGCTCTGAGCAGTCAGCAAGGTTCATCTCCAGCCTGGACCACTGCAGTCGCCTCCTCCTGCTCTCCCCCTCCTTCCTCCCGAGCCCCTCCAATCCATGCTGCTTGCCGCAGCCAGAGCAATGCTTCCAAACTGTAAATCAGACCGTGTCACTCCCCACGCCCCTGCTCCCCTAGCTTCCCATCACAGGCGGAGGAGAAGCCAAACCCTGCCCTTGGCGAGGGTCTGGCCTGCCCTGCAGGGGGCTGGGAAGGGCGGGTCCTTGCCAATTCTGCAAGCTCTTCACCTCCACGCCCCTGCCCCCTAGGATCCAGCCACACTGGAGTGTGGGTAGCCTCTTGGCTACTTCCTGAACGCTGAGCTCCTTCCCACCTCATAGCTTTAGCTTTTCATCCTTCTAGAATAAGGCTCTGTGGCCCAGCCCCTGCTCATTCCCGAACTCTCAGCCCCGAGAGGCCTTTCCCAGAGAGGCCTTCCTTTTTATCTAAAGAAGCATCGCTTCTGCAAATTACTTTATTAAAACACCCCCTTTTACCTTTTCAGTATACTCAAGACTGGCGTTGTCTTTTTGTTTGTTTGTTGTCTGTCTCCTGCCAATGAAGGCAGGGGTTCTTGTTTATTGCTGGATCCCCAGAGCTAGAACAGGGCCAGCCTAGCACATAGTAGGTGCTCAATCAGTTGCTGAGTGAGAAAGGAAGTAGCCATTCATGGCACGGTAACTTCGCCAAACGATGGGAAGCTTGACTGTTGGGCTCAGATGGCACCCTGTGTTCCTGAGGCAGAGGGGCACAGGGAAGGGTTAGGGCAGCCAGGGTGGATGAGGTGGTGAGGGCAGAGGGAGAGAGGATGCACAGGCAAGAGAAGCAAGAGGCCATGCCATGCCCACTCTACGCCAAACTCGTGACTCAGGCAGGGCTTTCCCAGATTTGGCCCGGTCGGTGGTGCCAGCAAGCATGGAGCTCACCAGCCAGGGATGCCAGGGCCCACTCTTCAAGGGAGGAAACCGAGGCTCAGAGAGGGGACAGTAGCCTGCCGGAGGTCACCAGCATGGAGGCAGCTGGCCAAGGCTTCTGGCTCTAAGCAAGAGCAGGGCACCTGCCCTCGGCTGCTGGGAGCCCCAGGAGGGGCCTTGGGCATCAATGTGCCCAGGCTTTCCTCTTCCAAGAAAGCAGAGGGCAGCGTGACCTTGGGGAGGCTGCTGCCTCCTCAGAGGGTTCTGAGGACCCCTCACCAGCAGCTACAGGCCTCCAGACGTGATGCACAGACCGGGAGAGGCCTTGCAAACTGTAGACGGGTGCACAGCCTCTTTCACTGATGGCACCGACGCGGGCAGCTGTTCTCTCCCAGGGCCCAGCTGCTCACCACCT
This sequence comes from Corynorhinus townsendii, assembly GCA_026230045.1. NCBI lineage: Eukaryota > Metazoa > Chordata > Mammalia > Chiroptera > Vespertilionidae > Corynorhinus > Corynorhinus townsendii. Next base: position 47,310,111 of record JAPDVU010000011.1, on the reverse strand, counting down.
GGGTCTCTGGGTGGGTGTGCACCAGAGGGGGGGCTCCCCAGAGCTGGGCTGGCACCTGCTCCAGCTCCAACAGAGGCACCTGGAGCCTGCAGCTGCAGATGTCTCTGAGGCATCTGTGGGTGCTGTTGGAGCGGGGGGAAGAGTCGAAGGCTGGACTAGGGAGGCGATTTCATGGAAGCCCTGTGGGACCTGCCCTGACTCTGTGGGTGCATCCGGGGCACCAGCCAGCTGAGCGGTGAGAGGGACTATGCAACCATGGTGTTCCCCACAGTGAACAATCGCGGTGTGAAGACCGTGAGCCTCTGACCCGCCACCTGTCCCTGATCCCTGGCACCACCTGGGTGACCCTGGGTAAGTAAGTGGCTTGGCCTCTCTGAAGCTCAATTTCCCTCTCTGGAAAACGGGGGTGGCGAATGTCCCCACCTGGCCCATGGGTTGGTGGGAGAAGTCTGTGAATAAACCCAGACCAGAGCCCCGCACACAGGAAGTGCTCACGAACTGTCAGCATTCATCAGGCAGGGCAGCTGTGGCCCCCCAGCCATTGCTGGCATCTGAATGGGGGCGTGTGCACACCTGGGTGATGGAGGGCAAGGTAGGTGGGTGGGTGTGATGGGGGCGCATGCACACATCTCCCTACAGTGTGTGTCTGCTTCCGGGGTGCGTGTGAGTTGGAGACCTGAGCGTGCACACTGGGTGCCTGTGGTGTGTGGGGTGCATTCGTGCGTGCTGTGCTGCCTGTGTGCTCTGGCGCACAGGTGTGCTAGGTGCATGTCACGCGTGCTGAGCGCGTTTGTGGAATCGTACACTCAGGTAGGTCCTCCGTGCACGCCCTGCAGGGGATGTACATGTGCAGATGTCTGCACCTGCAGGGCCAGCCAGCGACTCTGTGCACCTGTGTCTTGGGAGAAGGGGTGTGCGCGCGTTAGGGGGACAGCACGGGAGTCTGTAGCTCTCAGAATCCAATTGGAGGGTGTAGAGTTCAGCAACAAAGATTTATTGCGCCCTACTGTGTGTAGAGAGGGTGGGAGGGGCTCTGGGAAGGGGTGTTCCTGGACTGTGAGTGTGGAGGGGGTACCGTTAGGGGGGCGGGGCCCCCTGGTCCCGGGGTTTGGGGGCAAGCAGGGGTGGAGTCCGGGTTCGGGATCTGGTGGCGAAGAGGAGTAGTGGGGGAGGGGTGGGGGAGGGGGCGGAGCCGGCGTTGGGGGGGGATGGGCGAGGTTTGGGGGCGCGGGGAGGGGCGATGTCTCCTCTGCCGGCTCCCGGAGGGAGGGGAGAGGGCGGAGGGAGGGAAAGAGGGAGGGAGACCGAGAGAGAGACCGGGTGAGGGAGAGACAGCGAGAGCGAGAGAGCGAGAAGGGAGACAGAGGAGGCACGGAGCGGGCGGCGGCGGCGGCCTGAGGAAGAGGAGGAGGAAGAGCCGGCGGAGCCGCGGCGCCCGGAGCGGCCGGACCGAGCCGGGGGCGGGCTAGCCGGGAGGGGCGCGGCGGCCGCGGCTAAAAGGGGACGCTCTGCAGCTGGCCAGGCCCGGTCCGCGGGCGGGGGTGAGGTCCTCGGCCCCCCCGCCCTCCCCCCGGCCCCCGCCCGCCCCCGTCCCGGCCCGCTCGCCCTCCGGGGCGGTGGGGCATGGCCTGAGGGTCCTCCGTCTCCGGGGGGGTGGGGGGTGGGGGGAGGGGGGAGGGGCTGCGGGCGCCGCCGACCGGGACTCAGCAGCCCCGCCAGGCAGGTAAGAGGGCCGAGAAGCCGGGGGTTCGGGGGCGCCGCGGGGCTGGGGATGCAGGAGGGGGCGGGGGCGCCCGGACGTCCTTGGCCGCGCGTCGGGCTCCGGGCCCCGGCGTGCGGTGGGGGGTTGGGGGCCGGGAGGGGACCGTTGCCCCGGGCGACGCCAAATTGGGTTACGCCCGGGTCCCGGGTGCCCCGTCCCAGATCGCCGACTTGATGGGAAGATGCACCCCCATCCCCCGCCAGCAGAACCCCCGGCCTGAGCCCCCTCCCGGCGCTGCACGGCCGAGAGGCCGGCCGCGCGCCCGCTTCTGGCCCGGCCCGGCCCGGCCACTCCCCCGCCTCGCCCACCAGCTACCCGCGCCCGGGAGCTCTCCCGCAGCCGCCGCCGCCGCGCGGGCCCCTCCCCCGGGTCACCCCGCGCCCACCCCCCTCAGCGAGGGTCTGGCTTTGGCCTCCTCCGCCCCCTTCGACCCCCTTCTAGTTTCTGCTTCTCCTTCCGGCTCCTCCAATCCACTCCACCCCCCTCGCCAGCTCCCCTTCCCCACCCGCCGCCTGCCTCTCCCTTTTCCACCGGCCGGCGCGCCCCCTCGGCTCCCGCCCCCGAGTCCCGCTGCCGGGTCCCCCGCCCCCTCTCCCGCCGGGCTCTCCCCCGCGGGCTCCTGGGCCCCAGACCCGCTCCCTCTCCCGCCTCTCTCCGCCTCCTTCCACTCTCCCGGGTCCCCTGCCGGCCTCCCCGCCGTCCCCGACCCCGGCAGCTTCCAGGGCGCCCCCTCTCTCCATCCCCCCTCGCCGATTCCCAGCCCGTCTCGGTGCCAGCTGCGTGCCAGCTATTCTTAGCCGCCGAGCGTTTGATTCATGCCGCCCCGGCGGAGTGTGCCCGCTCCCTCCTTCGGGCCGCAGGGGGAGGGGCCGGCGTGTCCGGGGGTTGGGGGCAGCGCCCGCGCGCGCGGCGGCCGGGCCGGCTCTGCCTTCCTCCCAGTGGCAACCCTTCTGGTGCCGGGGGTAGGCTGGAGGTCAGCCAGGGTCAGCCGAGGGGGAGTGGCCGCGGGCCCCCTGTTGGGAGGTGCGGGGTGGAGTCGCGCGGAGAGGAGGAGGCCGGGGTTCCTCGGGGTTCCGCCAGGGCGAGGTGGGGCCGCGCCGGCCGGTACCTGGCGGGGCGGGGGCTGCAGGGGCCCGAGCTCGCGTGGGGGAGTGGTTGGCCGGCGGAGCTGCTGGCTCGCCCACAGCTCCCGGAAGTCTCCTGGCACACAACATTTTGCCTTCCCTCCCCAACCCCCCCAGCCCATCCCCACTCCCCCAAAGTCAGCAGTACCCTCCACTGCTTCCCATCTCCATGGCAACGGTGCAGGAGCTGGGCTGGTGTGGGGGGGGAGGGACCAGACCAGACATTCTGGTTTCCGGTGCTGGGGTAGGAGTGGGGGAGAAGATGAGCCAGGCGGACCCCTTTGGGGACCCACTGCCCTAAGGCTACCTCATTGGAGAAGAGTAGGGATGGGGAGATGACCCCATCCCGGTCCCCGGATCCTCACCCCACTCATCCCTCCCAGCCCCTGTCTCCCTCAGAGTGGGGCTGGTCCACCCACCCTGCATCGCCAGTTCTCAAACATGCCCACACGTCAGCTTCAGCCCCCCTCCCCCACCGACACAGGCCACCACACCACTGCCCCCTGGACAGCCTCCCAGGGCTGCCTCCCCAGCCCCCACACCCTCTTAAGATGCCCCCAACAACCTGCACAGGCCACCTCTTGTGGTTCCCTCAGGGACACCCCATGCGTGATGCTCCGCCCCATGGCACCCCATGCGGGTGCCCCTGGGACATTGGTTCCCCAGCACACGTTTGCAGCCACACTTCAATGAAGTCACCGGCTCCACCCTCTCCGGGCACCACGTGGCCTCCTGCTCCCGCTGCCCCGGGCTCATGACACCTCCCTGTTTCCCTTACTACATCTCAGCCCCACACTCCCCCCCCAACCCCCCAGCCAGGGAGAGGGTGGGAGGCCTCGGGTGAGGGGCCAGGCTGGGGCCAGGAGGGCAGGGTGCCGGTGGGCCGTCCACCTGTCTGTGCTCGGCTAATTTTAGCTGCATTTTCCCTGGCCTGGCAAAGTGGGCCAGTAGCTCCCGCGGTGATTCTGCGGTTTCTGGGACACCAGCACGCTGACCCAGCGGCAAAGTGGGGCGCAGGAGGGGCGGGGGCTGCGAGCAGGGCCAAGGGCAGGGAAGGAGACATGTGCTGGCAGCGTGGCAGGGATGGGGGTGTGTGCACAGGCAGCGGCAGCGTCCGGGGGTGTGTCCAGCCTCCGGCCTCCGGCAGTGTGGGGCCGCCCAGTGTGCCTGTGGCCTTTGAAGGGTGGGGCTCCGAGGCTGACAGCCACCCTTGGCTCCCCCTCTTCACACACACAGCGACCTGTGATGCTGCCGTCCCCCATCGCCCCGTGGCCCCACGATGACCCACAGCCCCGCCTCAAGCGAGGACGAGGAACGCCACAGTGCCAGCGAGTGCCCCGAGGTCGGCTCAGAGTCCGACAGCTCCCCAGACGGGCCTGGGAGAGGCCTCCAGGGGACCCGGGGCCGGGGCAGCGGGGCACCTGGTAGCCTGGCCTCGGTGGGAGGCCTCCAGGGCCGCTCCATGTCCGCCCTGGACGACGCCCACTTCAGCATGATGGTCTTCAGGATCGGCATCCCGGACCTGCACCAGACAGTGAGTGACCGACCTGCCCCGGGGCAGCAGGGGCACAGGCCCAGGCCGGCCCCCGGAGGCCACCGCCGCCTGGCCCTCCTTTCCAGACCCCCTCGTGCTCCCCCAGGCCCACCACCTGTTCCAGCATCACCCCCACCCGCTTCCCAAGCCAGCTCAGGCTCCTCCCTGTGGCCTTGTCGCCTTCCCCACCAGAAATGCCTGCGCTTCAACCCTGATGCCACCATCTGGACCGCCAAGCAGCAGGTGCTCTGCGCCCTGAGCGAGAGCCTGCAGGACGTGCTCAACTACGGCCTGTTCCAGCCTGCCACCTCGGGCCGTGACGCCAACTTCCTGGAGGAGGAGCGGCTGCTGCGGGAGTACCCCCAGTCCTTCGAGAAGGGAGTGCCCTACCTGGAGGTGAGCCACACAGCTGCCCCCTCCAGTTCCCCTCCCGGCCAAGACCTGAGCAAGGAATCTTCGGGATCCCTGGGCCCCTGAGAACCACCTAAGAGTCAGAGAGGCCCAAGTTCAAGTGACTGCTGGTTCTCCAAGCGGCCGAGTGGCCTTGGGAAAGCCACTTCCCCGCTCCAGGCTTCTCCTCGCCCGTCACATTGGGGAAGGATTCCTAGTTTCAGGACATTCCCTTATAGTCTGCACCCCCACAGCAGGCCTGCACCCCCACAGCAGGCCTGCGCCCTCACAGTAGGCCTGCACCCCCACAGCAGGCCTGCGCCCTCACAGTAGGCCTGCACCCCCACAGTAGGCCTGCACCCCCACAGCAGGCCTGCGCCCTCACAGTAGGCCTGCACCCCCACAGTAGGCCTGCACCCCCACAGCAGGCCTGCGCCCTCACAGTAGGCCTGCACCCCCACAGCAGGCCTGCACCCCCACAGTAGGCCTGCACCCCCACAGCAGGCCTGCGCCCTCACAACGGGTCTGCGCCCCTCTGCCCACCCAGCCCAGGCCGCGGCAGTTTACACTCTGGCCCGGAGCTCAGGGGGAGTCCGGCCTCCTCCTCAGGCCCTGACTCTGGCCTCTGTCTCCCTTCCCCCTCCCCACGCCTCAGTTCCGGTACAAGACCCGCGTTTACAAACAGACCAACCTGGACGAGAAGCAGCTGGCCAAGCTGCACACAAAGGTGAGAGAACCCTGCTGGCACCTGTCCCCACCCCCATCACACTGTGCCCTGCCCGGAGCCCACAGCCCAGCCACTGCCTCTCCCACCTCTTCCTAACAGCCCTCCACATCCATCCACCCTTCTGTTCCCCTGCCAGGATAGCCCCACATGCCCCCCTCTCCCTATCGTCACTCCTTAACCTCCCCTTGTGCCCCTCATTGCTCTGCCCGGGCCCACACCACTTCCGCCTGGCTCCCACTGGCTTCATCCTTGGGCTCTCCTGTCCCATCTCCTGGGTCCCTCATATCCGTGCAGGGCCCCTCACCCTCCTCAGCCTGAACTGTGACGTCCAGTGTCCCTCTGCCTGGGACTGATTCATAGATACCCTGAGTCCCCCCATCCCATGGCCTGCATCTCTACCAGATCCAGGGATGCCCCGTCCCCAGCCACACCTGTCCTCCAGGCACCTTGCCTTCCAGTGCTCGGACCATGCGTCTCCTGGTTCCGAAAAGCTGGGAGGAAGCCAAGCGGCTGCTTCGGTCAACAGTGAAGTGAAGCCCAGCCAGCGTGGCTCAGTGGTTGAGCATCAACCTATGAGCCAGGAGGTCATGGTTCGATTCCCGGTCAGGGCACATGCCCGGGTTGCACGCTGGATCCCCAGTAGGGGATGGGCAGGAGGCAGTCCATCAATGACTCTCTCATCATTGATGTTTCTCTCTCTCTCTCCCTCTCCCTTCTTCTCTGAAAACAATAAAAAAATTTTTTTTTTAAACAGTGAAGGATCCTTATCATTTGAGGATTCCTCCTCCTCTTCCCCCAGCATGCATTCGGCCTAATCCTCCCTCAAATATTCCATCCCTCCACACCTGTGCTGCCCACGGTGGGAGCCACCGGCCATACACAGCTCCCCAGCACTTGCAGTGTGGTGGGTCCCCAAGGTTAGCCAGGCTGTGGGTGTGAAACGCATGCCAGACTTCAAAGAAACATCAAGGAGAGAGAAACATGGGTCAGCTGCCTCCTGCACGCCCCCTGCTGGGGATCGAGCCAGAAACCTGGGCACCTGCCCTGACCTGAACCTGTGACGTCTTGGTGCAAGGGATGACCCTCAACCAGCTGAGACACACCAGCCAGGGCACCTTTTTTAATTAAAAAGTTTTATTTATTTATTGGTTGATTTGAGAGAGAGAGGGGTGGGGGGAAGGAGGGAGAGAAGCATCCATTTGTTGTTCCACTTGTTGAGGCATCATTGGTTGGTTCTTGTATGCGCCCTGACCGGGGATCAAACCCACAACCTTGGTGTATTGGGACGCTGTTCTAACCAACTGAGCTATCCAGCCATGCTGTTCCCTGTCTTTTCTTTTATTATTATTTTCTTAATCCTCACCCAAGGATATTTTTCCCCCATTGAATTCTAGAGAGAGTGGAAAGGAGGGAGGAGAGGGAGAGAGAGAGAGAGAAACATTGATGTGAGAGAGACACATCGATTGGTTGCCTCCCGCACATGCTCGCACTGGGGCTGGGGAACCTGCAGCCAAAGGATGTGCCCTTTACTGGGAATCGAACCTGAGACCCTTCAGTCCAAGGGCCGATGCTCCAGCCACTGAGCCAAACCAGCCAGGGTCCCCTTTCTTTTTTATTTATTTTTTAAAATATATTTTTATTGATTTCAGAGAGGAAGGGGGAGAGAGAGAGAGAAAGAAACATCAATGATGAGAGAGAATCATTGGTCGGCTGCCTCTTGCACTCTCCCTACTGGGGATCGAGCCTGCAACCCAGGCATGTGCCCTGACTGGGAATTGAACCGTGACCTCCTGGCTCATAGATCAGTGCTCAGTCACTGAGCCATGCCAGCCAGGGTTCCCTTTCTTTTTAAAAAGTGGCTACTAGGGGCTCTCAAGGCCTTGTGTGGCTCACTGTATATTTCACTCGAGATCCCGGCTTTCCTCCTGGCTCCCTCATGGGCCTGTCCTCTCTCTTGTCCACGACTCAGACCGGACTGAAGAAGTTTCTGGAGTACGTGCAGCTCGGGACGTCTGACAAGGTGGCGCGACTGCTGGACAAGGGGCTGGACCCCAATTACCATGACTCGGATTCAGGAGGTAGGGACGGGGCCAGGGGCTTGCGAGGGGGGCGCCCAGCACCAGGCCTGGGGGCTGCTGGTGACTGGCTGTCTCACCCTCAGAGACCCCCCTGACGCTGGCTGCCCAGACAGAAGGCTCTGTAGACGTGATTCGAACCCTGTGCCTGGGCGGGGCCCACATCGACTTCCGAGCCCGGGATGGCATGACAGCCCTGCACAAGGCCGCGTGTGCCCGGCACTGCCTGGCTCTCACGGTGAGGTGCCAGCCCCCCAGGATCCGCCCACAGATCTGAGACACCCCCACAGTGTTTCCCACACAAACTGTCCCCAGCAAATTGCCCCAGACCCTCCCTCTTCCTCCCCCTCCATTGTCACTCCTCCTCCTGATCTGGGATCCCCCCTCAGGCCCCAGGTGCAGCCACCTTCCAGCTCAGGACCAGCACAGCCGACAGGCACATGGCCCTTCCCCTGCGCCCAGGTCAATGACATGACTCTCCCAACACCCAGATTCTTGGTGTCCCCCATTTCCTCTGACCCAGCAGCACCCTGCCACTGTCTCCCAGAGGGGCAGACCCCCCCTCATGTCCCTTGAAATGCACAGGGAGCTCCCTGCTTTGTCCCCAGATAGAGACCCTCCTCCACACACACCTGCAAACACAGCCCCGCTCCACTCTTCCCAACCCAGTGTTCGCTCCCCAAGCACACGCCCCCTTCTCTCGCATGCCAGCGCAGCCCCTCCCCCCAAACAGAGGCGCCGCATCTACCCACAAAGTTCATTCACGGAGTCAGCTTGCACAGTCTTTTTTTAAAAATACTATTTCCCTTTTTAAAAATATATCGATTTGAGAGAGACATCGATTTGTTGTACCACTCATTTCTGCAGTCATGGGTTGATTCTTGTGTGTGCCTGACCAGGGATTGAGCCCAAAACCTTGGTGTATCAGGATAATGCTGTATCCAACTGAGCTACCCAGCCAGGGCTGCTATTCCCTTCTTCCCACCCCCTCCCAAGGGTGCTTGAGCCCTCTTCACACACAGGTCAGGATAGATAACCCCCAGAGATACATAGCTGTGGGTAAATGCCCAGATCCATAGATATCCCAGTTTAACGGGGACCCCTCCCTTTCTCCAACCCTTTCTTAAAGAACCCCAAACGTGCCCTAGCTGGTTTGGCTCAGTGGATAGAGTGTTGGCCTGTGGACTGAAGGGTCCCCCGTTCAATTCTGGTCAGGGCACATGCCTGGGTTGTGGGCTGGATTCCCAGTAGGGGGCGTGCGGGAGGCAGCCGATCAATGATTCTCTCTCATTATTGATGTTGCTATCTCTCTGTCCCTCTCCCTTCCTCTCTGAAATCAATAAAAATATATTTAAAAAGAAAAAGATCCCCAAATGTAGTCAAACTCCAGCCAACACACCTCTTATACCCTGGAACCCACAGACCCTCTTATGTCCCCCAATGCACTGCCCTCCCCCAGATCCAGACCTACCTGTCCGGTCTAGTAGCCACTAGCCACCTGGGCTGCTTAGATCTCAAATGACTAAAGTGAATGGAAATCAAAACTTAGGTTTCTGGCGCCCAGCCAGTGTGGCTCAGTGGTTGAGCATTGACCTCTAAACTGGGAGGTCACGGTTCGATTCCCGGTCAGGGCACCTACCCAGGTTGTGGGCTGGATCCCCAGTGTGGGGCATGCAGGAGGCAGCTGATCAATGATTCTCTCTCATCGTGGATGTTTCTCTCTCTCTCCCCACCGCTCCTTCCTCTCTGAAATATATTTAAAAACAAAAACCTTGGGCTTCCTGGGCTCACTAGCCACGTGTGGCTGCCGAGTTGGGTGATGCAGCTGTGACCGTGGCCATGGCCGCAGAGTGTGCTGTTGGACAGCACCAAGCCGGCCGTCCTCCCACAGGGCGGTGCCAACCCTGTCCTAATACCAGCCTCCTGGGCCCAGAGGGGCTCCTTGAGTGGGACCCTCCCTGCCCCTGAGCCCCTGCCCCAGCGAGCCTGGCCCGCTTGCCCTGACCCAAACTTGCTCCTTCCAAGGCCTCCTCCTGGGCCCCATCCTGGGGCTCTTGGTCCCAATAACACCTCCCACTTGGCCAGGGGCCTCCTGCGGCCAGACTCAGTTCTGTCATTTGTCACCACAGCCATCCCACCAAGTAGGTGGGCACGAGGCTCCGAGTTCCCTCCACAGCTCATCCTACGGCAGCCGTGGGGGAAGCTGGTCTGCAGACCTCCCTCCTCCCAGTCCCCTCATTGTCCACAGGGGATGGGAGAGGCTCAGAGAGAGCAAGGGCCAGGCTCAAGGTCGCACAAGGGCATGGGGACAGAACTGAGCTCCCCGCCCCGCTGGCTTTTCAGGAGCCAGTCCTCCCGCGACTGTTGTCTGTCTTGTCTCCCTTCCTAGGCACTCCTGGACCTCGGGGGCTCTCCCAACTACAAGGACCGCCGGGGACTCACCCCTCTGTTCCACACGGCCATGGTGGGGGGCGACCCCCGCTGCTGCGAGCTGCTGCTGTACAACCGGGCCCAGCTGGGCGTGGCCGATGAGAACGGCTGGCAGGAGATTCACCAGGTGCTCCCGCCTCCCGGGGGGGGGGGGGGCGGAGCTGGGTACGGGGCAGGGTGCCTGGGCCCACAGGGGGGCACGGATCAAGGACCCCAGTCTGAGGGGCTGGGGATCCATATGCTGGGGGCCTCTCAGAAGGTGGAGGTGAGGGCACATGGCCTCCAAAGAGGGAACAATGGGGGTGTGGACACTGGAACCCCGAGGCAACATGGGTGGGGACGGCGTCTTGGGCTTCTGAGGGGCCAGGCTGGACCCCTGGGCCTCGGAATGACAGGTGAGGCGACGACCTGGGTCGCCCAGAGGGAACAGGGGCTGAGGGGAGAAGGGCGGTGGGTGCAGGGCACCCAGCCAAGCGGAGGGTCTGACCGGCCCCCTCGGCCCCTGTCCCCCCAGGCCTGCCAGCGGGGTCACTCTCAGCACCTGGAGCACCTGCTCTTCTACGGGGCTGAGCCCGGAGCCCAGAACGCCTCAGGAAACACGGCCCTGCACATCTGCGCCCTCTACAACAAGGTCTGCGCGGCCCCTGGCTCCAGCCCTAGCCCCCCTGTGCTCTCTGCCCCTTCTCTGTTCCGTCCGTCCGTCCGTCCATCCATCTGTCCAAGAAGTACTTACTGAGCATCGTCCCTGTGTCCGGCCCGGGAACTGGGTGCTGGGGACCAGGTAGTGAGCGAGCAGGACAGCCCCCCTCGCCAGGGGCCGTGCCCGCGGTTACAATGCAGAGTGCGCAGAGGGAGCTCAGGGGGATCCAGGTCCCTGTGGGAGCCCACGTGTGGGCTTGGCCTCCAGGCTGGTGCCGTCTGTGCTCAGGTGAGCAGGTGTCAGCTGAGTAGAAAGGGGGCGGGGGGGGGGGGCCTGGGCATGGCCAGGGCGGAGAGTCCAGACCATTACCAGATAGGACAGTTAGCCCGAGGTTCTGTCTCATGTGAGTCTCCGTTCAGCCGCCAGCGTTCAGCCGCCAGCAGAGCGCCTGCTGAGCACCAGTGCATGTGGGGAGGGCCCTGCAGGGGGCAGAGGAGAGGCCAAGCCCCAGCCGCTGGCCGCCCCTCCCCCCGCGCCCCCGCCCCCCGCTCCCGCCCCCGGGGACAGTGTGTTGTAAGCGGCGGCAATGCAGGACCGGCGGGGTGCGCCCCCTCAGGCGTGGAGGCGGCCTGCAAAGAGCTGGCAGAGGTTCTCCGTTCCGCTGGGCCAGTGGGGTTGGCAAGAGCTGGCGCCTTCCGCCTGATGACCAGCCCCTTGCTACTTGTGTGGCAGGGGTCCCGGGCAGGAGCCCCTCGGAGCCTCAGTCTCCCCTCCCGCTTCCAAAGGCTCCCGGTCCCCCGAGGATTGCTAACCACGGGGACTTGAGAGGACAGGGCGTGGCCACAGCTGCTAGTCCACAGCCCCTTCTCCCCTCCCCCCTGTTCTGTCTCCAAAACTGCCCCGCCCCCTCTGCCTCACCAGCACTCACAGTGCTGGGACTGGCAGGTAGCCACAGGCCTCCCGCCGCCTGCCTGCCGTCCACCACCCCGTGTGGCAGCACACAGTCTGCTTGGCGCCCGCAGAGGGGGGACTCAGTGTTTGTCAAACCCAACCACACGGTGCCGGTGCTTCTGTCTCTCCTGCTCCCTGACACGACCTCTGCCCCAGCCCCTGGCTCCCCCCCTCCCCCCCCCACCCCACCCCCGTGCATGGCCTGGGGGCAGCCTGGGGCCCCCAAACAAGCCCAGTCCCCTCTTGGAGGCTCCGTCCTCTCCCTGAAATGGGAATGGCATCAGCTGATTGAAGGGGATGAAAGATCCTATATATTAAGTGCTCATCCCTGGAAGGCAGCTGTAATAATAATAATTATTGTCATTATCATAACCATTATCAGTCAGGATCCAGTCAGGAGGTGGAAACCACACCATTCATTTGAGCAGGGGAAACGTAATATGAAGAATTAAAAGGAGAACGATTCCTCTTGGCAAGTCAGATGAGCCAGCCACTTCCCCTCCTTGGCCTTCTCCTGCCTCGTCTGTGAAATGGGGCAACCGAAAAGGACCCAGTGGCTGGATGTTTTTGCTTGCCCTTGGCCAGGTGCTTAACGAACTGATGCGCCATCTTTTTCTACTTCTCTCCCCTTGGCTGCCCTCCCAGACCTTAAGGATCCAAGGCCCAGCGCTGGGTCTGGCATTCCTCACTCTCCGCTCCCCTGGCCTCCTGGCATGCCCGTTTAGGGGGGTGATGGTCAGGTCCATGGCGAGGCCATGAGCTCAAGGCTCGGCTAAGTCTGACACGGCCACTGCCCCAAAGCCCCAGCACATGGTAGGCTAGACACTAGAGGCATCTTTGTTGAGTGAGTGAATGAATGAATGAATGATGGATCAGCCACCTTCCATTTCCCCCAAGCCTGCAGCACCCAGCTCCTGGTGCTCACTTCGAGATAGATTGAATGACTCAAGGAATGAATGAATGACTCAGCGCCACACCCTCCATCCCCATCCTTCCTATGCCTGTTTCTTATATATATATGTGTGTGTGTGTGTGTGTGTGTATTTTTTATTATTGATTTCAGAGAGAAAGGGAAAGGGAGAGGGAGAGAGCAAAACATCAATGATGAGAGAGAATCATGGATCAGCTGCCTCCTGCACGCCTCACACTGGGGATGGAGCCCACCACCTGGGCATGCACCCTTGACTAGAATCGAACCCGGGACCCTTCAGTTCACAGGCCGACGCTCTGTCCACTGAGCCGAACCAGCCAGGGCCATGCCTGTTTCTTGAGCACCGACTGTGTGCGGGATGGGAGGCGAAGCAGACTCAGCATGGCGTCTGCCCTGGGGAGGGGGAGAGGAGTCAGTCTGGCAGAGAGGCAGATGTGTAAACAAATAATGGCAGCGCTGAGCGATGCGTGCCAGGACACCAGTAAACTCGGGGTTCTCAGGGAGGAGACTGGAGAGCTGGTGGCGCTGGTGTCGGTGCTCTGGCCGTGTGCTAGGCAAGCAAGGTCTCGGCTAGAGGCGGGCAGACACGCAAAAATCACACCTGGCCCTGGTTGACACTCTAGCTGGGGAGGACAGCGTGTGCACACACAGACACGCACACTCACACACACACACACTCCCGTTGCTGTCCGGTGACTGACCTGGGCCATCGGCGCTGGGAACTAGAGAAGCACCAGGAGTAGAAGGGTTCGAAGGCCAGGCTGGAGTCCCGGCTGCACCACTCACAGGCCGTGTGCCTTTGGCCGTGGATTTGCCCTCTCTGAACCTGCCCCGCAGGACGGGCTCCTACACGCACCGTTGGCGGGTTTGTGGAGCGGACAGGGCCAGGCCGAGGAGGTTCTTGGCGAATACCGGTTCAGTTCGTATCTGGGGAGCTAGAGAAGCGTTGAGCTGGGGTTCGGGGACAGGCCCAGGCCAAGGCAGAGGACCGTGCCTCCTTCAGCACCTAGCTTATTGGACAGCTCCCCGGGCCAGGCACTGTTCTAGGCGGTGAGTGCCACAGACAGAGCCAAGCCCCTCGGAAACCGGAAACGGACACTGTAGTGGGGGGAGGGATGCTAAGGAGACAAATAAAATGGAAACGTAACTTGAGGGAGACGGTGTTAGGGAGAAGACGAGCTAAAACTGGCTTCGTAAAAGCATGCCTGGGACAGAGAGCAGGTGTCGTCTAAACGAGAATAAAGCAGCGGCCTGTCCGGCGTGGCTCAGTGGTTGAGCGTTGACCTCTGAAACCAAGAGGTCAAGGTTCCATTCCCGGTCAGGGCACATGCCTGGGTTGTGGGCTCAACCCCCAGTGTGGGGCGTGCAGGAGGCAGCTGATCAATGATTCTCTCTCATCATTGATGTTTCTCTTTCTCTCTCCCCCCCCCTTCTTCTCTGAAATAAATAAAAATGTTTTTAAAAAAAGAAAATAAAGCAGGGAACAGGACAGTTAATTTTAACAGGGTGGTCAGTCATGCTTTCACTGAGTGACGTGAGAAACCTTTGAGCTATGCAAAGATGGCAGGGCGGAGAATTCCGAGCAGAGGAAGCAGCAGGTGCAAAGGCCCTGGGGCAGGCATGTGCTGTGCCTGTGGGAGGAGGGAGGAGTCCACGGTGCCAGGGGCATGGGGAGTGAAGGGAGGTGGTAGAAGATGAAGTTGGTGAGGCTGGGGTGGTAGGGCAGCCAGATCAGAGGACACCATTGGGCCAAGGGAAGGACCTTGGATTTGATTCAGAGTGAGAGGGACTGACGTGAGTGACACGGGCAAGAAATTGACCCGGGCGTGGGCCGCATGGTGACCGCCCCACCCTCTTCCTTTTGGCTCTCCCAGAGTGTGCGATTCAGAGCAGGGGCTCTGGGGCCAGACAGACCTGGGCTTGAACCCTGATGCCCCAGCCCGGTGGCCTTGACCTCCGTGTGAAGCCTTCCTTTCCTCGTCTGAAAAATGGGAATAATACTTTCTATCTCACACAATTGTCCGGCGATTCCCTGAGCTTCTGCCTCTGAGGTGCTGGGCACCTGGCATGAGGCATAGTAAGCCCTCCGTGAGGGTTAGGTGGGCGGCTTCTGCCCCACCTCCCAACCCCCACCCCCCAGGCGACATTTGTCACTGCTGACACTCTTGGTTGTCAGGACTGGGAGGGGATGCTACTGCCATCTAGTGGTAGCGTCCAGGGATGCTGCTCCACCTTCTTGGCTGCGCAGGATGGTGGAGAAGCCCTAGTTTGTTTGTTTGTTTATTTATTTTAGAGAGAAGCCCTGGTTTAGATTAGCATCATCCAAGTCACAGGCGTAATTTTATTTATTTTTTATTTTTTAAAAATATTTTGTTGATTTCAGAGAAGGAGAGAGAGATGGAAACATCAACAATGTGAGAGAATCATGGATCGGCTGCCTGCCTGCCCACCCCCCCACTGGGAATTGAGCCCACAACCCAGGCATATATGCCCTTGAATCTGGAATCGGACCCGGGACTCTTCAGTCCACAGGTCCGACGCTCTATCCACTGAGCCAAACCGGCAAGGGCCCAGGTGTAATTTTAAATGTCCCAGGACCCACATTAAAAAAAAAAAGTGAGAAAGAAGCAGGTGTCATGAATTTAGCTGCCTTTTTTTAACCACGGTAGCCAAAACAGTATTGTTGTAGCATGTCATCGATGTGGACGTTATTCGAGGTGCTTACCTCATTTCTTTCACGCCTGTGTTTTACACACGGCCCCTCTCAGCGTGGCCGCGCCAAAGGGGCTCGGGAGCCACACGTGGCAAGTGGCTGCTGCCCTGGGCAGGGCAGGCTGGCATCACACTGTCCCCAAAGTTAATCTTATTTGGTGACTGGTAGCCCTGCGCCCGAACCCGTGTGCCAGCAGCTCGCCAGTAGCCCGCCGCCACCCTCCAGTAGCTCTCCACCCGCTGCCCGCCCTCCTGTAGCTCCCTCAACCCCCTCCCCCCATAGCTTGCTGCCCCGCCCCCTCCTGTAGCTCTCCACCTCCAGCTTTTAGCTGGCTGTCCCACCCTCTTGCTGATCCGTGATCCGGACGTCACGGCGTAACGACCATTTGCATATGACATCCTTATTACATAGGCTTGGTTTTTCACGCATTGATTTTGAGAGAGAAACATCGATTTGTTGTTCCACTTACGGATGCGTTCATTGCTTGCTTCGTGTATGTGCCCTGACTGGGAATCGAAACCCACAGCCTTGGCGTAGGGGGGATGATACTCTAACCACTGAGCCGGCCGGGGCTGTGCCCACTCGTGTGACCTGCGTTGTCTTTCTTCCCCCTTCACCCTGTGCCCCCGACCCCCGCCCTCAGGAGTCCTGTGCTAGGATCCTCCTCTACCGAGGGGCCAGCAAGGACGTGAAGAATAACAACGGACAGACCGCCTTCCAGGTCTGGGGCTGTGGGATGGGGGGGGGAGGGCGAGGGGGATGGGGGGGTGAAGAACGCAGAGGGGTCAGGAAGGTGGGGCCCTTAGGCAAGCTGGGAGAGAGGAGGGAGGGCAGTTTCTGGGGTGAAGGTCTGGGGGGGACGGGCAGAGGGAGCAGCCAGCCGAGGACCTGACTGCTTCCTGCCCCCCCCCCCCCCCGCCGCCCTCCCTGTGCCTGGGCCACCCCACCTCTCTGTGCTCCCCTCCAGGTGGCAGTGATCGCTGGGAATTTTGAACTGGGGGAGCTGATTCGAAACCATCGGGAGCAGGACGTGGGTGAGTGGGCGGGGCTGGGCCCAGGGGAGAGCCTGGGGTACTTGGGGGTGTGTGGTAGGGTCAGGGAGTCAGAGGACATGATGCGGGGGCCAGGATGAGATTGAGGACCTCGAATGTCTAAATGATGGTGGGGGGCGCAATGCAAGGCCCCCCACTCTTATCTCACTCTTTCTCCCCTCGTGCCTCTCTCACCATCTCTCGCCTGCATGTCCCCCACCACCTGCCTCTGTCCCCCCTCCCCTCTGCCCCCAACACTATGCCCTCTCAGTGCCTTTCCAGGAGTCCCCAAAGTATGCAGCCCGGCGACGGGGACCCCCGAGCTCTGGGCTGACGGTGCCGCCCGCACTGCTGCGGGCCAACAGCGACACCAGCATGGCCCTGCCCGACTGGATGGTGTTCGCCGCCCCGGGGGCCTCGTCCACGGCGGCCCCTGCCCCCACCTCAGCACCCCAGGGCCAGTCGCAGCCCTCGGCCCCCGGCACCAAGCTCAGCACGGGGACTCTCCGAAGTGCCAGCAGCCCCCGGGGCGCCCGGGCTCGCTCCCCATCCCGAGGGAGGCACCCCGAGGAGGCCAAGAGGCAGCCCCGTGGACGGCCCAGGTAAGGAGGGCTCAGCGCTGGTCCCACGGACAGACCCCAACCCGATGGATCCCCTCCTCAGAGCCACCACAACCCCAGGCCAGCTCAGCTGTCTGCCTTCTGCCCCCCCCCGCCCCCGCCATCAACCTCCTGGCCCCCTCAGGCCTCCAGGCCTTGCTCCAGACCCTTGAGGAAGGGAGGGTGTATGAGCCAGTCCCTCCAGTGCACCTGCTCCATGCCAGGGGCCTGGGGGGCACCCCGAAAGAAACATAGCCCCTGAAGACAGATAGAAAGACAGGGTAAGGTGAGAGCAGGCCCAGCAGGGTGGGGACAAGTGAGGCGTCAGAGCCTGGAGGTGAAGAGGAGGAGGAGGGAAGGAGGAGAGCAGAGAGACCACTCAGGGCAGGGGCTCTGGGGGGCTGGCTGAGGAGGGAGAGGGGTCCCAGTCTGCATGCCGCGAGGGCATGGGAGGGAGGAGACCATGGGACTAGGAATGCCAGGCAGGGGGCCTGGACCCTACCCCTGAGGAGGCATCACTAGTGAGCAGCGATTGGCTTGGCAGGGCGGGGGGGGGGGGGGGGGGGGGGCGTGTCAGGGCTCAGCTTCCAGAGGCTGGGTCAGGGGGACCTGCAGGACTGGGGGAGGGGGCAGCCCCCAGGACCAGAGAGCAGGGAAGGGCCTGGGGGGCAGCGGCAAGGAGAGGGAGCCCCAGATGCCCCCCTCCCAGGACTCCAGCGCTGGGACACCCACTCACACCCCTCCCCCACCCAATGCTCCATCTCTTCTTGCCCCTCCAAGGCCCACCCCCACCCCACCCCATCTCCCAGAGGTGCCCTCCTTCCACTCCGCCCTGCCTCTCATGCCCTCTGTGTATGCAGCTCCAGCGGGACGCCCCGGGAACCAGCCGGGGGCACCGGTGGCTCAGGGGGGCCTGGGGGCTCCCTGGGCAGCCGCGGGCGACGCAGGAAGCTCTACTCCGCCGTGCCCGGACGCTCCTTCATGGCGGTGAAATCCTACCAGGCCCAGGCCGAGGGGGAGATCTCCCTGAGCAAGGGCGAGAAGATCAAAGGTGAGCGGGCAACGCGGGCCAGGGCGTGGGCAGGTGACCACTCAGGGCGGGCAGGCAGGACCGACAGCTCTAGAATGTTCCATGCACCCCGGAGGCCTTGGAGAGCCCCAGGCGCCACCCGTGCCTGGGGGAGCACAGTGTGTAACTGAGGTGATGCCGTCAGGAGGCCGTGGGCCCTGGCACCCCGCCGGGCATGGGAGCAGTTCCTGGCCTGGTCTCAGTCACTCAGGACCCTGCAGGAGGGTGGCAGGATGCATCCCGTAGTTGGCGGACCAGAGCCTCAGGCAGGGGAGCCACTGGCCTGAGGCCCCCACTGTGTGTCCCCCCCCACCCCCAGTCTCTCCGCTACCCGCGGGGAGCAGGAGGCCAGCCGCCTGCCTCCCTCCTACCTCTGCCAGGCCTTCTCTCTGAGAAATGGGCGGTGCCTCCGATGAGATGGCAGGTGTGAGAAGCTGGGTCTGAACAGGGACTATTTTGTTTTGTTTAGATTTCATTCTTTTTTTTTTTTTTAACAAGGTAATTTTTTAAAAATATGTTTTATTGATTTTTTACAGAGAGGCAGGGAAAGGGATAGAGAGTTAGAAACATCGATCAGCTGCCTCCTGCACGCCCCCTACTGGGGATGTGCCCACAACCAAGGCACATGCCCTTGACCGGAATCGAACCTGGGACCCTTCAGTCCGCAGGCCGACGCTCTATCCACTGGGCCAAACCGGTCAGGGCTGGATTTCATTCTTTTTATTGATTTTTTTGTGTGAGAGAGAGAGAAGCATGGATCGGCTGCCTCCTACGTGCACCCTGACGGGAGACTGAACTGGCAATCTAGGTAAAGGAACAGATTCAACCAACTGAGCCACCCAGCCAGGGCGAAACAGGGACTGCTGATAGAGGAGTTCACCCCTCCTGGTCTGGAAAAGGTTGCCAGCCGCCCCCACGGCCGACTGGATGGGGCTGGTGACTGTTCTTGGGCAGCATGGGGTTTGGAGACGGGAAGCTGCAGGCGTGTCGTTCACACGGGCTTGGGGAGCGACTCTTTGCCCAGCTCCAGGCTGCCGAGGAGCTGAGGAGGATCGAGGTTGAGGTCCCAGCTGCTGGGGTTCAAATCCTGGCCCCACCCCCTCCTAGCCGGGCGGCCTCAGCCACGTGATTTCTCCGGACCTCAGTTTCCCCATCTGTCAAACGGGGCCCTTGGGAAGCTGAAAGCACATAGAACGATGCTTCGCACGTGCCAAGGACAGCCGTCGGCGTCATTGGTGGCCCCCACGCCTGGCACTTAGAGGACAGAGACCCCGGCCACCTGGGGAAGCTGGGCGGGCCCTCCCATGGGTGAGCGTGTGCGTGGGCCGGGACCAGGGCTTCGGGCGGGTTGTGCGATTGCATCTGTTTTGTGGTCCGTGTGCCCACAGCCTGAGGCCACAGGGCGTTGGTCTTTGGGTCGCCAGGGCCCCCGCTTCCAGATGCGTGGAGCACACCAGAGGCCTCAATGCACGTCTGCTGAATGAATGAAGGAACGAACGAATGAACGAATGAATGAACGCATGCAAGAGCTAATGGTGGGGGCCAAGCAGTGCCTCCAGAGGCAGCGTGCAGGGAGCGGGGAGGAGAGAGAGGCAGGAAGTGTGTGTGTTGGGGGGGGGGCGGTTTGGACTATGATTTGAGGTGAGAAAGAAGAAAGGGAAACTGGGGACAGGCAGAGGGCCCTGGGCAGTATCCTCCGTGCGTCCTTCTGAACGCCAAGCCCCACCCTACTGTGCAGGGAGAGCACGCCCGGCCCCGTGGCAAATAGCCTTCCCTTTCATTAAAAGGCACTTCACTGCCTCCGAGCGTGCCCACAGCCACGATGTCCCTGAGTCTCCCCTCCTCCCAATGAGGTAGCGAGGCTCCCTCTGTGCTCAGGATCCAAGCCCCCGCGCCTGAGCCCGGCCTACAAGGCCCGCCCTGCCCGCGCGCCCCCGCCCCCCCCATCTTATGCCACTTCTTCGCCCACAAGATCCCAGGGACCGTGTCCTTCTTGCCATTCCTCAAATGCCCCAAACCCTTCTCCACACCAAGCCCTTTGCCCATGCTGTTCCTTCTGCCTGGACAGCCTTTCCTCCCTCTCCCTGCCTCCGCCACTCCTAGGGTCCTTCAGGCCCTCAGGTCCTGTCTTCTGGGGCGCCTTCCTGGTCCCCTTGACCGTCCAATGTATATGCTCCCCTCTGCCTGTCTCCGGAGAACCTGTCTTTTTCCCCCCGTGCGTGCCAACCTCGACTTCCGATGGTGAGGTCCCCGGTAGACTTCCGCCTCCAGTGGGCACCCTGCGTGTGGAAGCTGCGTGAGGGCAAGAATCACATTGGCGTGTTCCACGGCTCCACCCAGCGTCGGCTCTGATGCCTGACTCACGACTGGCCCTAAATAAATCTTAGCTCAGTGAACCAATGACTGATGCCAAGGCTACCCACAGGCCTGGCAGAGCCAGCCAAGAGCCCAGACGCCTGTCACCCCATCTCCCGCGTGCTTCCGCGACCTTGAGCGTCTCTCGGTGTCATTTCCCAGATGCTCTCGGGGCAGGTGGCTTGTGCAGGGAAAAGCATCGGGTGGCAGCCCGACTCAAATGCTAGCGCCTTCTCTGGGCGAGGGGCTTCTCTGCTACAGCGTCTACGAAACGCCTGTCAGGGTGGGCGTGCGGATTGAGGGAGGGAGGTGTGTGGGGGGCTGCGTTCGGGCAGAGCCAGGAAAACGCCGGTGGGACGGAAGAGCGTGTCGAGCCAAGTGCTTGAACGGAGAGGTGGCAACCTCCCTGGCGAAAAGCGTTCGCTCCAGAAATGGACAGAGCTGTCCATCACAAGCCGTATAACCCTGAGCAAGTGGCCTCAGATCTCCAAGCCTCAGTGTTCCCATCAGTAAAATGGGAATAACAGAAGGAACCCCCTCGAAGGGTTCTGGTTCAGAGCGAGAGCTGGATAAACACACGCTGTCCCTGCCGCCCATCGCTGGATGCCAGTGCCCGGCACAGCCGCCGCGTGTGTCACAGGCTGTTGCTAACCGTGTGCCAGGGGCTTAAGAGGGAGGACCGGCAGGAAAGGCCCTCCAGGTCCGTGCGGTAGAGAGAAGAAAAGAGGGGACTCTCATCCCTTCTCCCTTCGGGAGGGGGCAGGGGGAGCAAAGAGAGGCAGAGGGGAAGGTCTGGGAGCAAATGACACAAGATTAAGTGGCAAGGAGACTGTGGGAGGTGGCAGGGGGTGACGGGGGCGGGGGGGGCAAGGATGGGTCTGCCTGGGAGGGTTTAGGGAAATGACAGAACAGCTGAGCTGTGACCGGTTACCAGGGGAGATGAGGGCCACTTGTGGACGTGTCCCTACCTGGGAGGCGTGGCATGGGACACGCCCTCTTCCCCAGGGCCTCTGGGCGTCCCCATTGGGTCCAGAAAGCTAGGCATGCTTCCCTCACCCCTTCCTCAGACATTTATTTTGTCTAAAATTTTTATTTATTGGTTTTGGAGAGAGGAAGGGAGAGAGAGATTTGTTGTTCCACTTACTGATGCGTCATTGGTTGATTATGGCATGTGCCCTGACCGGGATCGAACCCACAACCTTGGTGTATCGGGACGCTGCCGCTCTAACCAGCCGAGCTCCCGGCCAAGGCCTAGGGCGGCTCCCCGCGCTGGGGGCGGGAATCGAGGGAAGGTTGCGCATCGGTGTGCTGGGACGGGGACTCCACGGGACAATGAGAAATGCTTCCGTGTTCCTGCTCCCCACCCAGTGCTGAGCATCGGGGAAGGTGGCTTCTGGGAAGGCCAGGTCAAAGGTCGCATCGGCTGGTTCCCCTCCGACTGCCTGGAAGAGGTGGCAAACCGCTCCCAGGAAGGAAAGCAAGGTACAGGGGAGCTGGGGCTGCCTCCGATTGACCCCAGGTGCTTGCCCAGTCCTTCCCTCCCCTCCCGATGGGGAGGGTGCTGGGGGAGGGGGGAGGCTCGGGCCAGGAGCGCTGGGGGTGGGCTTGTGGTTTCAAGAGTGAGGGCCAAGGTCATCCCTTGTCCCCCTGCAGAAAGCCGCAGTGACAAGGCGAAGAGACTGTTCCGGCATTATACGGTGGGCTCCTACGACAGCTTTGATGCCCCAAGGTAAATGTCCTTACACCCTCAGCGCCCCCTGCCTCCCGTCACCCTCCGCCTTTAAAATATTTCCATGACCTTCAAGCCCCCTTTCTCATCTGCTCCCTCTAAAGTGTCATCCAGGGGTGGGCAAAGCCGAGTTCGCCTCTGACCAAACAGCCCCGTCCCCAACCTGCCTTGCTTGGCAGCCACTGAGGCTGCTCAGCCCTGGGGTAGCCAACCACCAATGGGGTGGACACGGTGGGGTGGGGATGTTGCCTGGGGGCCCTGGATCTCATGTGTATGGCTGGCTGCAGGCCCGGTCTCCTTCCTGTGCCCCATCTCTGTGCGGTCATGTGCAGTGGACACTCGTGCATCCCATGCCTCGCCCTGGGTGTGGGTGGAGCCGGGCCAGGCGGGTGGGGGCGGGGAGGGGGCACACTGACACCTTTCCCCGCCCTGGCTGCTGGCTGACTTGCTTCTGAAGCTTGATGGATGGGATTGGCCCAGGGAGGTGAGAGGAGAGGGGAGGGGAGGGGAGGGACAGGGTCAGGCATGGGAAGGAAGGGGTGCCTGGGGGTGTGTGGACGTGTGCGTGTGCACGACCAGAACCGGTTTCCGGGGCGTGAACGTCTTCCACAGGCGAGCGCCCCTGTACAGACTCCCTGAGTGTGCTCTTGCCCATGTGTCTCTGTGGGTGTGCATGGCACGTGTCCATACGCATGTGTGACTGGGGGCCCCTGGATGTATACCCCCGTGCATATCCGTGCCGGGCAGAGGACCTGGCCCGCGGACCGGGGTGTGTTCGGGGCCGTCACTTAGGCTGCATGACGAGGCTAGCGGTGCAGCTGGCTCTGCGCATCTGTTTCCCTGAGTCTGTACGTCTGAGAATGAGGGCAAGTGTTTCTCGAGATGGCAGCTTGTCTGCTCGCTGCGTGTGGACAGGCGGGTCTCTGCACACGTCTGTCCCTCTCCGTGCATGTCACTGTTCAGGCACATTAGCACATTACAATCGTGTGCATGCCTTTGCACCGTCTGACTGATCTGCAATTCAGGACCTGGGGTGTTGGGGGAGAGGGCGGGGGCAGGGGGACTCTAGGACTTGGGCTTCCTGAAGGGCCAGGCTGTGGGGAAGGGGTGGTCCTAATTGGGCATCAAAGATGACATCCGCCCCTGTCCCCCACCCCACCCCCAATCAGGGAAGGGTCTCCTTGTTCGTAGCATCCTTCCATTAAATGTGTCCAAACCTCCGTGTCTGTGTTCTGCCAGTGGGGATGGGGTGGGGTGGGGAGGAAGAGGAAGGACAAGGTGGGGAGAGAGGGTGGGGCTGGGTTGCCACCCTGCGCCCCAAGTGTCAGAGGCGCTTGACTGTTGTGCGTCTTCGCCTGGCGCGTCTCCGGCTCTGGGCACCGGGTGAGTATGGAGGTCCTCCCCACCCAGTCTCCCATCAGCCTCTGCTTCTTGTCTCCATCAGTGTCTCCCTGGGCCTCTCCTTGGCCTTGGTCCGGTGGCCACTTGCTCTACGTGCCAGATGGGGGTGGTCCTCCTGGCCCTCAACTGTCCTGTCCAGTGCTTACCCTCCCCTCCTTCTCCACTTCCTGTGCCCCTGGAATGCGCTGCGGTGTGTGTGGTGTGTCCGAGCCTCCTGCCTGCCCTGCCCTGCCCTTTCTGTGGCGGCCTGTCCTGCCCGTGTGTGCGCCTTTCATCCCGCAGGAGCTGGGGGTCCGGGCCCTCCTGGCCTGTGGCCTGTGTGCCCTCTCTCCTCTCCCGTGTGTCCCCGGGAGGTGAAGTGCGTACGCCCCCCCTCCGCCTGGGGTTCTTTGGGGGAGGGTTGTCTCTCTGCCTTGGGGCCCGGTCTGAATGTCCTGACCTTCCCTTTCCGGCCCTTCCAGATTTTATTGGGGTGCTCTGTCTGTCGGCCTGTGGTGGGGGGCTGCGTATCCCCTCCTGGGGCCTCTCTCACCGCGGGGTCCCTGCCCGGGAGGTGGGTTCGGTCAGCGCGTCCCTGCACGCGGTCTCCAAGCATCTTGTGTGTGTTGTGTGTCCCTCTCCCGCTCTCCCTCGCTCTGCACCTGCGCGGGAGGGCTCTGGAGGGAGAGGGGGTTAAGAGGGGGGCCCAGACCGGAAGTGCCTCCCCCTTCCCCCCCCCGCGCCTCGCCCCTCCCCCTTCTCCCGCCAAGGGGGCCCCGCGTTCCCCTCCTGGCCCCCTCCCCCCGGCCCGGCCCCCTCTGCCGCTGCCGCCGGGCGCAGGACGCCAAGGGGTTAAGCCTCGGCCTGCCGCCGCCTCCGGAGCTGTCCGCGGTGCTGAAGCCGGCGCGTCCGCGGTCCCTGCGCTCCCGCGGCGGCCCGACCCGCGCCCCGCGCCCCCCGGCATGTGAGCCCCCGGCCCTGCCCTCCCCACCGCGGGAGGGTGCGCGCCCCCTCCCCCTCCCGGCGCGGGTCAGCATGAGGCGGGGCCTGGGGGCCCGGACACGGGGGTTCGGCCGAGCGGGGACGGGGACTCGGCGGCGGCGGCGGGGGCGGCCGGGACCCGGACCCGGACCCGGGCCAGGGCCGCGACGGCGATGGCTTTGTCTGCGGTCGGCGGCGGCGGGGGTCTTGGGGGCGGCCCCAGCGGGGGCTCCCTGCCGCAGCCACCCCCAGCGCTCTCCTCCAGCTGGCCGGCCCTGGGGCCCCGGCGGCGCAGCGTCTGGTACATCTACAGGTACGAGCGCTCCTTCCTCGGCGGCTGGGCCCGGCGCTGTGACGACCCTTCCCCGCCGCTGCCCCCCCCCCGCCTCCTCCCCACCCCCAGGTCGCCCCCTCCTGCACCGTCCCCCCTAACCTTCTCTGAACGTAAACCCTTCTGGGCGCCTCTTCTCCATCCTCTCATCCTTTTCCTGGGGCCGCACACCACCCCCCCAACCCAGGAGTCTTTTCTCTACCCCCTCACAGGCCCTTCCTGGCCCCCCTCAGTCTTCCTCCAAGACCTTCCCCCCAGCGAGGCCCTCCAAACGGGCCCCACTTTGGGGTTTGGAACCCATTCGCCCTTCCTGCCCCCCTCAGCTCCCCCACTCCGTGGAGCCCTCCCCTTGGGGAGCCACAGTGGCTCTCCCCAAGGCGCCTATACCCCAGGCCCCTGCTCCTCTGATCCCCGTTTCCCCACACCCCTTCCCGGAGTTGGCAAGTCCCCCCATTCATACCCCTCTCTTCCATTCACAGTCAGCCCCCCCCCCCCCATCACACACGCATCTCGCCCGGCCTCCTCTCCCCTCCGCTTTTTCCGCTGCGTGTCACTGTGCGACTGTGCGTGTGTCAGTGTGGCTGTGTCAGTGTGCATGCGTGTGTGTGACGGCCTGCAGCTGTGTGTGTGAGAGAGAGAGAGAGAGGGAGGGAGAGAGAGTAGGATGGGAGATGGTGGGCTCCTAGCCCACCCCCCAGCTGTGTCCATCTGTGTGTCCCTGTTTGACGGCGTCTGTCTCTGTGTGACTTGGAGGGATAGAGGCTGTCTGATGACTGTGTGTGTGTGTGTGTGTGTGTGTGTGTCCCAGGCACTGCGGCTCTTTCCCCACACCCACCCTCCCGTGCCAGGCCTGCCCCCCCCCCAGCCCTCTGTGTCTCTGTACACCCCCCCCCGGCCCCCAGGGGGCTGTGCTGTGAGGGGCACGTGTGTGCAGCCATGGCTGAGCTTCTGCACAGGGAGCTGCATCTGCTGTGTGTACCACTTCCTGGCCTGGAGGGGGGCTGCCTCCCTGCATGGGGACCTCTGCGCCCACCCCGGAGGTGCCCATGGAGATGGGTACACGGGGAGGGCCTGAGGGCCAGAGGGGGTGCCGTGTGCAGCATTAGGCTCTGGGCTGTGGGCTCCTGAGTGTGAGAGGGACCTTCGGGTGGGGGCGGGGGCAGTGGACGCTGCTGCAGTCCCCGCGTGTGGGATCCAGTGAACAAGAGCCAGCTGCGGAGCTCCAAGGCCCCTGGGGTCGCCGCGGAATGGCCAGAGCGGGGGGCGGGGGGCGGAGAACATTGTGTGTGTTCCTGCCTGGCAGGTAGTCAGCAGCACAGATCATGAATGGGGTGCTGCGTGGGTAGCAAGACTGGAGCAGGGGGTGGGGTTAGTGGGTCCGGGTGGGAAGGTGACAGGGTGGAACGGCGCACACTGAAGTGAGGGAATGGGATACTGGAGCATGGCGGGTGCGTGGAGTGTGCGGAGCAATGGGGTAAGGAGGGAATGCAGGACAAGTGAGGGGGGTTGGGGGTGGGATTTGGGCTGCGTAGACAGAGGGTGCAGGAGATATAAATGAAATGCAGCCGCAAGAAGCAGGAGGCGGGGAGAGGTGTGTGATGGAGTGAGTTGAGGATGCAGGAGGAAGAGGCTCTCATGGATAATGTGTGTGTGGGGGGGGGTGGGACCAGGGAGTATGAAAGGAACTGAGGGTGCTGTAGGGGACACAGTGGGGTTCATGCAGAGGTGCAGGAGGACGTGGACAGGATGAGGGAAGGGAGGGGGGAGAGGTCATAGGAATCGGAGGAGGACACTTGAGAAAGGGGGCATGGGGTGTACCTGCAAGATCTCCTAAGTCTTTGGGAGATCCTGGGGAGAGGCAGAGGGGCGGCCCCAGAAGTGCTGAGGGCTGTGGGAAGTGAGGGCTGATGGGGGTGGATTAGAGTGGAGGGGCGCTGTCAGATGACATGGAGGCCAGGGAGCAAGCTGTAGAGATGGGGGACGCACAGGAGTGAGGAAGGGGTGCATAGTCTCAGGAAGCCGTATGGGGCAAGAGGGCAGTTGGGAAGTCAAGGAGAATGTGGTGGGATGGAGGGAGACACCACGTATAGTGGGGACTGGGTGCAAAAGGCACAGGATGGGGGAGGAGAGAGGAGCATGCCTGTGACAGGGATGCATGAGAGGGAGGGACAGAAGGGGTGCTGCGATGACCTGGGGGTGTTTGGACATTACTGGGGTATATGGATCGCCTGTTGGGGATTCAAATCTTGGCTTTGACGCTCTCCTAACTGCTGTGACTTTGAGCAAGTTACTTCTCTGTGCCTCAACTTTCCTCATCTATAAAGTGGGAACAGGCACAGTCAACCCCTCTCCCCCAGGGATGTTGCAAGGACTAAATGCATAAATCAGTGGGAAGTGCTTGGAACACGGTCTGGCCTTCAAGAGAGGCTCGGTAACTGTTGCCTGTTGTCGTGCTGTCGGCATAGCCCGGGGTGAAGTGCAGCCAGGGTGGGGGGGCACGTGTAGTGGATGGGGGGCAGGTGCGTGTGTGCTGAGGTGTGTGGGTGCTGCGGAGAGCGTGGAGGCCTTTTCCTGGGGGTTGTTGAAGAAGGTCGTTCACCCTGTGACCTCGGGCCGATGGCTTAACCTCTCTGAGCCTCTGCTTCCCGACTTGTCAAGTGGAAACAGCGCTCGCACCCACCTCGGGGGCTCGCTGTGGAAAGAGCTGAGCTCTTTCGCTTGTGCAGGCTCCAGGCACCGCCTTGCGCACCGCAAGCGCCTCTTCTTGGCATGCGCTGGCCATGGGGGGTTTCCTGGATTCTATTGGAGGCTGGGTGTGTGAGGAAGGCTTGTGTAGGGAGGGAGGGTCAGGATAACCTGGGGGTGTACAAGAGGTTCCCGGGGCAGGGAGAGGACGTGGGGAAGGTAGGGGTTTGTGGCTGTAAGTGAGAAATAAAGGAGAGCTGGAGGGCACTGCTGGTCCCTGGGGGGCCCTGAAGACCTGGAAGGGATGTGGGGGTCGCCAGGGCAGCAGGGCTCAGAGGAGAGGGTGTCAGGGTGTGCGGTGGGGACAAGGGCGTCAGAGCCCATGCATGGTCAGGAGCAGGCAGCTCTGGCCTCGCAACCAGTTCCTGTTGGCCCTGTCCACTCGCTGTTCGAGCCTCCTCGGCCTCCTTTCTCCCCTCCCATGCATCCCTCCACCCCTCTCACTCCTTTCAACCCCTCCCCCCTCCTCTTTCCACACGCCCTCCCCCCCAGCAGCAAAGGTGGCTGATAAAGGGCCGAATATGAGATCAGGAAGGCGTGGTGGGTGTGGTGTGGGCACATGTGCTGGACCCTGTGAACCTGAGCAAGGGCGGTGGCTGGGGTGAGTCTACCTGCACACACACCTGGTGTGGAGCACAATGGGCGAGGGGGGGTGCGGGGGACAGGGCTGGCATGCCCGCCCAGGCGCAGAGCACTGTGGCTATGGTACAAACTTAGGAATTTGACAGTGGAAGTCTTTGAGGATCATGAGAGTGTACGGGGTGCTTGTGTGGTTGGGGGTGGGGTGGTATCAAAATACAGGAGGAGCACATGAGGTATTACTGGTGCGTGCTGGGACGTGTTCAGGGGGCGTGCTATGGGAGTATACTGAGATCACAGTGAGGGGGCGTTATGATCAGAGCGTACTGGGATGTGTGGGGCTGTTACTGAAATACACTGGCGTATTCATGGAGGGCTGTTCAGCCGACTTTGTGTGGGTAGGTAATTGGTGTGCGCTATTATTAGTACGTGTTGGGGCCGGTGGAGATCATAGGGAGATGTTGGGGGGTCCACGTGTGCGCTGGGCCGGAGGGGGGGGTCCCACACAGCAGTGCTGGAGGATGGGGTGCAGCCGGCCGTGCGTTCTGCTTTGCCTTAGAGTTCTCGGAGTGGGGTTGGAGCCAGGGTGTCCGGCTGTGCCTGTTGCCTACCGGGGTGCCTGGACTGGAACGGGTGTGCAATGTTGAGGTGCACGCATGACGTCGAGGTTTGGGGCAGGATTTGAGCCGGCCCCGGGCGGGCGGGCGGCCGCTGAGATACACGGAACATGTTTGAGTTTCTGGGTCTGTGAGCATTGCCTAAACGTGCGAGCAGGCCTTCGGGGCCTTGCTGAGACCCCCCCCGCCCACGTCCACGGGGAATGAAATTTGCTCTTTGCTAGAACCCACCGGCTGGCCGCAGGAGGTACGTTTGAGACACACGAGGGAACAGAGACGTCCCGCTGTCCGCCGGAACCTCCTGCGGCCACGAAATGGCCTGCACCTGCGCTGTCCACCGTGGTAGCCACTGACCTCACACTGAAATGTAGCTAGTGAGACTGAGGGACCGAATGGCTCGATTTCACTTTTAATTAATTTGCATATAAATAGCCACATGCAGCTCGCCGGCCACCATATTGGACAGTGCCGAATAAGCAATGTTAACAGTATGCTTGGGGACCTGGGGTGGTGTTGCTATTATATATATATATATATATATATATATATATATATATATATATATATACAGTCAAGGCGTTGGGAGAGGCATCATCAAAGTACACACGTCCTCTTGACTTAAAAACTTGACCGGAGACAGCGAAAGCATTCTCCTGGGCGTGTTGATGTACTAAATAGTATAGGTACTTCGCTGCCACAGCGTCCTGGCAGGTAGAGCCTGCGGTTACAGATGCCTGGCCAGCGTGGCTCAGTCGTGGAGCATCGACCTAGAACCAGGAGGTCACGGTTCAATTCCCGGTCAAGGGCACATGCCCAGGTTGTGGGCTCCATCCGCAATGTGGAGAGTGCAGGAGGCAGCCGATCAATGATTTTCTCTCATCATTTCTATCTCTCTCTTCCTTCCTCTCGGAAGTCAAGAAAATATTTTTTTAAAAAAAGATGAGGAAACTGAGACCCAAAAGGTGAAAGTCGAGGCTCAAGGTCACAGACAGGAAGTGGCTAGCAGGGGTTCGAGTCAGGCTGTCTGGGGACCTGGCGGTGTACCTCCCGGTCCCTGGCGCACAGTGGGCTTGGGAACCGCTTGCTGAATGGATGGGTGGATGGATCTGGGATGGATGAATGAGGAAAGAGTGAGTGGGAGAGCAGGCACCCGGGCTCTGTGGGGGCGGCCTGTCAGCGCCGCTGTGAGCAGGAGCAGACGCCGCTGCTCGCTCAGGGTGGGTGAGGAAGATCCTAGGTGGGATGAATGGTCCTGCAGCCCGGCTCCGAGTCTCATGATCCCTTCTCCCCCCCACCCCACCCCCACCCCTCCTGCCTTCCCCACCAGCGATTACATCATTAAGGAGAAGACGGTTCTGCTGCAGAAGAAGGACAGCGAGGGGTTTGGGTTCGTGCTCCGGGGGGCCAAGGGTGAGTGCCGGCCGGGAGGGGCTGGGGGATGGCCAGGGGGAGGGACCCCAGCCTGCCCACAACCCCAACCCCAGGGTGCTGGTCCCTCAGCCACCGCGAAGCCTCCTCCGTGACTTGGGTCTGAGCCCCATCCCCTGCTCGGCCTCTCCACCCCCTCCCCTCCCCTCCGACCCCGCCGGCTCCTCCCATCTGCAGCGCAGACCCCCATCGAGGAGTTCACCCCCACCCCGGCCTTCCCGGCCCTGCAGTATCTGGAGTCGGTGGACGAGGGTGGCGTGGCATGGCGCGCTGGACTGCGCATGGGCGACTTCCTCATCGAGGTGGGTCCTGGCCCCCAGCCCCAGGGGCCTCTCCAAGCCCCGGCCCCTGGCACACCCGCCACAGACACCCCTCTCTTCCCTGGGACTCTAGTGACAAGTCTCAGGGCCCCTTGGGATCCACGCCGGGACCTGGCTGCCCAGGTCCAGGTTCTACTTTGGCACCAGGCTCCCCAGCCTCTGCTTTCTTCATGGATTTAACCCGGAGGCCTTTCTGAAGTATCTCAAATGGGGGCAGGGCTGTCCCCCGCATGGGCACGCCCTCTCTCTCATCCTTGCTCTCTCTCAATGTGAGCCGGACAAAGAGGAAGAGGGGGCAGGTGTATGGGGTGGGTTCAGTCCCCCCCCCCCCCCACAACCCCAAGGCCAGGAGAGTTACAGGAACAGGGAGGTGGGGCCTCGCAAGGACAGAGGGTGGTGGGGAGGGTCCGAGGGAGGGAGGAGAGGCCCCACGGTGCCACCCCCAGAGGACTCTGAGGCTGAAAGCACCCCTCCTTCACCTCCCGGGTGTGGTTGGGGGTGTCTGTGCCACAGGTGAACGGGCAGAACGTGGTGAAGGTGGGCCACCGCCAGGTGGTGAACATGATCCGCCAGGGGGGCAACACGCTGATGGTGAAGGTGGTGATGGTCACCCGGCACCCGGACATGGAGGAGGCCGTCCACAAGAAAGGTGAGCCTCCTCCGCTGCCTGGCCAGGCCTCCGACTCTCCGGAGCCCTCCAGGCCCCTGGTCTTCCCTTCCTCAAGGCTGCTTGTCCACGGCCCTTCTGGGGAGAAACTGAGGCAGGGAGCTTTCATCGCTGCTGGCGGCGGTTCTCCGAGCTCCCGGAGCGCTGCGGTGGTGGCTGGGGGGAGGTCACGGGGCTTCTCCCCACGCTGCTGAGGCCTGACCCCGACCGTCCCCTTTTTAGCACCCCAGCAGGCTAAGCGGCTCCCGCCCCCAGCCATCTCCCTGCGTTCCAAGTCCATGACCTCAGAGCTGGAGGAGATGGGTGAGCCTGCGGGGCTGCCAGGGCCCAGCGTGAGGGCGAGGGGCCGAGGGGGCGGGCGTCCTCGAGTCTGTTAGTGTTGTTAGTGGCCAGGGCTCCTCGTCCTCTTCCTGTCCCCGTCCACGGGCCGGACTCTCTCTGGCCTGAGTGTGTGTCGCTGGGAAGGGGCGTCTGAGAGTCGACTTTCTCTGTCCTCTGGCATTTGTTTCGCTGTTGGGGTCTCCCCCTCCGGGTCTGTGTGTCCCACGCTGCTGCGAGTCCGTCTCCTGCCCCGCCCCTCTCCATCTGGCCCACCCCTGTCCTCCGCCACCTGCCACCAGCTGCCCCGCCCCCACTCACAGGAAGGAGGGCCTGCCCCCTCCCTCCAGGCAGCGTGGACCTGCGGGGTCCGATTTCCACTGACTGGGGCGGGTCAGGCAGCTGACAGCCCTGCCCCGGGCCACGCGGGAGGCGGGCGTTCCAGACAGGGGGCCCCTCGCCTCCCCCTGAAGTCCTAACTCTTGGCTCCTCTACTGCCTCTCCCCCGGGCTAGTCTCCCCCTGGAAGAAGAAGAGTGGTGAGTGGGCACAGGACTGGCGGGAGGGCCCCCATCCCGACCCCTCCCCGCCCCGGCCCCTCACTGCCCCACTCGCGCTCGCGCACGCGCACGCCCGCGGGCCACGCCCACGGGGTCCCGCACCCGCGGGCCACGCCCACCGGCCGAGCGCTCCGCCCCGCCCCGCCCCCCGGGGTGCCCCTGGGCCACAGCCGCCTCCTTTGCCCACAGAGTATGAGCAGCAGCCGGCGCCGGTGCCCAGCATGGAGAAAAAGCGGACCGTGTACCAGATGGCGCTCAGTAAGTGGCCCACCCCGCTCCCCGGGCTGCCCAGGGCCGCCCCCACCCCCACGCCGCGCCCCCTGCGGCGCCGCGTCCACGCTGTCCCTCACCCGCCCGCTGACCACCCTCACACGCAGCCTTGCCCCCCTCTCCAGTCTAAGCTGCCACCTCCCACGATGGCCGGCTTGTTCGCGCCCTTACTCCATTCCCGTGGCTGGGTCCTGGAGACTGTGTCTCCATTGGGGTTGCCCGCTCCCCCCCCCCACCCCCCACTCCCCCGGGTGGAGATAGGTGGCCTTTCCCGGTTCTCACCAGCCACTGTGTGGGCTCCAGGCTGCTCGGTCTCTGCTCAGGGCCAAAGCATCTTCATTTCGCTGTGTCCCACCCTCTCTGCCTCCCCCAGACAAATTGGACGAAATTCTGGCGGCAGCTCAGCAGACCATCAGTGCAAGCGAGAGCCCTGGGCCTGGGGGCCTGGCCTCCCTGGGCAAGCACCGGCCCAAAGGCTTCTTTGCCACCGAGGTAGGCGTGGGGTGTGGGGAACCGGGGCCTGGGGGGAAGGAATCTGAATGGGCGCACACGCCAACCTGGAGCTGCCATCCCTGTCCTTGCAAACACTTCCTGGGGTCCACTCCTTCCACCCCCCTCTGGAGTCTCCTTTTCTCTCTGCCCATCCTCTTCCTCCTTGTCTGCCCCCCTCTCCCAGATCCGTCTCTGGTCCCCTCTCTCCACTCTCCATTCCTGCTCCTCATGCTCGCTCCCTCCTGTCCATCTCTGCCCCACCTCGAAGGTCTCAGGAAGATAAACCGTTCATGATGGAGATCCCTGGCACAGGCCCAGCGCGCACTAGGTGCTCAACAAGTGGTAGTTACTAAAATATTCATTATGATCTCTGTCTCGGCCCTGCCTGCTTTTCCCTACGAGGGAGGCTGACTGGAGCGGGTGTGGGTTGTACGCGGGACACTACGGTTTACATGGGTTATGCCATGCATTCCTTAGGAGCATCCTGTGAGGGCACGGTAGCCCATTTACAGAGGGGAGGAACACGGAGGCTCAGAGAGGGAGCCCGATTTCAACCCGGGCAGTCCTCGAGTCTGTTAGTGTTGAATCCATGGCCCAGCCACCGCCCTGAGCCCTGCTTTCTTCTGGGGGGGCCCGCTGGCCCCTCCCTGGCAGTGGTCCCCACTGAGCTGCGCCCCTCCACGGGAGCACATTCCCCGCCAGCCCCTCCCCCCACCCTCCGGAGGCCACACCCTGCCCTGCCTCTCTCTTAGCACTTTTTTCTTCTCGGCCCAGGCCCTGCTCTCTGTCCCTGACCCCTGAACCCCTCTTCTCACAGGCCATACCCACCACCTGATGGCCCAGGGGCCATTTACTCTGAAACTAGGTTCTTTGGCTTCTGGGGGGCTGGGGGCATGGACCCCTTTAACATAGTGCTGTGAATGATGCTTGTAAAGGTATATGAGCCCTGGCCGGGTTGCTCAGTGGTTAGAGGGTTAGTCTTTGAAATGAAGGGTCACAGGTTTGATTCCGGTCAAGGGCACGTACCTCAGTTGCAGGCTCGATCCCTGGCCCTGGTCCGGACGTGTGTGGGAGGCAACCAGTCGATGCGTCTCTCTCACATCCGTGTTTCTCTGTCTTTCCCCCTCCCACTCTCTCTAAAAATCAATGGGGAAAAAAATATCCTCTGGAAAGGATTAACAAAAGCATACGATAACATACACAAGGTAACAAAAGAAGCCAGTGACACTGAAATGCACTTCTCAAAATATTTTGAGAAAGCAAATTTATGCTCTCATCCTAGCAGTGCCTTCTTTGCAACGTTAGCCAGCAAGATCTGGTGGCGGACCTTCCACTGCAGCCTCAAAGACAGAGAAGCTCAAAACACTGTTTTGAGACACGGTAGCCACTGCGATGGGGTTTGGTAACGTCCGTGATTTCTGTTGGGGCTGTAGTCACGGGTCCTGCTGACGCCAGCATGGTTCGTGGCCTGCATTTCTAATTGAGGAAATGTTGCATTTATTTTATTATTATTTTAATGTATTTTATTGATTTTTTACAGAGAGAAAGTGAGAGGGATAGAGAGTTAGAAACATCGATGAGAGAGAGACATCGATCAGCTGCCTCCTGCACATCCCCCACTGGGGATGTGCCCGCAACCAAGTTACATGCCCTTGACCGGAATGAAACCTGGGACCCTTTAGTCTACAGGCCGACGCTCTATCCACTGAGCCAAACCAGTTAGGGCTGCATTTTATTTTTTTAAAATATGTTTTTATTGATTTTTCAGAGAGAGAGAGGAAGGGAGAGGGATGAGAGAGGAACATCATTGATTGGCTTCCTCCTGCACACCCCCTACTGGGGATCAAGCCCGCAGCCGGGGCCTGTGCCCTGACTGGGAATTGAACCAGCGACCTCTTGGTTCCTGGTTCAATGCTCAACCGCTGAGCATTTTAATTGGAGGATAATGGGGGGGGGGGGGAAGATGTAGTTTTCCTCCTGTCCAAGTGCATAGGCCCCCGAAGTCTGTCCACAGTCCGCCCCCCCCCCCCCCCCCCCCCCCCCCGCCGCAAGGGTTTGACTATTCTAGAGGCTCTGGTACTTTTACAAGAACCCAGTGCAGGTGGGACCTTTTGTACCCAGACTGTTAGATTTAGAAATGGAGACCGCACTGTGACCCGTGCACCCCAGATTTAGAGCCAGAGGGTCCTGGTCCACTTCTCAGGGCTTGGCAGGCTGCCCCGGGTGCAGTAGGTCCTCACTGCACACCCATCCTTGGTTGCTCAAGGAACTTGAGATCCGAGGGCTGTTAGGGTTGTTTTCCGTGCCCACTCCTCACCAAGGTCAGTGTAAGACGCACAGCCTGGGCCGCTGTAGAGCCACGCAGACCTGCCTTCGAATCCCGACTTCCCTGACGTGCTTGGACCAGGCTATGTAATTTCTCCGCACCTCAGTTTCCTGTCCTGTAACATGGGACTAAAGCCCGTCCCGCTGGTTCTTAGGAGGATGGAATAAGATCAACTCCTAGTACAGCAGGCGCTCGTCGGATGGTGGGTCCCCCCCGCCCCCCGAGGCCACAAAACAACAAACTGGAGACCCCACCGAGACTCGTGCACCCCGGAGACCCCACAGTAGCATATCAGGCTCAGTGCCAAGTCTCCAAGAACAGATCAGGGCATTTATGCAGCAACTCGTGAAGTGCCAGGCAGCCAGGCACTGCACCCCCTCCCTGTGCAAACCGTGGTTGCAGGATAGACAAAATCCTGGCCCTCAGAAGTCCACCATCTGAGCGCCAAAGACACCCCCAGGCAGGGCCAAACACCCGCCGGTAATAACACCAGCTGCCCGCCCGCCCCCTCACCTGAGGTCTTCCTTGGGGCCTCCCTTCCCTCCCAGTCCTGGAGGCCAGTGGTCATTTTTCCCACCGGACCTCCCCTTTTCCTCTCTCCCTCCTGGGGCCTGCCCCTGACCCTCCCTCTCACATTGCGGCTCTCTCTTTCCCTTCCCACCAGCCTCCCTGATCTTCCTCACCGTGAGCCCGGACATTTCTGGTCTCCTCTCCGGGGCCTCTCTCTTGGTCTGTGGTCTTGTCCTCTGTGTGCGTCCATCTCCCATTTGTTTCAGCTTCTGTCTCCTCTCCAGTCTACCACTTGGACCCCTCCGCACAGGACCAGAGGGGGCAGGTGGGAGTGTGGCCTCTTTATATATATTTTTTCTTTTTTTTTTTTAATTGATTTCAGAGAGGAAGGGAGAGAGAGAAACATCAATGATGTGAGAGCATCATTAATCGGCTACCTCCTGCACGTCCTCTACTAGGGATGGAGCCCACAAGCTGGGCATGTGCCTTTGACTGGAATCCAACCTGGGGCCCTTCAGTCCTCAGGCCAACGCTCTATCCACTGAGCCAAACCAGCTAGGGCCTGAGGCCTCTTTTCTCGGACCTGCACAGCAGCGAGCAAGAGCAAAATATTGTACTAGACGCCACTGTTTACCCACTTAAGCACTAGGAGATGTCAGCCTCCCTAAAAGACACACCTCTGCAGAAACCTACAGGGTCCAGGGAGACCCGCTGATGCCAGCCGTGAGGGCGCAGACCCCAGGCCGATCCACCGTAGGTCAGGGCACCTCTCGGGCACTGTCTCCTCCCCTCCAGGGCTCTGCCGTCCATCTGTCTGTCCTCCCCTCTGCGTGGCTTTGCCTTTCTACAACTGTTTCTGCTACCTGTTCACTGACCCCTCCCCCACACAGGGTCCCTTGTCCATCCTCTCTCTCCCAGTATTTGTGTGGGTGCAGGTTTCAGCCTTTCTCTGGACTCGGGTTCCCTCTGATCATTTTTTAAAGATATATTTTATTAACTTTTTACAGAGAGCAAGGGAGAGGGAGAGTTTAAAACATCGATGAGAGAGAAACATCAATCAGCTGCCTCCTGCACGCCCCCTACTGGGGATGTGCCTGCAATCAGGGTACATGCCCTTGACCGCAATCGAATCTGGGACCCTTCAGTCTGCAGGCCGATGCTCTATCCACTGAGCCAAACCGGTTAGGGCCCCTCTGATCATTTTTTAAAATACATTTTTATTGATTTCAGAGAGGAAGGGAGAGGGAGAGAGAGACAGAAAGATCAATGATGAGAGACAATCATCAATCGGCCATCTCCTGCATGGCCCTCCTGGGGATTGAGCCCAAAACCCAGGCATGGGAATTGAACCGTGACCTCCTGGTTCATAGGTTGACACTCAACCACTGAGCCCTGCTGACTGGGCCCTCTAATAATTTTTTTTAATATATTTTATTGATTTTTTTACAGAGAGGAAGGGAGAGGGGGAGAGAGTTAGAAACATCGATCAACTGCCTCTTGCACACCCCCTACTGGGGATGTGCCTGCAATCAAGGTACATGCCCTTGACCAGAATCGAACCTGGGACCCTTCAGTCCGCAGGCTGACGCTCCATCCACTGAGCCACACCAGTCAGGGCCCTCTAATCATTTTTCTCACACCCTCTCGGTTGCATTCTTGCTTCTGTCTCCCCCGGGGCCGCTCCAGCCCTCTCCATTCCAGGGCCTCTCAGGACTGACTTTCTCTCCCTGCTCATCGGATCGTTTTTCCTTCCCATCGCTGTCTCATTTCCTCTCCTGTCTCTCAATCTCTGTCTCTCCCCTCTCTGGACCTGAGTCTCTGTCTCTTTCTTCCCCATCTCTCTCTTTTCTCCCATCTCTCTGCCTCTCCATCTCTCTCCCCTGACCCCTCCCAGGGCCTGTCTCCATGGCGCGAATTGCCTAGCCCATCCTCAGCCTCCGGCGCGTGTTCAGCACCAGGGCACATACTCTGTCCCTGAGGCACCAGACCCACAGACCACCCGCGAGGTGGCACAGGAGGAGGCTGGGCCTCTGGACCACTGGCTGGGGAGGAGTCTGCCCGGCGGCTGGTGACGTCACGTTCACCAGGCGCATCCCTATTGGCTGCCCCCTCCACGCGCTGCCTGGTTGTTGGTTTGCTGATGGAGGTCAGCTTTGACCCACCTGGAGTCAGTCCATCCCTCCAGCAGTCAGTGCGCCTCCTCAGAGGCTATTATAGTTCCTCTGTCAGTCCGGCATCTCCTCTGCCACTCTGACCTCTCACGACACGTCACGTTCGCCCATTATTTGATCCCTCCCTTCCAATTTGACATGTCCTCGGTCAGTTTGCAACTCCGATGCCTCTCCATCTTCACTCTGCACCCTCTTCAGTTAGGCCCTATCCACCGAGGGGCACCTTAACTGTTAGGGGCACTCTTCCTCTGTCATTGTGACTCCTCTTGTATCTCTCTGTCCTCCCCCCCTTCCTGTCCCGCTGGCTCCCACCCCTCCCAGGCCCACGCCTCATGCAGGATGCTTCTCGCACCTTCCTCCCGCCCCCCCCCCCTTGCAGCCATCCTCTTGCCCATCCTCCCCAGCGGGGACTCCGCGCATGTCCTCTCCAGCCTGCTTCTGTCCCTGCGTCCTTTCTGACAGTCACATCCCTTTCCTTTGTTTGCTCTTCTTACCCGTCTTCCCTCTTACTTAACCTCAGCATTTTCTTTTTATTTATTTACTTATTTTTATTGGTGTTAGAGAAGAAGGGGGAGAGAGAGAAACATCCATGATGAGAGTCATGGATCGGCTGCCTCCTGCACGCCCCCTACTTGGGGATCCAGCCCGCAACCTGGGCATGTGCCCTTGACCAGGAATCAAACCCAGGACCCTTCGGTCTGCAGGCCGACGCGCTATCCACTGAGTCACACCGGCCGGGGCTAACCTCAGCGTTTTCTAGTCACTCCCGTCTGTTTTCTACAACGGCCCTGTCACCTCCTCCTTACTTACTAGCTGGCCTAGGACATGACCTTCTCCTTGACCCATAGCCTCTTTCACTGCTATCAGAATGGGTGTAACCAACCCTAAGATGCAGGGCTGAGGATTTCGTGAGGACTTAACAGGTAAAACAGCCAGCAAAGTGGCTTGCCCAGAAATGGCTCCCTTCACTTCCTCCCTCCCCGCCCCCTCTCTCTCTCTCACACACACACCACCACCATCACCACCACCACCACACAATCTCCTCTTTGTGGGGTTCGGCTCCCTGATGCCACACAGATCTTTATGAGCTGCAGGACAGGATAGAAAACCAAGCAGGGTGTTGGGCTGAGGCTTAGGGAGAAAGGGCTTAAGGACAATGTCTGAGAAAAACATGCAGCCACGTCAAGAAGAGTTGGCAGGCTGAGAATCCTGCTCAGAGATGAGAACTGGGGAGACCAGTCAAGACAGGCACTGGAGTGCGCCTCAGCCTGACCCCCCCACACACACACTCCCTGGCGCCTGCGGGGGCTGCCCGGGCGCCCATGTGGCTGTTCAGGGGCACAGAACTGGCGTCTGGCCTTCAGGCTGCTCCCCCCACCTTGTCGTGAGCATGTGTCACTTCCGTTCACTCCTTCATCCTACAAATATGTCTTGAGCACCTACTATGTGCTAGACCTGCTGCTGGGCCCTGGGGGTGTAGGAGTGAACCAGTCAAGCAAGGTCAATTCCCTTAGGAAATTTACATTTTGGGGAGCGGGCAGTTGTGGAACTTCCAAACAACAGTGCCCGATGTTGGGTCTTTCCTAGTCACTTGTCCATTTGATGTGAGTTGTAGCGTATCAGGCCCTGTTTAGGGACTGGGGACCCACCAGGGAATAAGAACAACAAAGTCACTATCCTCAAGCAATTATCCATGGCTTTTTTTTTTTTTTTAATTTCAGAGAGGAAGGAAGAGGGAGAGGGAAATAGAAATATCAATGATGAGAGAGAATCATTGATTGGCTGCCTCCTACACGCCCCCCACTGGGGATCGAGCCCACAACCTGGACACATGCCCTGACTGGGAACTGAACCCTGAGCTCTTGGTTCAAAGGTCAACGCTCAACCACTGAGCCACACCGGCTGGGCAGTTATCCATGACGTTTAAATATGTGTATTTTTAATGTATTTCAGAGAGGAAAGGAGAGGGAGAGAGAGATAGAAACATCAATGGTCACAGAGGATCATTGATTGGCTGCCTCCTGCACACCCCCCAGTGGGGATTGAGCCTGAAGCTCAGGCATGTTTCCTGACGGGAACTGAACTGTGGTTTATAGGTCAACCCTCAACCACTGAGCCACACCGGCTGGGTTTCTCCATGACTTTCATGGGCCTTTAGCAATTTTGCTTCATGAGTCCCTACCTCCTAAAAAAAAAAAAAAAGTTTAAAAAAATCTGTATTTCATGACTGTGTTGATACCAAGATGAATATTATCCAGGTTGATTCTACATTTTTCCCTTCTGATTTTAAAAGGCATTAAAACATTTCCCCTAAAAGTGTGATGGGCCCTTGACACTGTACCATGTTAACTGGGGTAATAGATGGTACCCTCAGGGAACTGACAGTCTAGGCTGGGAGAGAGGCATATAAATAAGCCAGCAAATGAGACCATTTCAGATGGAGAAAAGGGCCAGGAAGGAAGCAGGACAGGGACACGCTGTCGACAGTGACTGGGAGGGGACAGTGGAGTGAAGAGGGTAAAGGTGGAAAGCACCTGTGGGGTTAGGAGGGGGCCATTGCAGAGGAAAGACCCAGGACCTGCAGGTCTCACGCAGAGCTGGGCCTCGGGGCCCTGGGGGAGCAGGGAGGGGGCATGCGGTGGGGCCTGAGTGAGCAAGGAGGAGATGCAGGTGCGACAAGATCGTACAGGGCATCTGAGTCTGGGTCTCCTATAGTCGGAGCCTGACATGGGGATTCTTATGCCAACTAAGTGGGGGGGTGGGGGAGGAGGCAGAAAGGGCTGCAGGGGACAGCAGACCTGGTCCCCACTGGAGTGTGCCTCAGCCTGACCCCCCCCCCCCGCCCCGCCACACACACACACACACACACACAGCTCTGGAGTGTGACTTGCCTGGGGCGTTGATCCTGTCTTGGACCTCCGTGTCATTCCGTCAGTCGCTGGCTGCAAGTGGCTCCCAGAAGTGGGGGCACATAACCACTCGGGCAGGTCACCCCCTTTGGAGGAGGGTGATTCTTCAGAGCAAAAAGCAAGTGACACACAGCAGCTGGGGATGGGCAGGGCATCCCGGCCAAGGGGATCTGGGACGGCTGGGAATTCAGATCCCTTCCTCGCCAAGGTGGGATGTGACTGTAGGATTTTAAGCAGGACGATAGCATGACCTGAATTACTTTTTTAAATGCTTTTTAAATTGATTTCAGAGAGGGAGAGAGAAACATCGACGAAGGGGGATCATTGCTCGGCTGCCTCCTGCACGCCCCACGCTGGGGATCGAGTCCACAGCCCGGGCCTGTGCCCCAACTGGGAATCAAACCGTGACCTCCTGGTTCATAGGTCGATGCTCAACCACTGACTCAGCTGGGCCCGAATTACTTTTTGAAAAGATCCCTCTGCCCTCGTTGGTTTGGTTCAGTGGATAGAGCGTCAGCCTGCAGACTGAAGGGTCCCGGGTTCGATTCCGGTCAAGGGCCCGTACCCTGGTTGCAGGCTCCTCCCAGGCCCAGACCCTGGTCCGGGCTCCTGCAGGAGGCAACCAATCGATGTTTCTCTCACATCCATGTTTCTCTCGTCTTTCCCTCTCTCCTCCACTCTCCCTAAAGATCCATGGGAAATATCCTCGGGTGAGGATGAACAACAACAAAAAGATCCCTCTGGCCCTTGTGTGGAAAGCAGACCAGAGGGGTTGGGGGGGGGGGTGCGGGGGGGACAAGGTTGGCAGCAGGGGGACAAGGGAAGAGGCTGCTGCTGTCCTCAGGCTGCTGGTGACTTGGACCTGGGCGGCAGCGGCAGGAATGGAGAACAGGACCCAGATTAGTATGGGATCTCTGGGAAACAGAGCAAACAGGGTTGACAAAAAAAAAATCGCTCTTTTCCTTTCTTTCTCCCCAGTGCCCGGACTCAGAAACCTTTCTGTCCACAAGAATTCCCTTTCACCTTCTGCAGACCCCTCCCCCTCCCTGCAGGCCCCGCCCCCTTCCTGCACAGGCCTGGGAGCAGGGGTGGGGGCTGGCGAGGTACGAGCCTGAATCCTCCTGTCCTGACTCTTCTTTGCTATCTCTTCTCTCTCCTCCCTGACTGCCACCCCAAAGTCGAGCTTCGATCCTCACCACCGCTCGCAGCCGAGCTATGAACGGCCTTCCTACCTGCCTCCAGGACCTGGGCTTATGCTCCGGCAAAAATCTATTGGTATGTCACCGTCACCCGAAGCGTGGGTGCCAGGGATGCAGGCAAGGGAAGGGGAGGCTCCAAGGGTGACCATTCACAGCAGAAACAAGGGGCCGGGACATGCTCTCTTCTACTTCCACACGTGAGCACAGTTCCATGGAGCTGGGCAGACCTGGGTTTGGATCCTGGCTCTTGTCCTTCCCAGCTGTGTGACCTGGGGCAGGTGGCTTTACTTCTCTGGGCTGAGGGCTCTGCATCTAGAAATGGGGAGATGACTGCCCCTGCCCAGATGCAGAATGTCGTCCCCGCCACAGACCCTGGTTCCTTCTCTCTTATACTTGACTTCATTCATTCATTCATGTATTCATTCATTCATTCTACATGTGTTTATTGAGCACTACCATATGCCAGGTTAGACTGAGCGGGGGGGCGGGGAGGAAGGATATCTCAGTGAAGAAAACAGACTAAAGGGCCCTGCCCTTGTAGCACTTACATGACAGAAAGACAACATACTATAAGGATAAGAAACAAGAAAATGATACAGTATGTTAAAGGTGGTAAGTGCTATGGAAAAACAGAAAATGTAGATTACGATAAGAGAGATCACAAGTGCTGGTGGGGGCAGGTTTGGGCTGAAACATGGAGATGAAGCAGGGAG
Source organism: Corynorhinus townsendii (assembly GCA_026230045.1). Lineage (NCBI taxonomy): Eukaryota > Metazoa > Chordata > Mammalia > Chiroptera > Vespertilionidae > Corynorhinus > Corynorhinus townsendii. The sequence continues at coordinate 47,267,536 of JAPDVU010000011.1, read as the reverse complement.
CCGTGGAGGTATCCAGAGGGGAGGCCTCCCAGGCAGCAGACACAGCCAGTGCAAAGGCCCTGGGGTAGGACCGAGCTGCCATTTGCTAAGATGGGAGAGACCAGGGGCAGGAGGAGGTCAGGAGCTCAGCTAGGGGCCTGCTGAGTTTGCGATGCCAGTGAGACACAAAGTGGATGCGGCATTCAGATGTAGGAGCAGGGAGCTCAGGAGAGAGCATTGGGCCCGAGACAAAGCGGGGAGTCTTCAGCAGAGAAGTAATGAATGAAGCCAGGACACTGGTCAAGGGAGAGAGAGTAGCCAGAGGCTTGGAGGAGAGGATCAAAGACAGCCCTGACAGGTGATAAGTCGGCCAAAGACTTCACTCCTCCACTCTTCGCTGAGTCGTCTGGCTAATTGGATCTAGCTTTTCCTGAGCTTCCAGTGTCCACAGTCTACCAGCTTGTGTCTCTCATCTGTGAGATCTACCTACATCTCATCATTTACCTAATGCCACCCAAAAGCTACACATCATCGCACCCCTACCAAACACCTCCCTCTCTTATTTATTTATTTTATGTTTGTCATATCACTTGTCAATTCCTACAGTTATTATTTTTGTCCACATGCTGTTATGTATGTTCAATTTGAGGTCCTTGATGGCAGAGACACCATTATTTTTTTCATCTTTGTATTTTTTAAATTAAATCTTTATTGTTGAAAGTATTACATATGTCCCCTTCTTTCCCCCATTGACCCCTTCTAGCCCCCCCTCCCACCCACCTCTTACCCCAGGCCTTCACCACCCTATTGCCTGTGTCCATGGTTTATGCATATATGCATACAAGGTCTGTGGTTGATCTCCTCCCACCCACCCACCCCCGCCTTCCCTCTGAGATTCCGCAGCAGCTCCCTCTTAAACAGTAGCTTCATCGTGAGCAGTTCTGTCTGTGAAATCCCAGGTTTGCTGGGCTAATTGCATTTCTTTTCTGCCTTCGCATGAAAAGAAATCTATAACTAAATGCACAGAAACATGGTATGGCTTCCTGGCTCAAGCCACTTTTCGCTCACCCCAAGCCACGGGGCCACCAGCCGTGTGGGTGTGTGAATTGGCACCGGCGCCCCCTCCTGGCCTGGGGTGGAAGTTCAGCTGAGTTTCACCCCAGCCCCCTTTGCTCCCTTTGCTGTTGGCTGCTGGGCAGTGCACAAGCTGTGTTACTGGATCAAGCTGGTTTGGATGTACCGTAGCTGGGGCCGCTCTGGACTAATCCAGAAGGTCTTACATGTATGGGCGCCATTATCCACATCATCATCAACAACAACATCGTTATTATTATCACTTTACCGATGATGTGGTTCCGCGGAATGGGGGGGCAGGGAGACCCCACCCGTCCCATTCCTGCCTCCTCTGTGTCTTCCCAGGGGCTGCGGAAGACGACAGACCTTACCTAGCGCCCCCAAGCATGAAGTTCAGCCGCAGCCTGTCTGTGCCTGGTTCGGAGGACATCCCCCCGCCTCCCACCACGTCCCCACCCGAGCCCCCTTACAGCACGCCTCCAGCCCCCTCCATCTCCGGCCGCCTCACGCCCTCCCCCCGCGGCGGGCACTTCAACCCCAGCTCTGGCGGCCCCCTCCCCGCCTCTTCCCCCTCCTCCTTCGACGGGCCCTCCCCTCCCGACACCCGGCTGGGCGGCCGGGAGAAGAGCCTGTACCACAGCGGGCCCCTGCCCCCCGCCCACCACCACCCGCCCCACCACCACCACCACCACGCCCCGCCCCCCCAGCCCCACCACCACCACGCCCACCCCCCTCACCCTCCCGAGATGGAGACGGGCGGCTCCCCAGACGACCCCCCGCCCCGACTGGCTCTGGGGCCCCAGCCGAGCCTGCGCGGCTGGCGGGGCGGCGGGCCCAGCCCGACCCCGGGCGCCCCGTCCCCGTCGCACCACGGCGGCGCGGGCGGCGGCCCCTCCCAGGCCCCGGCGCTGCGCTACTTCCAGCTGCCCCCGCGCGCGGCCAGCGCGGCCATGTACGTGCCCGCCCGCTCGGGCCGCGGGCGCAAGGGCCCGCTGGTCAAGCAGACCAAAGTGGAAGGCGAGCCGCAGAAGGGCGGCCTCACGCCCGCGCCCTCGCCCACGTCGCCCGCGTCCCCGCAGCCGCCGCCCGCCGCGGCCGCGCCGTCGGAGAAGAACTCCATCCCCATCCCCACCATCATCATCAAGGCCCCGTCCACCAGCAGCAGCGGCCGCAGCAGCCAGGGCAGCAGCACCGAGGCCGAGCCCCCGCCGCCGCCCGAGGCCGCGGGCGGCTCCTCCGCGCCCAGCACCGCGCCGGCCGCGTCGCCCGCGCCGCCGTCCCCGTCGCCCGTGCCCGCCCCCGCCTCGCCCAGCGGCCCGGCCACCCTGGACTTCACCAGCCAGTTCGGGGCGGCCCTGGTGGGGGCGGCGCGCCGGGAGGGCGGCTGGCAGAGCGAGGCCCGCCGGCGCTCCACGCTCTTCCTCTCCACCGACGCGGGCGACGAGGAGGGCGGCGACGGCGCGCTGGGCTCGGGCGCGCCCCCGGGCCCGCGGCTGCGCCACTCCAAGTCCATCGACGAAGGCATGTTCTCCGCCGAGCCCTACCTCCGCCTGGAGGCCGGCGGCGGCGGCTACGGGGGCTACGGCGCCGCCAGCCGCGCCTACGGGAGCAGCGGGGGCAGCAGCGCGTTCACCAGCTTCCTGCCGCCGCGGCCCCTGGTCCACCCGCTGACCGGCAAGGCCCTGGACCCCGCCTCCCCGCTCGGGCTGGCGCTGGCGGCCCGCGAGCGGGCGCTGAAGGAGTCCTCGGAGGGCGGGGGCACCCCCCAGCCGCCTCCCCGGCCCCCGTCGCCCCGCTACGAGGTCCCGCCGCCCACCCCGCACCACCACTCGCCCCACGCCCACCACGAGCCAGTGCTGCGTCTCTGGGGGGCCTCCCCTCCGGACCCCGCCCGCCGGGAGCTGGGGTACCGGGCGGGGCTGGGCGGCCCGGAGAAGCCCCTCGCGGCCAGCCCGCCCGCCGCGCGGCGCTCCCTGCTGCACCGCCTGCCGCCCACGGCGTCCGGGGTCGGGCCCCTCCTGCTGCAGCTGGGCCCGGAGCCCCCCGCCCCGCTCCCCGGGGTGAGCAAGGCCTGGCGGGCCGGAGCCCCCGAGGAGCCCGAGCGGCTGCCCTTACACGTGCGGTTCCTTGAGAACTGCCAGCCGCGGGCCGGGGCGGCGGGGGGCAGGGTTCCCCCCGCGGAGGATGGCCCGGGGGTCGCGCCGCCCAGCCCGCGCCGTTCGGTGCCCGCCTCGCCCACCTCCCCGCGGGGCAGCGAGGAGAACGGGCTCCCCCTGCTGGTCCTGCCGCCCCCCGCCCCCTCCGTGGACGTGGAGGACGGCGAGTTCCTCTTCGTGGAGCCGCTGCCCCCGCCCCTGGAGTTCTCCAACAGCTTCGAGAAGCCCGAGTCGCCCCTCACGCCCGGGCCTCCGCACCCCCTGCCGGACCCCCCCACCCCGACCACCCCGCTGCCCCCCGCGCCCCCCGCCGTCGCTGCCGCCCCGCCCGCCCTGGACTCCACCGCCTCCAGCCTGACCTCCTACGACAGCGAGGTGGCCACGCTGACCCAGGGCGCTCCCGCGGCTCCGGGGGACGCCCCCGCGCCCGGCCCGCCGGCCCCCGCCGCCCCGGCCGCCCCCGCGCCCCAGCCTGGGCCGGACCCTCCGCCCGGCACGGACTCCGGGATCGAGGAGGTGGACAGCCGGAGCAGCAGCGACCACCCCCTGGAGACCATCAGCAGCGCGTCCACCCTGAGCAGCCTGTCGGCCGAGGGTGGCGGCAGCGCAGGGGGCGGTGGCGGCGCTGGGGCGGGGGTGGCCAGTGGGCCGGAGCTGCTGGACACCTACGTGGCCTACCTGGACGGCCAGGCCTTCGGGGGCAGCGGCACCCCCGGCCCACCGTACCCCCCGCAGCTCATGACTCCGTCTAAGCTCCGAGGCCGGGCTCTGGGGGCCAGTGGGGGCCTGCGCCCCGGCCCCAGCGGGGGACTCCGCGACCCCGTCACCCCCACGAGCCCCACCGTCTCCGTGACGGGGGCCGGAACCGACGGGCTGTTGGCCTTGAGTGGTTGTTCAGGACCCTCGACGGCAGGTGTGACTGGGGGTCCAGTAGCCGTGGAACCAGACGGCCCACCGGTGCCCTTGTCGTCCGCTTCGTCCCTGCCGCGGAAGCTGCTGCCCTGGGAGGAGGGCCCGGGCCCGCCGCCGCCGCCGCTGCCCGGGCCCCTGGCCCCGCCTCAGGCCTCAGCCTTGGCCACAGTGAAAGCCAGCATCATCAGCGAACTCAGCTCCAAGCTCCAGCAGTTTGGGGGCTCCTCGGCAGCTGGTGGCGCTCTGCCCTGGGCCCGGGGAGGCAGCGGGGGAAGCGGGGACAGCCACCACGGGGGAGCGAGCTACGTCCCCGAGAGGACCTCCTCCCTGCAGCGGCAGAGGTGAGCAGGGGCTGGGGGTTGGCGATGAAGCCAGAGGGGGCCGGTGCTGTGGGTACCAGAGTCCACCTTCCCCATAGCTCTGTTCCTTTAAGATCCCAGGTGGTAGAAAAATCAGAAGCCCGTCCTGGCTTGGTGAAGTTTGCCCTTAAAGAAGCATGCTCTCACAGGTGCTTTAACCGCCCCTTTATCTCAGTAGCTTCTGCGGTCGCCTCCCATCACCATGACAACCCACAGCCCATGAACCACAAGAGTTACTAACAAAAGAGATTTTTTTTAAATATATTTTATTTTTTTACAGAGAGGAAGGGAGAGGGATAGAGTTAGAAACATCAATGAGAGAGAAACATCAATCAGCTGCCTCCTGCACGCCCCCTCCTGGGGCTGTGCCCACAACCAAGGTCCATGCCCTTGATCGGAATCGAACCTGGGACCCTTCAGTCCGCAGGCCAACGCTCTATCCACAGAGCCAAACCGGTCAGGGCAACAAAGGAGATTGGAGCACAACTTGCAGATGTCTGTGTCCTTGGCGGGTTGTCAGTTCTGAAGATCCCTGAAATCTGCAAGTCCCTTGAGCCCTCTGGGGGGGGGGGGGTGCTCAAGACCAGATGCTTTAGGGCACCGTGGTTACGTGTGTGGTCCTGGAGCCAGCCCTGCACTTCCTAACTGGGTGACCATAGGCAGAGGAGTCACCGCGCTGTGGAAGGGGAAAGCACTGAACCCACCGAAAAGGCCTTTGGAGGCCATTGTTATAACGTGAGCTGGAGGAGGGGAGGGGCCCCTTACAAACACCCAGCAAGTACAGATGGGGAGCTGCCAGGGGGTGCCTACGTTTCCCAGAGCAGCTGGCCAGCCAGGATCGCCACAAAGTTCAAGTTCACTCAAGTCTTAGGGACAGTAGAGTCACATTCCTGATTCAGACACCCAGAGAATGAAGCGAGGTTTTGTTTGTGTTTTTTTAATTCCCTGCCCATCGGTGGAGTTCACTCTAATTGTTTGAAGGTCTGATGTCCTTTGAACGTGGCTTTATCAGGCCATTGAATATTCTTAAGTATTCTGGGGAGAGAAAAGGATGCTTAATGTAGGCGACAGCTGAACCAATTATTTACCACCTACTAGGTGCTGGGTGCCCTTATGGGTGAGAGGGGGCCCCCCCAGGGGACAGGACAGGCAAAGTGTTGCCCTCAGAGAGCTCATAGCCTAAGGAGACAGAGGGAGAGGCCAGACAGCAAATTAATTGCAGTCGTCGGGCGGGGGCGGAGGGGGGTGGTGATATGCAATAAGGGGATGGTTAGAGAAGGTCCCTCAATTGCAAGAGGAGTAGTGACTGGAGGAGGCCGGGGGGGGGGGGGCGGGGAGCAAACCCCAGAGCTACTTGGGGGAGCAGTGAGCTAGGCAGAGGGAACAGCCAGTTCAAAGACCCTGAGGCTGGACTGTTCTGGAGGGAGCTAAAGGGATGAGGGGAACCTTTTTCTCCCCTTGTTTCTTCTCTCTTTCATCTCCCTCTCCTCATCTCTCTCTCTCTCTCTGTTCCCTGTCCCCTTCCATCTCTCTCTCCCCTGAACGCTCACCTTCTTTTTGTTCCTCTCCCACCGTCTCCCTGTCTTCCACTCTGCTGTGACTGGCCATAACCCAAAAGGCAGTATAGAATAGTGGTTAAGAGCTCAGACTTCGGTGCCATCTAACCGGGCTCTGCCACTTCCTGGCTGTGTGTCCTTAGGCAAGTTACTTAACCTCTCTGTGCTGATGACAATAATAGTAACCCGCATCAGGGCAGTCATGGGGATTAAATTGAGATTCGATATGTAAAGCACTTAGAACAATGCCTGGCACACATGAGCATCAGTAAGTGGTGGAGATGATTATTATTATCACTTAATGTCTCTTTTTCTTTCATCTCTCTTGACTGTCACCCTCTCCCTGTCCTCTCATTTTTCTCTCCCTCCATTTCTGTCCTGACATTCATCTTCCCCCCTTGCTCCTTCTCTTTCTTCCCATCTCTCTTCTCTATCTCTTTATCCCGCCCCTATGTCTTTCTTCCTCTCCCTCTACATCTTGACCTCTTCCTCTTTCTCACCTGCCCTTTACCCCCCACCCTCTGCCCTCCACCCCGCCCTTGTCACATTCCAGACTCTCCGAAGACTCCCAGTCCTCGCTCCTCTCCAAACCTGTGAGCAGCCTGTTTCAGAACTGGCCCAAAACGGCCCTGCCGCCACTTCCCACAGGGACCGGGGTCCCTTCCGCTGCTCCGGCCCCAGGGGCCACCTCACCCTCGGCCTCCTCCTCCACGTCCACCCGCCACCTCCAGGGTGTGGAATTCGAGATGCGGCCACCCCTGCTCCGCCGGGCCCCCAGCCCCTCGCTCCTGCCCACTTCGGAGCACAAGGTCAGCCCTGCGCCCCGGCCCTCGTCCCTGCCCATCCTGCCTTCTGGACCCCTCTATCCGGGCCTCTTTGACATCCGCAGCTCTCCCACTGGAGGGGCCGGAGGCTCGGCCGACCCCTTCGCCCCCGTCTTTGTGCCACCGCACCCGGGGATGTCCGGGGGCCTCGGTGGAGCCTTGTCCGGGGCCTCCCGCTCCCTCTCACCGACCCGCCTGCTTTCGCTGCCCCCGGACAAGCCTTTCGGCGCTAAGCCTCTGGGGTTCTGGACCAAGTTCGATGTGGCCGATTGGCTCGAGTGGCTGGGCTTGGCTGAGCACCGAGCCCGCTTCCTGGACCACGAGATCGATGGCTCCCACCTGCCCGCCTTGACCAAGGAGGACTACGTGGACCTGGGCGTGACCCGGGTGGGCCACCGCATGAACATCGACCGGGCTCTCAAATTTTTCCTGGAGAGGTGATGGCTGGCTTGGACGGACCAGCCCGTCCACGGAACCCTCGAGCTCGCCGGCCTCTGGACCTCTGACCCCCTGACCGTTATTCTCTCCCTGGGCCAGGGACATTGCTACAACTGTGCCCTGCCCCCATCTCCCGAGGCTGGAGGTCACGGTGTGGCCTGATTCCAGCCAGACATTTGCACCTCACAGGAGGGGGCAGCTAATGGAGACTGTGTGTGCAGCTGGGAGCTGAGTGGGTGGGCATGGAAGAGATCAGAGGGGGATGGAGGAGGAGGGAAGGGTCGACTCTGGGGAGGGGGGACTGACAGAGCCATAGAGGGCCAGCCCCAAGCCTGACTGGGTGGGGGATCGTCCCCCAGGCCACAGGGGAAGGGGGTGCCCTCAGATTCCACCACCTGCCACCCCTCTAACAACCCTTTTCCCCCTTCTCCAGGCCCCTCCGTTCTCCCCGCCCCCCCTCTCCCTTAGCACACACAGCGGCCCCCCAGCCTCTTGCACGCTCCTTTGCACGCCTGCTTGCCTCTCCCCGCTCCCCGGGCTACAATTTTGCACAAATTTGCCCCCTCGCTGTCTTGCACACACCGCCTTTGCTTCTGTCCTGCGAGGCCTCAGCTCTGCTCCCCTCGCACACATCTCACCTCTCCTCCCAGGCGCCGCGCCCCCTGCGCTCTCCGGCTCTGGCTCGCACGCTCTCCCCTCGGCGCAGCTCTCCCCTCGGCGCAGCTCTCCCCTCGGCGCACGCCGCATCCCCCTCACTCCTGGAAATCTCTGGGCCCTTGCTGCAGACACACTTGGGACACCCTCCTCCTCCCCCGCTCACAGGCTCCGTGCACACACTTGTTCTCTGGAACACCCTCTCTCTGTTCAGCCCTTGCACACTCGCCGTCCGGCACATCTCCGTTTTCTCTAAGCACTTTGCCCTCTTATTCTTGCACCCTCTACACTCTTCCTCGGCTCGCCGCTGCCTGTCACGTGACACCCCACCCCTCCTTGCCCCGCCCCCTCTCGCACTGTCACTTCTATCGCGTGGCTTGCACGCCGGCTTCCCAGGAACTGTTTCTCTCTCAATGCTCATTCCTCTCCTCCCTGCCAGGCTCCCACTCTCTCGCCCCTTCCTCTTCCATGTCTTTGTCCATCCCCATCGACTCTTTGTGGACCGTCTCGCACACGCATTCTTGCGCACGCATCCTCCCGCATTTCCGCTGCGTTTCGGAAGCCCCTTTCTGTTCTTTCAGGATGCCCTCGCACACCGGCTTTGCTGCGCACTCATTCTTGAGTTTTGACTTGTTCTTGTCAGTTCCCGGGCGACGTTCTCCATCTCCCTTGGGGAACACTGGCCTTTTGCACACGGGCCCCCTCCACACCCCCGGCCTGTCTGACCGTTTCTTTTCCTGGCAGCTGTGTTTTCTGTCCTGGGAAGGAACAGCTCCGCAGCCCTTCTCACTCTGCCTGTTCTCTTACGTCTTCACGCGCTTTTCTCTCTCAGGCAGGAAAGGACCCTCCGCACAGTCACTTCCGGCTCACCACGCGGCCTCTCCCGGCTGAAGGCTGTGCCCTCTGGCACATGCTCCCTCCTCTCACTCTTCCCAGTCGTTCCTGGCCATCTGTCTTTCCATTTTGCACGAAGACCGTCCTCCCCGCCCCCCAGCCCTTCAGTCTGTCTAAGAAACTGCTCCCTCCAGCATGGCTGTTCCTTCCTGCACGCTTCCCCCCTCCCTCTATTCCTGGGGCTTGGGAATTTTAAACCACCCCTTCCCCTGGGAAGCCCCCTCCCCTACTGTGGGTAAAGGGGGGAGGGCATCGCCCTCAGGTCCCCCATGTTCAGCTGCCAAAGAAGGGAGCTCCCCCTCCTTCCCCAAGCCCATTCCCCCTCTTCTGCCCCCACCCCCGAGGGGGGGGGGCTCCGTCCATGGGGGGTAGGGTGCTTGCAGCCCTCTCCCCTTACCACGTCAGGGATCTGCGGGGAACCTTGTGGGAGGGTCCTGGGAGGGGGGAGGGGTGGCAAGGAGGGGGTGGAGGTCGCGCTGGGCCCCTACCCGCCCCCTCCCCCTTGTCGGATGCCCCCCGTCCGCAGGGGGCCTGCGCGGCACCCGTCTATCAAGGGCTTGTTCATTCTGGATGGGTGCCGCGGGGTTGGGGAGGGTGTAGGGGGTGGGGAGGGGGGAGGAGAGGTAGGGGTGGGAGGGGGAAGGGACTGGATATGGGGCTGCAGCGCGGGGCTGAGAGAAGAGATAAAGCAAAAAGTTACAATAACAAAAGAAAATACAAAAAAACACACCCTAAAACACACAAAAAAATCCAGAAAAAAAACAACCTGTAATAAAAGCCCGGAGAACTGTCTTCCAAGGGGGGTGGGAAGAGGAAGAGGGGGGCGGGTCTGGACGTCTGCTTCTCGCCGAGCGTGGGGTCGCGACGCGGGCCTCAGTTCATCCCTCAAAGCACTGGGACCCAGGCGTCCGTTTGCAGGGACTGGGGGAAGACTAGGAAGGCGGGATTCTATTATGGGGGTTCGACCCTTCCCCCCCATCATCTCCCCTGGCTACCCACCAAGATTTTGCAGAGAGAAATGGCTTTTGTACCAGGTCATTCTTTATAATTAAACTCACAGTATCCACCCCCTCGAGCCGGCCCCGCCTCCTTCCTGGGGAGGACACGCCCCTTTCCTGGCGGGGTGGGGGGTGCGGGTGAATAGCCTGAACCGGCCAGGCGGTGCGCAAGCGCGGCCAGAGTCCGCCCCCCACTTGTCAGTCTTCCTCGGTCGGGTCCGCCCCCAGAGCCTCGAGCATGCGCCGTCGGACCAGGGAGCGGCGGAGGTGCAGGCGGTAATCGCTCAGCAGCAGTTCGTCGTGGCGCAGAAGCGGGTGAGCCGACCCGCGGAGGCGGAGCCCCGTGCGCAGCAGGCGCGAGCGGGTCTGGAAGTCCGAGACCGTGATGAGCCACCTGAGAGGGGCCGAGCCGGGAGGAGAAGGGCAGGGGTGGAGACGGCTGGGTGATCCCTGGTGCTCCCAGCCCCGCCTTTGATTGTCGCAATGTCCCTGCCAGGTCCCTGTTTGTTTACCCATTCCGATTCCTCAACCAGTCCCCCCCCCCCCCGTCCCGAAACCCCTCCCCAGCCCTGCCCTTCCACCCCCACTGGGTTATTCTGGGCCCAGTCCTCTCTCTCAGCCTGGTTTCGTCCTCTAAGCGCGGTCTGTCGAGGCTATTCGCTTTCAAACCGCCGCTCCCTGGCCAGACCTTCACCCAGCGGCTCTAGACCCCACCCCCTTCTCAATCCAAGCCCAGCCTTTCAGTGTGGCTCAGGTCTGTGCTCCGATCTCTGTCCCTCCTGGACCCGCCCTTGCACTGCGCTCAATCCAAGACCCCGCCCCCACGCCTCGGTCTGGCCCGTCCTGGTCATCACCTGAGCGATCAAAGTCCCTTCACTTCAGCTCCCGCCTTCTCTCTGATCTCACCTGGCCCTGCCCCTTCACCGCGCTCATCACTCTTGGCTCCCTTCCCTGTTCCCACTCAAACTCTTCATCATCTCGCCTTACATAAACTTTGTTCTTCTCCAGATGCTCCAGGCCCCGCCCTCCTCCACCTTAACTTCCCAGGCCCGCCCTCAGCCCCTTGGACCCCGCCCCCACCCCCTCTAAGTAGGCCCCACCCCTCCAAGCCCCGCCCCTCTCCCAGTCCCCCAGTGTCTGCTCCTCCAGATCCCTCTAGGCTCTGCCCTGCCTCTCCACCGCTCCACCTTTACCAGTCGCTCCAGGCCCCAGGCCCACCGCGGGCTCACCGGTTCCTGCGCCCCGCGGTCCCACAGATGACGTTCATGTTCTCAAAGCGGATGCTGCTCACGCTGCCGCTCTCCATGGCCCCAGGTAGTTCGGCCTCCAGCGCCTGCAGCACTTCTAGGTGGGTAAGGTCCTGCTCAGGCTGGGGGAGTCGGAGAGCGAGCCTCAGCCAGTGACACCGGGTACATTCCGGGTTCAGAAGTACCCCCCCCCACAACCCCACTTGCAGAACTTGCCAAAGTCCCAGGTGGCATTCCAGAGGCAAAGATCACACCTGATCAAAGGGTCCCGTCCCTCTCTCGTCAGAGTAGGGAGGACAGGCAACTCCCAGGTAGAAAAGCATCTACTGTCCTTCAAGGTCCATTCTCCAAAATATCAATTCTCACCAAATGATTTGTCAGAAGTCACCATCGGGGCCCACTTGCAAGGTTTTCAATCTCCTGAAAACCTTCCCAGCAACCTGCCCTGGATGGCAAGCTTTCAACAGCTCTTGAAGATTTTCGCAAAGATTTAAGTCACACGCTTTCCCTCTTATAGTCATCCTAGAGGCCTGGTGCACGGATTCGTGCACCAGCGGGGTCCCTCAGCCTGGCCTGCGCCCTCTCGCAATCCGGGACCCCTGGGGGGATGTCGGACTGCGGGTTTTGGCCCGATCCCCAGAGTAGTGCACAAAGCAGCAGGTGGCCAGGGAAGAGCTCTGGCCCGGTGGGGCTCTGCCTGCTCCCGCTCATCCCGGCCCGCTGCTCCGCTCAGTAGCGCTGCCGGAGGCAGGAGAGGCTCCTGCCACCACAGCTGTGCTTGCCAGCCATGAGCTGGGCAGCATCTGGCGCCCATCCATTGGCTTTGTGGCACTCCCGCTGTGGGAGTGCAATGACCACCAGGGGGCAGCTCCTGTGCTGAGTGTCTGCCCCCTGGTGGTCAGTGCACGTCATAGCGACCCGTCAACCAGTCATTCGGTTGCTTAGGCTTTTATATATATAGATTAGATCAGCAGTCACCAATGGTGGTCCTCAGGCCACTGGTGGTCCGTAAGGTCCAAAAGGTTGGAGACGGCAGGATTAGGTATTCAGTTGTCAAAAACTAAGGGTCATAGGGAGTTTTAACTTCCTGTGAGTCTACTTAATGCTCAGAAGCACACATTAATCATCACATTTTCAGCATGAGAGAACCGTGTCGAAGGTAATGCCATCGTCATAGCATATAAAATTTTAGAGGAACTAAAATGAAGTCATAAAATCGGTCTCCTCCAGGAAGGCAAGCTTTGGGGGTGGGGGGAGGAAGGAGGGCCCACATTCAAAGCCATGAAGAAGAGAAACAACGGGATGGAGGTGCGTTCCTAAAGTGAGGGCAGCAGTCCTTGTGTTGGGGTGAAGTCGCCCAGATCGCTGAGGGAGGGCCTCTGAGCAGTGCCTGGCATTGTAAATGTCCACTAATGCCCAGTCTTCTCGCTTAACTCCTGCCCGAGTGAGACCCTGATAGTTATCTCCCCTGACTGAGGTCAGGGTCTGCCAAAGGATTTGTACGCTAGATCACCAGTTCACGGAATCTATTAAAAACATGAGCTTTTTCTTAGGTGTTTGCTATATCTGTAACTTTACAGAATTTCAGAGTAGATGGACTAGCAGACGCCCTTTGTCCTCAGTCTCCCCCCTCTCTGCCCCTCGTTCTCCCCCTCTCCCTGCTCCTCTGGGATCGGCAGGGATACATTTGCCAATTGACTTTGACAAATTCACAATCAATTTTCAGCCACCTGTGCTGGTGCCAAGCCCACAGCTGGTAAGCCCAGAGCCTGGCTCTGTGCCTGTGCCCTTTCCACCACCCCACCCAGGGCCACAGGGCGAGGGGCCCCTCACCAAGGTCTCCATGCACAGGCAGAGGGGCTGGGCAGTGGGTGGCATGAGGAACTTCCGGATACATGGGAGCTCACGGTCCAGCGTCTCATATTCTGCTATGACCTGGCGCAGGTACTGCTTCCTGGGGAGAGAGCCCATGGGCAGCAAGGAGCCCCAAGGCCAGGGGTCCCTGTCATTGCACTCCAGGGAGCTGAAGTCAGAAATCATGGGGCCAGGGGCTACTCACGAGGACTTGTTGGGCCTGCACAAGCTCCAAGCCTGCGTCTCTTCTGAGGTCTGGAGGTCCACAAGGAGGGCCCCTGGAGACAGAGAACCCAGCTGCCCTGAGCGCTCCTCACATGTGATTAAGCCTCCTGATTTGAACTTGCCTGGGCCCTTCTAGACAACCCCCTGGTCGGCTCACTGGTCCTTAGGGCCAGCTGATAGTTGCCTCCCATTTTCCTCTTCCTCTACAATCCTAAAGTTCTACCTGCACGTGGTTGCCCAGCTAGAGGCAACCGTGACCAGGCTCCCTTGCACCTAGGTGTGGCCCTGTGACCAAGATCTCACCCACAATGTTAGAGGGAGTAAGGGTGCATATTTGGAGTCATTTGTTTAAAAGGAGATTGTTCAGGATGTGGATGTGGCCATAAGCCAGCTTCAACCAAACTATATTGTGGGGGAGCCACAATATAGGGGGAACCTGGGTCCCTGAGTCATCTTATGGGGTGAGATGTCCCACCGATCTGGAACACTTTCCCATTACACAAGAGAGAAATACACTCTTTTTTTTTTTTTTTCCTTCCCATCATCCATGAAATCCACAATAGCTTTCACTTTGAAATATGTTATTATTCTTGATTTTTTAGAGAGAGAGGAAGGGAGAGGGATAGAGATAGAAACATCGATGAGAGAGAAACATCAATCGGCTGTCTCCTGCATGCCCCCTCCTGGGAACTGAGCCTGCAACCTGGGCATGTGCCCTGACCAGGAATCAAACCGTGACTTCCTGGCTCATAGGTCAATGCTCAATCACTGAGCCACGCCAGCTGGGCTCTAACCTGACTTCTTCATGTCATTGTGTTGGGGGTCTCTTTGTTACAGCAGCTGAACAAAGGGGAATGCGGCTCCCGACAGCCAGGAGCTGGCCTGGCATCCCAGTCAGGCCCCGCTGCTCTCTCGTTGACATAGTTTCACAGAGCACCACCATCGGCCAAGGCCACTCTGTGACCCTGATGGAGCAAGATAAAATGAAGAGCACTCCAGGATCGTATCTCAACACAATAAAACGTGAACGCCGCCCAAACCACAAAGATGCCCCAACCACCCCCGAGTGGGTCAGATGCTGCTGCTTTTCCAGTCGTAGCGCTAGCTCCATTCATTGCTCCTGCCTCAGGACTGGCCTCCACTTCCTGCCAGCATCTGGTCCAGAGCAGAGCCCGGCTTCCCTGAACCCTCCCAAAGTCCCCTAAGGCAGCTCAGCTCCTATAGAGTCCTCTCTGACACCCCCTTACTCAGATGTGGCATGTGTTAGGGTCTCCGTCATTACATGTCAATAAATTCAAATTTCTCTCTCTCTCCCCCGCCCCTCCCTCCCTCCTCTCTCTCTCTCTCTCTCACCCCCTCCCTCTCTCCCTCCTCTCTCTCTCTCCCCCCCCCCCGTCTCCCTCCCTCCCTCCTCTCTCTCTCTCTCTCACACACACACACACACCCCACAGCATTTGCCAGTTTTCCTGGTGTCAATACTCCCACCATGACCAATTTCATGCTACCCACGGTTTTAACAACCAGTTTGCCAAACTCAATGATGGGCTCCTGTGAGCCGGCACAGGCTGCCTCCAGCACTGAGCTGTCACCGCTGTGCTCCTGGTGCTCTCTGACTTCAGGGCTCTGCTCGCCCTCCTCCCACCTCCCACATGTTCCCACAGGACAGCGGAGGTGATTTGTACGTCTCAGCATCCCGTGCTTACAATCATCAGCGGCTTCCTTTTGCCTTCAGGGTCCACCCCAGACCTACTGGGTCAGAACAGGCATTTAACAAGATCCCCTTTGAGAATCTCCTGCCCTGTGTGTGGTCCTCTCTGTTGACCTCTCTGACCATTCCCCTCCATCCCTTCAACACAAGAATCTCCTTCTCCGTCCACTTAACAATAACTCCATGGTTACAGTCCCTTTTAAAGAGCCAAGCACTTTGACAAGTGCTTTCCACTGCATCTGCACGGACAACTTTCTGGGATAGTGTAGTTTAGCAAATGATGAGATAGAAGCACAGAGAGGTTAAGTGGCTTACCCAACGTCCCAGAGCCCAAAGCGATAGAATCAGGATAAAAATCTAGGTATCCAGATCCACAGTCTGCGTTCCCAGCCCCACAGTCTCCTGCCTCTCACCCCACTCTTGTCCAGACATCAACCTCCTAATCCCTCTCTAGTCACCCCATCAGAATAGCATTTGGAAATACGAAGCTGATCATACTGCCCACTTCCTCCCAAGGCTTCTCAATTGGCACACCCCCATCACCCTCAAGGTAAATTAAGTCCAAAGTTCTCCCTGTGGCTCACAAGACCACAGATGATCTGACCCTGCTGGTGTCTTCAGCCTGGCCAGGCTGGCCATCCTCATTCCAGAAACACTTCTGTGACTGGAACTCTCCCTGTCTCCTCCTGCCTCGGGACCTTGGTCTTTAAGCAAAAGAGAAATGGTCATCTGCAGAAACTTCCCAGAATCCTCTTCAGCCCCAAGATTCAGGAGCACTTACAGCCATGGTGGGTTATTAATTATTTGTGAGACGCTGTGTTTCGTGTCTGCCCTCCCTGCCTGAGCACAGGCTGCGTCATTTCATTCATTAGGCTCTACAGGCAAAATGCTTGGGACCCACGGGCTTGCTAATACCCTAGGCCAGTGGTCGGCAAACTGCGGCTCTGTTGACTAATGAGTTTGCCAACCACTGCCCTAGGCCAAAGTTTATAGCCGGATGAGCTGAAAATGTTATCGGTTCCAAAATACCACCAAGAAAACAGCAAAACTAAAAATGAGCACGTGTTGATAGACAAAACCAGTCAACTGGTCAACTCAATCCCACTCAGCTTTTCTGGAGCTAGACACCGATCAGGTAAGTGCCTCAGTCAGTCTAGATTAGAGATGATGGAAGGTGGGTCTCCAAAAATTCTTCAAAGTTCTTCAAAGACACAAGAACAGAGGACAGAGATGTGCAGTCTGTTTTGCAAGCAGGGCATTTGCTATGCTTAGTATAGCACCTGGCACCAAGTAGGTGCTTATAGCAGACACCCAGAAGGGAGACCTTGTCCGCCATTCCTATCCTTCTTCCCTCTTTTGAGGGGGGCAGTCCATTCCTCACCCAGGCAATTCAGGGGAGGCTCACTGATCTCCAGTCCCCTCGGGGACACCCCATCACATTTAAACCAACGCCTTCCAACCCCACTGTTCATCATAACTACCTGGTAAACATTTAAAAAACAGAGAGATGCTAAGGCCCCAATCCTAGAGATTCAGGTTAAATTGGATCTGAAGTGCAATTAGGTATAGGTTTTAAAAAACTCTTCCACCTGATGGGCAGCTGGAGTTGAGCTGACTAAATAATTACAATAATTTCATTCCTTCTGCCAGCAATTGAGATAAGAGTGAGCAGGTGCTGATCAGTGAAAGATGAGATCATTTGGGAGTTCTGAAGATGAAGATCTCTGGAAGTGATGCCTGGAACCGTGGCAGCTGTCTTGTGACCCTGAGGTTAGCTGGCGTGCAAAGGGACTATATCCCAGACCAAAAAGCCGGGAAATGGACACTGAGCTCCCAATGGCATCACTGAGCTGCTGACTCAACCAAACCCACCCCACCAGTGGGCTTCATTTTGGGTGAGATAATGACTTTCTTATTCTTTACACTACACTAAGCCTCGTTTTCTATTACCTGCTAGGCAAATGCACTTTTACCCAGATATGTTATTCAATAAATGTTGAATGAGACAACGAATGAGTGCACAAGTAGGGAGCCCTGGAACCTGAGCCTGAAGTTATCGCCTGGTGTCAGGCCACACGGGGCCTGGACCACCAGGCTGAGGGTCTGGGACTCTGTCCCTGGAGTGATGAGGAAAGAGGGAGAGCTGTGAGCAGGGGAGAGACAGAATGTGCGCTGGTGTCAGGAAGACCACTCTAGAGCCATGTGGGCCATGGCTAGAGGGGAGAAACTGGAGACCAGGCAGTTAGGCTGAGAAAAGGTCCATAGGAAAGAGGACAAGAGCTGAACTGGGGCTGTGGGATGCAGTGGCAGGAGTGGGGCAGAGCGAGTGGGGGGGAGATGGGGCTGGGGACTGATGGCTGTGGGAGGGGATGGGGGCAGCACCTGGGATCTAACCCAGTGATCAGGTTGGCGATGGGGTCATTAGAAGATGGGAAGCAGGGAGAAGGAGTGACTTTTGGGGAAGATGCTGAGCTCAGTGTGGAAGACAAAAAGAGTGTGAGGGCCCAGCCGGTGTGGCTCAGTGGTTGAGCATTGACCAATGAACCAGGAGGTCAAGGTTGGATTCCCAGTCAGGGCTGAATTCCCAGTCAGGGCACATGCCTGGGATAGGGGCTCCATTCCCAGTAGAGGGCATGCAAGAGGCAGCCGATCAATGACTCCCATCATTAATCTTTCTCTCTCTCTCTCTCCCTTTCCATTCCTCTCTGAAATCAATTAAAAATTAATTAATTAAAAAAGAAGAGTGTGAGGGATCAGGGCAGGGCTTCTGAGGGAGATAATGGCCTCAGAAGAGTAGTTGGGGCCCCAGAGGCTCATGGGAAATGTAGTTCGGTGTCCAGAACATTGGCCAGGGAACTGCAGAGGCTCGTGGGAAATGTAGTATGAGGTCCAAAAGGTGCTGGTCGACCTACGAGTCTGGGTGGCTCCCTCTTGGGAAGGCCAGTGACTCCCTGGAGGCCACACCGCAGGCCAAGTCTACCACTCAATACATGAAGAAAATTCCCACGCTAGCCCCCACCTCCCCTTCCACTCCCCCCCCCCCGGCGCCCCCCCCATCCCCCCCCCCCACACACACCCACACAGAGATGCGGCTTAGTATACCTGCTTCCCTGTGCATGCCGGGGGTGCCCAGGGTGGAGGAGCTCAGGGGCTCCACCTCTTGCTGCATCCTGGGAAGGCGGGTGAGGGGTGTCTCAGGAGGGTGGGAAGAAGAGCTCTGCCTGGACCACCCACCCCAGCTCCTTCTCGTCCTTGCTGCCTCCTCTTCCTTTTTGGCCCGCCGGCGAACACCCACAACAGAAGAACGGGCAGGCTGAGACCACATGGGGATCCTGGTTCCCCGGACCTCGGGGAGCCCCTGTAGGCCCCAGGTCCTTCTTTCCCACTTTCCTGCTTCTTCCTCTAGCTCTCCCTGTCTCCTTGAGTCTCTTCTCTCACCCCTCCCTCTCCCTCTCTCTTCCTCGTTCTCTCCCCATCTCTCTGCTCCCCCCCCTCTCTCCCTCTCTCCCACTTTTGTTTCCCTGATATCTCCTAATCTGTCTCTCCATCTCTCCTCTACACTTCCCCTTGATTTCTCTGACCCCTTCCTCCCCATTTCTCTCCCCCTTTCTGGTTCCTTCTCCCCAGTCTCCTCCTTTATCAGTTTCCCCAACAACTCCCCCGACCCCCGTCCTCCCCTCTATTCATAGTTGCCTGCTTTTCTCTGACCCCCTCTCCCTCTCCCTGTCTCCTTGTCTCCCTCCCCATCTCTCCCCCGTCTCCCTTTTTCATCTCTCCCCACCTCTTCCCCTCTCAGGGCTGCCTCTGCCCCACCTCTTGGCTCTTCTCCCCTCTGTCATCCCCCTTCTGTTCCCACTTGCCCTCCGTTCATCCCTGTCTCAAGCAGGAACTGGTTAGACACAGTCAAGATTCAAACGGAAACTGGGTTCTAGATGGGGGAGGGAAAGGTGAGCCGGGGGCTTGGTTGCCATGGTACCGACAGCAGGCGGGGGATGGGCTGGGGACTCCAGGGTCTGAGGGGAGGAAGGGGCGGGGCCTGGACTCCCGGGTCTGAGGGAGGAGGGGCTGGGGGCCTGGCCTCCTGGGTCCGGAGGGGAAGGGTCTGGGAGCTCCTGGGCCCCGAGTGAATTCCCATTAGGCATCCCTGTCTTTGCATCTGCCAAACGCTGGGCAGAAACTGTGCCAGAAAAGGCTGGACTTTCTCTCACTCTGTCTGCCCTCCCAGTCTGTGTCTGTACTTGTCTCTCTTCTCTCCGCTCCCAGATGTCTCTGTCTTGACTGTCTATTATTCCTGCGTGATAAGCATCAGCTCCCTGCTTCCTAGGTGGTAGCACCTTTACCTTCTGCATGTTCAGGTGTGAGCTGAACAACCAATAAGGAGCCGGTCAACCCAGGAACCAGGCGGTCACGGTTTGACTCCTAGTCAGGGCACATGCCTGGGTTGCAGCTTTGAACCCCTATAGGGGGCGTGCAGGAGGCAGCCAATCGATGTTTCTCTCATCATTGATGTTTCTCTCTCTTCCTCTCTCTGAAATCAATAAAAACATATTTTTTAAAAAACAAACAAAGAAAAAATCAATCAAGGAAACAGAGTCAACCCTTGGACTTTTGCTGAACTCGTTATTAAAGAGGGTCTTCGTTTTCCCCCTGAGGTTGGTTGCCAAGCCGGTTGGGGTCTAGGTTGGAGCTGCCGAGGGGCCATCACATTGCCATATGGTGAGACAACTTGCCTGAAAGCAAAGACCAGAGGAAAGCAGACGCCAACGATGCCAACAGTCAGATTCCTGACGATGACTGGGCTACCCGGACCCAGCCGTGCCTGAAACCCTGTCCCACACATCAACCCCCCTTATGCTCAGGTCCTTTGGGTTCCGGTCACTGGCAATGAAAACCGTCTAGACTTCACTAGACTCGTTTCCAGACTCAGTTCCTCTGTGGCCCTGGCTCCCTTCCACCGCTTCATGTCTGGGTCTCCCATCAGGCTGTCCTCCATTTCTGTCCCCAAGCCCATCCCCATAGGAAGGGAACACCTTTCATGCCACGACCACGGGCACACCTCGCCGCAGAGCCCACCAGCCCCCAGGCTCTACCCCTTCTGCCTCCTGACCCTGCTTCCTCTCCTCCTCATTCCTGGACCAGGACACCCGCTTAGCTCCACCTCTCCTGCCCGGACCCTCTCCCCAGCCTCCTTCTTGTGCTCCCATCCTCATTCCTTTCCCCCACAGGGTTGGTTCCCGCGGGTTCTTTCTGCGCCCAGAGCTGGCCCCGTCCCTCCCCTGCTCAAAGCCGCCCCGTGGCTCCCCAGCATCCCTGGACCACATTTCCGCCCCTCATCCAGGCATCTGAGATTTGCATGACCTGGTCCCACGCTCCTCTCCCATCTCACCCCTTCCAACATCTTCCAGTCACCTTTTACTCATTCTTTTATTTAGCGAGCGTCTCCCAGGCCATTCCTGCCTCCACACCCCACACGCTGTGCCTTCCGGAATGCCCCTCTCCACCCTCCTTTTCCTGGAGCCGAAGGCTCTCCCCCTTTCACAAGAACCTCAAACGCTCCTTCCTGCCGGAAGCCTCCTCCCAGGCGTGTTTGCTGTACTCTCCCGCTGCGCGTGCTTCATCTGCTCCTTTCCCAGACTTCTGGACACAGTCCACGCCTCTGCCCTGCTCGGGGATCTGCCCTGTGTCAGCCTCCCCCGCCGCCAACAGCTCCTCACTCCTCCCCGGCTCTCTGGCATCACCCGCTCAGGGAAGCGCAGAATGCGTATGTTGAGTGAATACATCAGTGACTATGTGACCCACACTCAGCAGCCCCAGCCCCATCTTCCCATCCCTTTTGGTCCTCCTGAGGCAACCCAGGGTGAAGGCGAGAACCTGGACTCTGGAGTCCAACAGGCCAGCACTGAGAGCCACGTCCAGGCTGTGCAACCTCGAGCAAATGCCTTCTCCTCTCTGCGCCTAGTATTAGCTGGCTCTTCTGGCGACCTCTCTCTCCTCCTTGGAGGGGTCCCCCCCCCCCTCTCTCTCTCTCTCTCTCTCTCTCTCTCTCTGTCTGCATCTCTGTTTCCCTCTGTGTCGCCATTTCTCTCTGTGCCTATTTTTCTTCCTCTCGCTCTACCTGTTTGTCCTTGGAGCCCTGCCTTATCTCGCTCTGTGTCTGAATTTGAATTTCTACTTCATGTATCTCTAGTTTACATCTTTCTGTGTCTGTCTCTATACCTTTCTGCATGTCTGTCTGTCTGTCTGTCTCTCTGAGTATGTTTGTCTCTGTCGCTCTATTTCTCCGTCTGTTTCTCCATGTCTATTGCTCTGCCTTAGCCCCACCTGCCTCCCACTGTCACGCCCCTCTCTCTTTCGGGCCGGATCTGTCCCACTCCCTGGCGTGGCCCACAGCCTGGGACACAAATCCCTGAATCAGCATTTTCCTCCTCTTCCGGAAATTATCTCAGCACTGCGGGGGGGGGGGGGGGGAGGGGACGCGGGGAAGCTGGTTGCAGCTGGTCAGAGGGTTTGCCTCCCCGTGTCCTCCTCCACAGCTGGCCTGCCTCTCTCCCCAGTGCTGGTTCTCTCCACGGGGCACCCAGAGAAGAGGTGCATCTGTGTTTACATGCGAGTACGTGTCTCTGGGTATGAGACTGCATTTATTTCCAGTCACATTTGTGTGTGAATCTGTAGGTATCTGTGCAAGCTCGTTCATTCATTCATGCATCCCTCCATCCATCCAACCATCCACTCATCCATCCATTTATCCTTACATCATCCTTCTATCCATCTACCCACCCGTCCATCCACTCTTCTATTCAACCATCATCCACTCATCCATTCATCATTCACTCACCTATCCATCTGTCCATCCATCCATTCATCATCTACTCATCCATCCATTTATTTTTACATCATCCTTCTATCCATCCACCCACCCATCCATCCACCCTTCTGTCCATCTATCCATCATCCACTCATCCATTCATTTATCCTTACATCATCCTTCTATCCATCCACCCACCCACCATACACCCTTCTATCCATCCATCCATCCATCCATCATACACTCATCCATCCACTCATCCATCCATCCATTCATCATCCACTCATCTATCCATCTGTCCATCCATCCACCCATCCATCCAGCCATCATCCACTCATCCATCCACTGATCCCTGTATTTATCTGTCTACTTCTTCATTCATTTATTCATGAAACTAACCAATATTTTTTGAGTGCCTATTGTGTGCCGGGCACTGTGTCAGGCAGTGGCGACACAGCAGTAAACAGATCAAAGTGCTGCCCCCATGAAGCTTATATGCTCAGCAGTCTCCCTCACTGAGCCAAACTCCCTCTTGCCCCAGGCCTTGCACAGGCTGTTCCTTCTCCCTGTAGCTGCCCCCCCCCCATTTTCACCTGACTCATGCTACTCCCCCTTCTGAGCTCAGTGCAAATGTCAACACACTCACAGCACCTGGGCTTTCCATGGTGTTTCCTGTCCCAAGGCTGGGGTTTTTGTCTTCTTTGTTCCCCGCTGCGTTTCTGGTGCCTAGAATAGTGCCTGGCACACAGTAGGTACTCAGTAAGTGTCTATCAAATGGCTGCATGGATTGAATTGAGTGAATGCAGAAGACTCTGTCTGTCTCCAGGCTCCCTGATCAGTGCTCTACGCTATTCTGCACTCCTGGTGGCGACAGGCAAGGCCCTCAAACTTCCTGGGTGCAAGCAAGGTAGTGACTGAAAGGCGGGCTCTGGATTCCGAGCTGTGTGGCTTTGGATCTCAACTCGGACACTTCCCAGCTGGGTGGCCGTGGGCAGGGCACTTCCACTCTCTGAGCCTCACTTTCCTCCCTTGTCAAATGCAGGCAAAGAGCACATACACAGCCCCGGCAGGGCGGCTCAGTTGGTTAGGCATCATTCCCATCAACCAAAGGTTGCTGGTTCAATTCCCTGTCGGGACACGTGCCAGGGTTGCGGGCTGGATCCCCAGTAGGGGGTGTGCAGGAGGCATCCGATTGAAGTTTCTCTCTTCCTCTCTCTAAAAATCAGTCATTATCTATTTTAAAGAGAATACATAAGCAAATGCATGTAATTACTAATTATTACGATAATACTAACCATTTTTCACTTTCCATACATTTCATTTAATCCTCAAAATAACTTAATGACATAGAATCTGGGTTTTTAAATTTTTCCTCGTGCGCCCTGGCCAGTTGCTCAGTCGGTTGAGCGTCATCGTGTGCACCAAAAGGTCACCCATTAGAGATTCCTGGTCAGGGCACATGCCCAGATTGCGGGTTCGATCCCCAGTTGGGGTGGGTCTGGGAAGCAACTGACCAATGTTTCTCTCTCACATTGATGTTTCTCTACCTCCCTCTCCCTTCCTCTCTCTAAAAACTCAATTAAAAAAAGGAAAAAGAAAAATGGCTTCTCACAAACAGGGTAACGGAGGCTCTGAGACTATAACCCATCCAAGGTCACACGGAGTAGGGCTGGGATGTGAACTCTGGTGCTTTGCACCCAAAGTCACACACACTGACCGGGTCACTGCAGCCGCCTCTCAACGCTTGGGCCGCCTCGGAATCTGAGTGTCTGGACCGCGCCCCGCCCCGGGAAGCTGGCAAGCCCACCTGTGCACGTGTCTGAGCGCATGCGCACGGCACACTTCCCTCCGCGTGTCTCTCCCTGTGGAACGGGGCTGCCTGTGCGCCCTGGGTGCTGGGTGCGAGGGTCAGGCTGGGAGAGCAGGCTTCGGGGAGCCTCGACCTGCGTGCACGCATTTGTGACGACGTAGCTCTGGACCCTCTCCCAGGGGGTTAACCTCCAGGAGCCTCAGTTGCCTGCGCTGTGAAACGGGAACAGCAGAACTGCACACTTGTGCTGGCCACCCTGGCTCGGTTGGTTGAGCGTCCTCCCGTGCACCAAGAGGTGGATGGTTCAGTTCCCGGTCAGGCCACACGCCCGGCGGGGCCGCTGCGGGAGGAAGCAGATCCATGTTTCTCTCTCTTCCTCTCTCCCTAAAACCAGTAAGAACATATTAAAAACAAACAAACTGCACATTAAGTAGAAAACGTTTTCATAGCACTTAGCCCGGGGTCAGCGGGGATTACCATTAACGGCTATGAATACATCAGTGACTGCTTCTTGCTTATATGTTAAGAAATAGTCATTGCCCTGGCTGGTGTGTTCAGTGGTTAGAGCGTCGCCCTGCACACGGAAAGGTCACAGGTTCCGTTCCGGTCAAGGGCTCCCACCGAGGTTGCAGGTTCGATTCCCCACCCAGTGGGGGCGTGTTTGGGAGGTACCCAATCGATGTCTCTCTCACATCAATGTTTGTTTGGTTTTCTTCTCTCTCTTCCCCCCTCCCTCCCTTCCTTCCACTCTCTCTAAAAATCAATAGAAAAAAAAATATCCTCGGGTGAGGATTAAAAAAGAATTAAATATTCATTAAGCACCTACTGGGTGTCCCTGCTTTACCAATACCAACTTTCCCCCTAAAACCTCTGGATCTCTTTGGAAACAGGTTTATTGTCCGTATTTTTTAAAAATATATTTTTATTGATTTCAGAGAGGGAAAGAGAGAGAGAGAGACATCAGTGATGAGAGAGAATCATTGATCCGCTACCTCCTGCACGCCCCCCACCGGGGATCGAGCTGCAACCTGGGAATGTGCCCTGACCGGAATCGAACCAAGACCTCCTGGTTCATGGGTCGACGCTCAACCATGAACCACACCGGCCAGGCTATCGTCCGTATTTTTTTGGATGAGGAGATTAGAGCTCAGAGCAAAGTGCGAGATGACAAAGGCAGGATTCAGACCCAGGTGCCTGCTGGCACCTCCACGCAGGCTGAGACTCCACCGCCGGCGCTGAGGCCCCGCCTCCCCTCCCACCGCGGCCCGCGGGGCTCCTCAGACTGAGGTCCCGGGTCCTGCGGAGGAGGGGGCTGCGGTGGCGGGGACGCAAGTCCCGGGGTTGGAGGGGCGGGAGGAGTGGATTCCTAGATCTGAGAATGGAGGTGGGTGGGAGCTCCGTACCCTGGGTCCTGGGAGAGGAGGTGGCTGGGCTCCCGGACTTCTCTGTTTGAAAGAAGAGGAGCTGTGGGCTGGGACCCCTGGATCCTGCGGGATCAGAAGGCCATGACGCCAGATCTCTGGATCCTCTAAGGATGCGCACTGGGTCCCTGACGCTTCGGCCCGGGGAACTCTCCCTCCTTCCTCCCAGCACCCGCGCGATTTCGGCTTTCAAGCCGCAGGTTCGGAGGGGAAGAAGGGGGGTGCAGGGGAGGAGCGGCGGACCTGCGCCAGGAGCGGGGGGAGGAGCCGAGTGGGCACCGCGGCGGGCGGCGGGCGTGCGGGCTGCGGCGGCGGCCGCGGCTCCGGTGAGTCCGCTCCTCCCTCCCCCGGGCCACAGCCCCCGCCCCAGCGCGATCTTTGGGGGCCGCCCGGGCTCGTGGGGGCGGGGTAGGTGCAGAGGCGCGCCGATCTCCCGCCGGGGAGTGGGAGTGCTGCAGCGCTCGCTGGCTGTCCCGGGGGAGGGGCAGGTGGCCCTGGAAGGGCGGGTGGGTCCTGAAACACCTGGGTGTACCCCAGCTTCTCCGGCCGACCCCCTGGGCGTGGGGATCGTTTATCCACTCCACGGTCCCTAAGGACTTAGGACTCCGAGGCCACTCTAGGTCCCGGACTTCATTCCTGTCCCTGCAGTGCTTTGGGACCCCAGCATCTCCTAACCCCCCCACCTGCAAAAAATTCCCATCCTCTGCAGCCGGGAGAGGCATTAGGGACTTCAACTCCCAGTAGCTCCTGCAGCGCCAGGCCTATAAAGTTGCTGCGGTGCGAGCCCAAGGCCTGCCGGGAATTGTAGTCTCTAAGCTCAACGGGAGGTGGGGGCTCAGAGGTGGGAGGGGGTGGCTGGATCTCCCGGGGTGCCCTGGGGTCAGCAGCTGGCCAGAGTAGGACAAGATGTGAAGCTCGGACTAAGCTTCTTCTCTCGGCCACGGCCCTCAGATCCGGCACCCCCTCTTACCACCTGGCGCGCCTGGGGACGGGTCCACAGTCCCTGGCCCGCCCTCCAACCCCCATGGGCTGCCGCCCGCCGCCTCGGCTGCCACCCAGGAGCCGGCAGGGATAAGCGCAGGTGAGTGTGGCCATGCCTGTCTCAGAAACCTGGCCTGTGCAGAATCCCCACACCTGTCCATCTGGGAGCCCAGATCCCCTGTCCCCAGTCTCCCCTGCACGCTCCTTCCAGTCCCTCTCTGATGTCTGGCTCCCAACCATGTGTCGCTATGTGCCCTCTCCCCACATCCACCTCTTTCTCCTGGTCCCCTCTCATTTATTCTCCCCCCTCCAACCTGCCTTCTGGACCCATGTCTGTCTGCCCAGCCCTCCTCTGGATCCTTTTGCCCGTCTGTGATCTCTGGCCATTATCTGTCTGTCTCTCCTTTATTTGTGCACACCATCCATTCTCCTGCTGTTTCTCTCTGAGCTACTGCTGTCCACAGTCTGCCTGGCCCTCATCACTGCCCTCTGCCTGCCCCTCTCTCACACTCGCGTGCACCGCACGGCTGTTCTTTGTAGCTGTCCATCCCAAGGCTCCGTCCCTGACTTCTGTCTGTCTATTCATCTGTCCCTCTCTTCTGAGCCCGTTTGCCTTGCCCATGATCTCTGTCTCCCTTCCCCTCATTTCTCCCTCCCTCGGCTTGGTCCTTATCTCTGCATCCTGCAGCTCCATCCCTCCCCAGCCACCAGCACACCTAACCATCTCCTCTCTCCCTACCTCCGTGCATCCCTCTCTCTTAGTCCTGTCTCTGTCCACTCTGATCTGGCCTCCTCTCCGTCCCCGGAACACGCCAAGCCCTTTCCCACCCTGGGCGGTTGCTCATGCTGTTCCTGCTACTTTGAATGCTTTTCCTGCCCCACTGGCCAGCTCCATCTCATCCTGCAGGTCGCAGAGAGCCCCCTCCCCAATGACCGCCCGCCTCCTGGTTCCTCTGTGGCACATCCTGCCACTGTTTTTCTGAGAGTGTTGTGTTGTGTATGTGTCTATGGATTTGTTTACTCATTGTCACCTCTCAGTGGGTTGTGACACCAGGAAATTAGGGAATGCATGAGGTTCGCTCATTCTGGCTGGATCTGCAGCAGTTGGCATAGTGCCTGGCATGTAGTTGGTGCTCAGTGAATATTTGTTGAAAGTACGAATAATGAATGACTATCCCTAAATTCTATCTGCTCACCTCTGCACCCCCGATCTTTGTCTCCTTGTTTGCTTACCCCCTTATTTGTGCATCCTTAATCTCTGCCCCTTGTGGCCTTCCCAGTCTCATCCTCCTGGTCCATTTGGCCCTATTCTCTGTCTTCTTGTCCACTCACATCCACCTCTGTCCCTTGTTTGTCAAACCCTTGTTACGATCTTCTTGCCTGTCCACCCCTAATTCCAGTCCTCCTGTCCATCGGCCCCTAATTTCCTTTTCCTTCTCCATTCATCCCCAATCTCTGTCCCCTTGTCCATCAGCCCCGATCTCCGTCCCCTTGTCCATCAGCCCCGATCTCTGTCCCCTTGTCCATTCATCCCCAATCTCTGTCCCCTTGTCCATCAGCCCCGATCTCCGTCCCCTTGTCCATCAGCCCCGATCTCCGGCCCCTTGTCCACAGCCCCGATCTCCGGCCCCTTGTCCACAGCCACCAATCTCTGTCCCCTTGTCCACAGCCCCGATCTCCGGCCCCTTGTCCACAGCCACCAATCTCTGTCCCCTTGTCCACAGCCCCGATCTCCGGCCCCTTGTCCACAGCCCCGATCTCTGTCCCCTTGTCCACAGCCCCGATCTCTGTCCCCTTGTCCATCAGCCCCGATCTCCGGCCCCTTGTCCATTCATCCCCAATCTCTGTCCCCTTGTCCATCAGCCACCAATCTCTGTCCCCTTGTCCATCAGCCACCAATCTCTGTCCCCTTGTCCATCAGCCCCGATCTCCGGCCCCTTGTCCATCAGCCCCGATCTCCGGCCTCTTGTCCATCAGCCCCGATCTCCGGCCCCTTGTCCATCAGCCCCGATCTCCGGCCCCTTGTCCACAGCCCCGATCTCCGGCCCCTTGTCCATTCATCCCCAATCTCTGTCCCCTTGTCCATCAGCCACCAATCTCTGTCCCCTTGTCCATCAGCCACCAATCTCTGTCCCCTTGTCCACAGCCCCGATCTCCGGCCCCTTGTCCATCAGCCACCAATCTCTGTCCCCTTGTCCACAGCCCCGATCTCCGGCCCCTTGTCCATCAGCCCCGATCTCCGGCCCCTTGTCCATCAGCCCCGATCTCCGGCCCCTTGTCCATCAGCCCCGATCTCCGGCCCCTTGTCCACAGCCCCGATCTCCGGCCCCTTGTCCATCAGCCCCGATCTCCGGCCCCTTGTCCATCAGCCCCGATCTCCGGCCCCTTGTCCATCAGCCCCCGGTCTCCGGCCTCTTGTCCATCAGCCCCGATCTCTGGCCTCTTGTCCATCAGCCCCCGATCTCCGACCCCTTGCCCACCTGCCTTTTCTCTTTCTCTTTCCACATTTACCCACTCTCTTTCCCATCTCACTCCTCACCTGCACCCTCGCTGGCCCGTCCCAAGCGCAGGACCCACCGGTCACCATGTCAGGAGACTACGAAGACGACCTCTGCCGACGGGCACTCATCCTGGTCTCAGACCTCTGTGCCAGGGTCCGAGATGCCGACACCAGCGACAGGTGCCAGGAGTTCAATGACCTGCGAATCCGGGGCTATCCTCGGGGCCCTGATGCAGGTCAGCACCCCAGCTGTCTCCCCAGCCCCTGCCTCTGCCCCTGCCCCTGCCCCTGCCCCTGCCTCTGCCTCTGCAGACCCGCTCAGCTTTCTCTTCCCTGTGGGGCTGATTCCGCTTAGAGTCCTGCCTCCATCCTGTCTGCTGCTGGTCCCCCAAAACTCTGATCGAAGGAGAAGGAGCGGTGTGGTCCATTTGACCCCTGACCTTGTGGAGTTTTGCCGTAGGCGCCCCCCACTTCCCACAGTGCTGCCATATATCCCCTACAGTTACCTTTGTGCTTGCCTGGGTTCAGATCCCACCTCTCCCAGGGCTAACCGGATGGCTTTAGGCGAGTGATTTGTCTGTGCCTGTTTCCTCATCTGGACAAAGGAGACAGTGAAAGTGACTACCTCATGGGGCAGATGAGAGACGCAAGTGATACATGTGAAGAGTTTGGCCAAGCTGGGCACACAGTGGTCATTTAATAAATGTTGGGATGTTCTTATTAAGCACCAACTGGGTAGCAGGCAGCCCGCGAGGTCCTTGGCCTGTCTCATCAACGACTCTCAGTGATCCTTGGTGGTACATACACGGAGTGGCCAGATTATTATGATCTCTGAATGCATAATAATCTGGCCACCCAGTATATATATATTAGAGGCCCAGTGCATGAATTTGTGCATGGGGGGGTGGTCTGGCCAGCCTGGCCAGGAGAAGGGGACATGGGCGGTTGGCCGGCCTGCTGGTCGAACTCCTGGTCGAGGGGACAATTTGCATATTAGCCTCTTATTATATAGGATATACACGGAGTGGCCAGATTATTATGCGTTCAGAAGTCATCACCATCTGGCCATCCAGTGTACAATCTCCGTTTTCAGTGTGGGAAACTGAGGCTCAGAAGGGTGAACTGACTTGCCCCAGGTCACCCAGCTCCAAGGCAGCGGGGTCCTCAGAGCGAGGACACGCTGTGAGTGCCACGGGCCGGCTGAGGGGCCTGGGGAGGCATGTCCCGGAGGCTGGGCGGCGGCCACAGGGCGGAATGGCCATGGCACGGCACTGAGGGGCTAGGCCCGAGGGCTGCGGCGACTTGCTCAGCGTCCCACAGCCTTAGGCGGAACAGCCAGAACGTGACCTGGGAAGTCAAGACCAGCCTCAGGTTCAGTGACTTCCTAGAAGGACCCACAGAACTCAGAAAAGGGGTTCCACGCAGGACCAACTCTCTCCTCTCCGGCAAACGGGGACTGTAAGGCTCAGGGTGGTTAAGACAGCTTCTCAAAGCCACACAGCAAGCTGGGGGTGACCCCTGAACTGCCAGGCACTCTTTTTCTCTTTGATCGTCTCTGAGCATTTGGGGCGACTTTGGTCCTCTTTCTGGGGGGGTGCCCTCTTAACAGAGAGGCACCATGTGCTAGCGATAAAGAAAACAAAGTCTGGAGACAGACTGCTGAGTTCAAATCCCAGACCTGTCGTTTACTTCCTGTGCAGCCTCCTCCAAGTCACTCAGCCTCTCTGTGCCTCAGTCTCCTCATCTTTAAAATGGGTATACAAAATAGCCACCCCACCAAAAATAAATAAATAAAATACCCACGTTGTAGGGTCACGGAGTTTAAAATAAATAATATATGTAAATTGCTTAGGACAATGCGTGGCTAATACTAAACAATTGCTTTTTAATTATTTTTTTGAAGCTTAGATCTTCCGGGACAAACAGTGGGAAGATAAATTGTGACCTCCCCGCCCTGACCCCTGACCTCTGTGCTCGCTCTCTCTAGACATCTCTGTGAGCCTGCTGTCAGTCATCGTGACGTTCTGTGGCATCGTCCTCCTGGGCGTCTCCCTCTTCGTGTCCTGGAAGTTGTGCTGGGTGCCCTGGCGGGACAAGGGCTCGGCAGTGGGCGGCGGCCCCCTGCGCAAAGAGCTAGGCCCTGGGGTCGGGCTGGCAGGCCTGGTAGGCGGCAGTGGGCACCACCTGGGGGCTGGCCTGGGTGGCCACCCCCTGCTGGGGGGCCCACACCATCATGCCCACACCGCCCACCACCCGCCCTTCGCTGAGCTGCTGGAGCCAGGCAGCCTGGGGGGCTCTGACACCCCTGATCCCTCCTACTTGGACATGGACTCCTATCCAGAGGCCGCCGCGGCAGCTGCAGTGGCTGCTGGGGTCAAACCGAGCCAGACATCGCCTGAGCTGCCCTCAGAGGGTGGGGCAGGCTCTGGGCTGCTCCTGCTGCCCCCTAGTGGTGGTGGTTTGCCCAGTGCCCAGTCACATCAGCAGGTCACAAGCCTAGCACCCACCACCAGGTGAGACCCGTTGATGGGCTGGGGGTTCACTCTGAACGTCTGCTCCTCCTCTGTGTCTGTTTCCCACCTATGGCTCTCCTGAGCCCTGGGGGAGGAAGGGGTTTGGGGTGTGGACTCCTAGATCCTGGGGATAAAGGAGGTTGGGGGCCCAGACTCCTGGGTCTGGGAGAGGAGAGGGAGGAGCCTAGAGTCCTTGGACCTCAGGGAGAAGGGGCCTGGAGGTCTGCACTCCCGGGGCCAGAGGAAGAAGGAGGCTGGGGGCAGAACACTAAGCAGGTGGAAAGAATGAGGGTTAGGACCCCCTCCCCTCCCCCGCAAGACCCTGAGGCAAAAGGCAGTCCACAGGCCTGAGTGTTGGAAACACAGAGGTGAGCAGGCAGACAAGCCCTGCCCTCATGTCATCCACAACCCAGGGGAAGTGGGCACCCCAGTGGGCTGTCTGGGTCCGGTCTGGCCAGCCAGGCCAGTGCTGCAGGGAGGCAGCTCGGGAACTGCGGCCATGGGCTGTGATATATCACGTTGATTGAATTATGGATATTGAACCATCCTTGCATTCCTGGGGTGAAACCCACTTGGTCAGGGTAGATGATCCTTCTAATGCATGTTGAATCTGGTTTGCCAATTTTTGCACCTATGAACATCAAGGATATTGACCTGTAATTTTCTTCTTTTGACAAAAAGGGAAGACAGGTTAGGGAGAAATGCAGATCGGGGTTGAGGGGGTCTGGGCCCTGTGCAGCCCCAGGGGCCCATGGGAAAGTTATTCTGAGTCACCAGCTTGAGGTTCAGAGGGGACTCCTGGAGGCTGTTGCCCAAGCAGGTCTGGGCTGGAGCCAGCTTAGAGAAGGGGAAATTGAGGCTCAGAGCGTGCCAGTGGCTAGCTCCAGGTCACCGTGAGCAGAGGTGGGGATTTGCTGCCCCCTAGCTGTGGGGTGTGGGGAGGAGGCAGGGAGGGGTCTCCCAGATCTTCATTCAGATGCAAGGATCAGAGCCACCCACCACCCCTTGGTCTTCCCCACCCCCCTGCAGGTACCCAGCCCTGCCTCGGCCCCTCACCCAGCAGACGCTGACCACCCAGCCAGACCCGGGCAGTGAGGAGCGGCCACCCGCCCTACCCTTACCCTTGCCAGGTGGTGAAGAAAAGGCCAAGCTCATCGGACAGATCAAGCCAGAGCTGTACCAGGGGACTGGCCCCGGCAGCTGGCGCGGCGGCGGGGCCCTGGGCTCTGGGGAGGCCGGTGCAGGGGCACCCTGCGGCCGCATCAGCTTTGCCCTGCGGTACCTCTATGGCTCTGACCAGCTCGTGGTGCGGATCCTGCAGGCCTTGGACCTCCCGGCCAAGGACTCCAATGGCTTCTCAGACCCCTATGTCAAGATCTACCTGCTGCCTGACCGCAAGAAAAAATTTCAGACCAAGGTTCGGGCGGCAGTCTGGGCACTGGGTCCCACTGAGGAGGGGCTGGGAGTCTGGACTCCTGGGTCTGAGGGAGGAGGGGCTGGGGGCTTGGGGGCTGGGGCCTGGACTCCTGGGTCTGAGGGAGGAGGGGCTGGGGGCCTGGGGGGGCTGAGGGCCAGGATTCCTGGGTCTGAGGGAGGAGGGGTTCAGGGGCTAGGGGGCTGAGGGCCTGGACTCCTGGGTCTGAGGGAGGAGGGGCTGGGGGCCTGGAGGGGCTGAGGGCCAGGATTCCTGGGTCTGAGGGAGGAGGGGTTCAGGGGCTAGGGGGCTGAGGGCCTGGACTCCTGGGTCTGAGGGAGGGGGGAGCTGGGGGGCTGGAGGGGCTGAGGGCCTGGACTCCTGGGTCTGAGGGAGGAGGGGCTGGGGGCCTGGGGGGGCTGAGGGCCTGGAATCCTGGTCTGAGGGAGGAGGGGCTGGGGGGGTTGGGGGCTGGGGCCTGGAATCCTAGGTCTGGGGCGGAAGGGCTGGTAGGCATGGTGTCTGTTCCCCGCCCCCGCCAGGTGCACAGGAAGACCCTGAACCCCGTGTTCAACGAGACGTTTCAGTTCGCGGTGCCCCTTGCTGAGCTGGCCCAGCGCAAGCTGCACTTCAGCGTCTATGACTTCGACCGCTTCTCCCGGCACGACCTCATCGGCCAGGTGGTGCTGGACAACCTCCTGGAGCTGGCCGAGCAGCCCCCGGACCGCCCGCTGTGGCGGGACATCGTGGAGGGCGGCTCGGTCAGTGGCTTCGCAGCCCCTCCGCCCCCTCCTTGCCCTTGACTTCGTCACCTTCTAACTTCTGGGCCCCGGAGTTTCCTCTTACATTTTGTTTTATTGCAAAAGCTCTCGAGCACACAAGAGTAGAGCATGCCCCCTGCCCGCCACGCTTATCAAATAGGAACACTTCGCCTGGGCCCAGGTTTCTCAATTCCGACCCCCCTTGACCTCTGATGGCAACAGCCGAGAAAATGAGCATAGGTGCCCAGGTACCCTCCCCCCCTCCGCCAGACAGCTTCATCCAAACTTCAACCCATGACCTCATGACTTCTGCCCTCTGACCTCAGATTCCTGACCCGAGTTCTGGCTTTTCTTTTTCTTTCCTTTAAAAACCAAATGTTGTTATGGATTTCAGCGGGAGAGGAAGGGAGAGGGAGAGAGAAACATCAATGGTGAGAGAGAATCACTGATCGGCTGCTTCTTGCATGCCGCCTGCTGGGGATCGAGCCACAACCCAGGCACGTGGCCCGACCGGCGGTTGAACCCTGACCTCCTGGTTGCTGGGTGGATGCCCAACCACGGAGCCAGGCCACCGGGCCGGCTCCT
Organism: Corynorhinus townsendii; assembly: GCA_026230045.1. Lineage (NCBI taxonomy): Eukaryota > Metazoa > Chordata > Mammalia > Chiroptera > Vespertilionidae > Corynorhinus > Corynorhinus townsendii. The sequence goes on along the minus strand of JAPDVU010000011.1, from coordinate 47,233,868 downwards.
GTTCTTCCAGCTTCCTTCCCTGTCCCAGCTCCTGACTTCCCATTCCCAGACTTCCTGAGCCCCCAACCCTTCGGATCGCTGAACACTTTACACCTCCAACTCTGGACCTCCAAACTCTCCCATTTAATCTAATCCGGTTTCTTCCAAGTCTCCACCCGAGTCCTAAAAGCCTATCCCCCAGGCCTTAGAGGGCCTGGGATCCGAACGCCCTGACACCCCCCAGGTCCCCAGCATTCAGATAGTAGGACCCACCGCACCCCACTGGCCCCCTTCCTCATGTCTCAGGATCCTCAGCCCCCCATTCTGGAACCTCATTCTCCTGTATGCCCGCCCCTCCCCACCCCCCTCCTAGTCCTTCTTGGGTGTCCTGATCCCTTCCTCCTCAGAGCCTCGGCCCTCTCCATCCCAATCTAGGGGTTCCCCACATTCCACTCTGCCAATCCGGGGAAGCTGTGTGTATCGGGGGTGGGTGGGGGGTGAGCCTTGTCCTCACACCAGGAGAGGGCAGAGGGCTGCTGCCCACATGAAGGCCATGCTTGGGATCCTTGCTTCCTCTGGGCCTCAGTTTCCCCATATGTACAATGACGTAGTTGAATGGGGTGCCTGTGGCTCTGCCTGCAGCCCCTTCACGGGGCTCTCCATGGTCTGCTCGCTCAGTCCAAGCCCAGCCTTGAGAACCAAGTGTCTGATTCCAGGGTCCCTCCCCAAGGCCCCCATCTGTCCCGCTCTCCCCCCACACACCACTGTCCTAACCCCACCCGGAGGCCCTCTCCCCACATCCATCTTTGTCTCCTGTGTCTGTCATCCTCGTTTTCTCGCTCGCTCTGTCACTCAGGGTCTGCACTCGTTCATGTGTCCATTCATTCCTCCAACAACTGGGCTCTTTCTGCAGGACCAGGAGCCGGGCCCCCCGGAGTCCACTGTCAGGGGCCAGCGTGAGGGACAGGAGGGGGGTCTGCTCAGGGCTGCCTGGGCTCTGGGAGCTCGAGGCAGGAGGTGACAGCTGAGCTTGGAGAGAGGAGGGAACAGCCAGCCGGGGGGGCGGGGCCTGGAGGGGGGCGAGTGGGGAGTCCAGGGGCCGAGGCCCAGGTCAGTGTGGTTGGGAGGCCAGGCGCCCTGAAGAGCTGCAGGCAGGCGGGGCGTGGGCCCGGCCAGCTCTGGCCGCTGCCCTGTGTCTGCAGGTCCGTGGGGGAGGGTCTGTCCCCCAGAGCCTCCCTCTGGGCCGGCAGGTCTCCTGCCTCCCTAAGACTGGCTTCTCCGCCTGTGTCTTCTCGGTCTCCCTCTGTCGGGGTCCCTGGCCCTCTCGCTGGGTCCCCATGGGCCTGGGTCTCTGTTTCTCTTACCTGAGAGCTCGGTGGGTCAGCTGCAGCTCTCAGGGCTTCGGTCTCTTTCTCACTGCGGCCTCCGCTCTGTGTCCCTCCCGGCTCTGCCCCCACTCCTGCCTCTTCCCATCCACCCAGCAACAAACCCGCGTTGACCGTTGACCATGGCAGTTAGCTGCATGGGGTCACCAGGTTTGGCCCAGAGTCAGATGAAGTGAATGGACACCAGGGAGGAGAGTGCTGGAGGCTGGGGTGGGCCAAGACTTGGGGAGACTGAGGTGGGGGTCGCTAAACCCCGTTTCCCCACTATAGGAAAAGGCGGATCTTGGGGAGCTCAACTTCTCACTCTGCTACCTCCCCACGGCTGGCCGCCTCACCGTGACCATCATCAAAGCCTCTAACCTCAAAGCCATGGACCTCACCGGCTTCTCGGGTAGGTTCTGAGGGGGCCTGGGTCTGAGGGAGGAGGGGCTGGGGGCCTAGACTCCTGGGTCTGAGGGAGGAGGGGCTGGGGGCCTGCGCTTCTGGGTCAGAGGGAGGAAGGGCTGGGGGCCTGGACCCCTGGGTCAGAGGGAGGAGGGGCTGGGGGCCTGGACCCCTGGGTCAGAGGGAGGAGGGGCTGGGGGCCTGGACCCCTGGGTCAGAGGGAGGAGGGGCTGGGGGCCAGGACTCCTGGATCTGAGGGAGGAGGGGCTGGGGGTCTGCGCTTCTGGGTCAGAGGGAGAGGGGCTGGGGGCCTGGACTCCTGGGTCAGAGGGAGGAGGGGCTGGGGGCCTAGACTCCTGGGTCTGAGGGAGGAGGGGCTGGGGGCCTGCGCTTCTGGGTCAGAGGGAGGAGGGGCTGGGGGCCTGGACCCCTGGGTCAGAGGGAGGAGGGGCTGGGGGCCAGGACTCCTGGATCTGAGGGAGGAGGGGCTGGGGGCCTGGGCTCCTGGGTCAGAGGGAGGAGGGGCTGGGGGCCTGGACCCCTGGGTCTGAGGGAGGAGGGGTTTGGGGTTGGACTCCTGGGTCTGAGGGAGGAGGGGTTTGGGGTTGGACTCCTGGGTCAGAGGGAGGAGGGGCTGGGGGCCAGGACTCCTGGATCTGAGGGAGGAGGGGCTGGGGGCCTGGGCTCCTGGGTCAGAGGGAGGAGGGGCTGGGGGCCTGGACCCCTGGGTCTGAGGGAGGAGGGGTTTGGGGTTGGACTCCTGGGTCTGAGGGAGGAGGGGCTGGGGGCCAGGACTCCTGGATCTGAGGGAGGAGGGGCTGGGGGCCTGGACTCCTGGGTCAGAGGGAGGAGGGGCTGGGGGCCTGGACCCCTGGGTCAGAGGGAGGAGGGGCTGGGGGCCTGGACTCCTGGGTCAGAGGGAGGAGGGGCTGGGGGTGGAAAGGCTGGGGACCCAGACCCTTGGGAGGGAGGGGTCTCAGAGAGGAATTGGGGTTCAGCTCTCCACGCCCACCCCAGACCCCTACGTGAAGGCCTCTCTGATCAGCGAGGGGCGGCGCCTCAAGAAGCGGAAAACCTCCATCAAGAAGAATACGCTGAACCCCACCTACAATGAGGCGCTGGTGTTCGACGTGGCCCCCGAGAGCGTGGAGAACGTGGGGCTCAGCATCGCAGTGGTGGACTATGACTGGTGAGGGGAGCGTGGGGAGCGGGGTGGGGGGGGTGGCGGGGGGCGCGGGGCGGTCTGGGGCCAGGGCAGGAGGGGCAGGAGGGGCGGGGTGGGGAGGGGCCCGGCTCCTCCTCCCTCCCCGATGCTCACCCCCCTCCCCCCACCGCCAGCATCGGCCACAACGAGGTCATCGGCGTGTGCCGCGTGGGCCCCGACGCTGCCGACCCCCACGGCCGCGAGCACTGGGCAGAGATGCTGGCCAACCCCCGCAAGCCCGTGGAGCACTGGCATCAGCTGGTGGAGGTGAGTGGGCGCCGCCCCCCGCCCCCGCGCCCCTTCATTTCTTTGGAGGCAGAGGCCCAGGTTCCAATCCCGCTCCATCAGCCTTCGCTGTGTGACTCACAAGCAGCCACGCACCCTCTCTGTGCCTCAGTTTCCTCACTAGCATCTGCTGTTAGCACAGAGGTGGCGGTGGGCGGGCCAACGCAGGGCCGAGCGCCTGCCTCTCAGCAAGGTTCTCACTTCTCAGACGCCAAGCCCGCCATGAAGGGGAAACGGCGACAGCACGGCGCAGGGTGGGAGTTTTTTTAAAATGTTTTCATTGATTTCAGAGAGGGAGAGAGAGCTAGAAGCATCAACGATGAGAGAGAACCCGGGCCCTCCAGTCCGCAGGCTGCCGCTCCATCCACTGAGCCAAACCAGCTAGGGCAGGCTTGGGTTTTTGTTTTTTGTTTGTTTGTTGTTGTTTTTTTTGAAAAGCCAGGTGTGAAATCTGTGGATGGTGGCTTACCGGACGGGGATCAACACTTTCTTTAATAAAGGAGAAAGGGAAGTCGAAGTAGAACAGCACAGAGAAGGCCACAGGGCAGTTCCCATTGTAAGGATCGGTGTTACCTTGCTTCCGGTCCTGCGGGTTGTGATCCAAAAAGTTGGGACGTCTGAAAAGTAGAAGGAATGCGGATGGGGGAAGGGGCTGCCCCTTAGGGGTCCGCGAGGGCTCCCAGGAGGGGGTGGCGTTTGATCAGAGGGGCCTGGAGGTTGAGAGGGAATGGGCTCAGCGAAGGTTTGAAGGAGAAGGTTGCAGGGAGCGGGCACCTGGCACCCTAAGAAGCGGAGCGGAGGCCAGGCCAGAGGGGGGGACTCCGAGGGAGGGTACCCGAGGGGGGAGGCCGGAGGGCCCTTCGGGCCAGTGGGCCTGGAGCGCAGAGGGAAGGGGGCGGGCCAGATCACACGAGGCCCTGGGGGTCACTCGGGAACCTTGACAATTTTTTTTAATTAAAAATAAGATCAGCCCTAGTCGGTTTGGCTCAGTGGATAGAGCGTCGTCGGCCTTCGGACTGAAGGGTCCCAGGTTCCATTCCGGTCAAGGGCACATGCACGGGTTGCGGGCTGGATCCCCAGTCGGGGGCGTGCTGGGAGGCAGCCGATCAATGATTCTCTCTCATCATGGATGTTTCCATCTCTCTCCCCCTCTCCCTTCCTTTTTGAAATCAGTAACAAATATATTTTATTTTTAAAAATCATGAGGTGGCCCTCGCTGGTCTCACTCAGTGGTTAGAGCCGGTGGGGGCTCGGTGAGAGGTAACCAATCTATGCGCCTCTCTGCCAGCAATGTTTCTCTCTGTGTCTCTCCCTCTCCCTTTCACACGCTCTTAAAAAACCAAAACCCGCTGGTGAGGATGAACAGCAGAGAAACAAACAGATCGTCAGGTGGCCCAGAGGAGTTTTCAAACGTGGCCACTCTCTCATTAAAGCCAAGAAAAGAAAAGGAGTTGATTTTGAAAAATTATTTTTTTAAATATATTTTTATTGCTTTCAGAGAGGAAGGGAGAGGGCGAGAGAGAGAAAAACATCAATGATGAGAGAGAATAATTGACTGGCTGCCTCCTGCACGCCCCCTACTGGGGATGGAGACGGAAACCCGGGCACGTGCCCTTGACCAGAATTGAACCTGGGACCCCTCAGTCCGCAGGCCAACACTCTATCCACTGAGCCAAACCAGCTGGAGCTGAAAAATTATTGTTGAATTTGATGCTATTAAAGCCAAGGAAGAAAAATTATAGTAAATTCAGTTGAGGGCATAAATAAAACATTTACACTTAAAATGCTGTGAATTTCAATACAGTTACTCTTCATTCTTTTCAATTACTTTGATATTGCAGAAAAATAACCATTAACATTTGTAAAAATTGGGTGTGTATTTTTTTTTGTTTGTTTAAGGTTCTGATATGCCATAGGACTTGCCGTTATTAAATTTTATATTTTGTTCATCATGGATTTTTTTGCATTAATTTAGATTTTTTTTTTTTTATCCTCACCCGAGGATATTTTTCCATTGATTTTTGAAGAGAGTGGAAGAGAGAGGGAAAGGCAGAGAGAAACATCGATGTGAGAGAAACTTCGATTGGTTGCCTCCAGCATGAGCCCTGAGCAGAGCCCACGGCCGGGAAGGAACCTGCAACCGAGATACATGCCCTTGACCGGAATCGAACCCAGGACCCTTCAGTCCGGAGGTCGACACTCTACCCACTGAGCCACACCAGCCAGGACACATTAATTTAGATTTTTTTTAATATCTCACTCCCCTGGCACGTATCTTGATTGCTGAGTCTGAGGGAGGAGGGGCAGGGGACAGCATCCCTGGTCCCTGGGGTGATGGAGCTAAGGCAGGTCACGCCCGCCCGCTCTCTGCCCTCACCCACATCGCCTCCCTGCCCACCCTGCAGGTCTGGACCTTAAATGTGGTGCCCGGTGAACCCTCACTGCCGCTCTCCAGTGCAGCCCCACCCCCTGCCCCCGTTGGCCCGTTGCTCGGCGGTAGGAGGGATGTCAGGGCTGAGCGTGCAGCTCAGATTGGAGTTTTCAAAAGAATGGGGCTCTACTTAGGCCGACAGATGGCAGCTCCGCCCTCCTCCTGGCGTTCTCTGGTCTCCTAATGCCCTCACTCATTCATTCCAAGGGCTTCTCCAGCAGCTCCCGGGGGCCGTGCTCAGGCTGGGCCGCGCTGGAGAAGCCTGGACCCTGACTTCCAGCCGATAGTTCTGTGTGGCCCCAGAAGGTCTTTCTCCCCCCGGAGCTGACCCTGTCCCCTCTCTCCTCACCGCCCTCCCTGGGCTCCCCAGCGCCCCCAGGACAGAGTCTCCGCCCCCCTCAGGTCCTGCACAGGCTGCCCCACGCACCCCTGTGGCCTCATCGCTCCTCACATTTCCAGGGACTTGATCTTTTCTTTTTAAAAATATATTTTTATTGATTTCAGAGAGACGAAGGGAGAGAGAGGGAGGGAGAGAAACATCAATGATGAGAGAGCATCATGGATCGGCTGCCTCCTGCAGGCCTCACACTGGGGATCGAGCCTGCAACCTGGGCATGTGCCCTGACTGGGAATGGAACCTTGACTTCCTGATTCAGAGGTCGACACCCAACCACTGAGCCATCAACCACCGGCCAGGCCAGTGACTTTATCGTTGTGCCTCAGTTTCCCTGTCTGTAAAACAAAGCTGTCATTCCACTTGCCCCATCTCCTCCGAGCTGAGTGAAGAGCATTGTGACTGAGGAACGCGGGACGGGTCTTCTCCTGTTGGTGATTAGTGACTGCTTTGCCTCTGCCCCTCCCTCCTGAACCTCCTGAATGTTCCATTTCAGGAAAAGACTTTGACCAGCTTCACAAAAGGCGGCAAAGGATTGTCAGAGAAAGAGAATTCAGAGTGAGGGGTAAGGAACCCAGAGGATTGGGGGGACTCAGGGTCCACACTTCTGAGTCTGAGGGAGGAGGGGCTGGGGGCCTGGGCTCCTGGGTCTGAGGGAGGAGGGGTGGGGGTCTGGACTCCTGGGTCTGAGGGAGGAGGGGCTGGGGGGCTGGACTCCTGGGTCTGAGGGAGGAGGGGCTGGGGGCCTGGACTCCTGGGTCTGAGGGAGGAGGGGTGGGGGTCTGGGCTCCTGGGTCTGAGGGAGGAGGGGTGGGGGTCTGGGCTCCTGGGTCTGAGGGAGGAGGGGCTGGGGGCCTGGACTCCTGGGTGTGAGGGAGGAGGTGTGAGGGCTGGACTCCTGCGTCTGAGGGAGGAGGGCTGGCAGCCCGCATTCTTGGCCCCTGGGGTGTGATGGAGCCACGGCAGGTCAGGGCCCGCTCTCTGCCATCACTGACATCTCTCTGCCCGTCCTGCAGGTCTGGCCTAAGGCCGGGATCGGACCAGGCCCCTCAGGACCCCATTCCTTCCTGCCCGGACCATGAACTCATCTCCTCAAAGCCATAACGTCCGAGCTGCGTGGTGCGGGCGGCCCTGGGCCTGCCCATCCTTCTGCCCCGGAGGCGGGAGGGTGGAAGGCCAGTGGGCCCAGCTCCCTGTTTCAGGGCAGGGGCATTCGGTCTCCACTGTGTCTGTCTGTCCTTCCCTGGGGCTCCCCTTCCAGGCAAGGGGCCGTGCATGTCTGGGGGACCCCAGCCCCCCAAACCCTCCGTCTGTCTCGCTTGTCTCTTGCTGTTTGTTGAAGACTTGGTGTCCTGACCCTCCTTCTCACCGTGAATGTCAACGGACCAATCCCCCGTGTTCCCCAGACACACACACACCTGGGTGTACCCCTCTGTGCGCCAAACCCCGCGTCTGGCCGATCCCCCCACTGCTGCTGCTATCAACACCAGAATAAACACCGTGGGTCTCACTCCACCCGGGCTCCTGTCCTCTCTGGGACCCGGAAGCTGGGCTGGACCATCCTGGCTCCGGGTTCAGACCCATGACCCATCTGCGTTGGCAACCGAATTGGTCTCTCTGAGCCTTAGTTTGTAAATGTCCCATTGGCCAGGATCACTAAGATTATAGGGCACAAAAAATGCAATCCAGACTACCATAACCGCCTGCAGAACTGGAAGACCTCTGTCTACGGCAAGCCTGAGCGTACAGGAGGATTTCAGGCACGGTTCGATCCAGGTGCTAAAGGACCCTGCTTATCTGTTGGCTCTGTTCCCAAGCCAAGTCTTTGCAGCGGCAATACGATGGCCCTTTGGAGCCCCCGGCGTATCCTGCCGCATCGGTCATGGTGCCTTCAGCTGCGTTTCCCATGGAAAGAGCTGAAAGGGTAGCGCTGGCTTTTGCACAAATAACAAATCTTTCAGAGACACAGAGTCCCAGGGTTGGCATCTTTGAGATTCGGTTTGCCTTCCCGTCCTGAGTACAAGCCGTCTTCACACTCTGTTCTCACAGGGTGGCAGCAAAAACAGGAACTGTGGACAGGGCCTCCCCTACGTAACTGGTCTTTTTTCTCCCCAGAAGCGTTCGCCTTGCTTCTCGTTCGCCAGAACTGGGTTTGATGGCCACCGGGAGTTGAAAAGCCGTCTGGGGAAGTGAGCCTCTGTCCCTTTCCAGTCTCTGTCGGGGCGTGGGCCTTGTCAGCGTTAAAGTACAGAGAGGGGAAGGGTGGACAGGAGGAAATTAACAACACCTGCTATAATCACCCTGAGACCAGGTCATTTCAGAGGAAACCAAATCAGGGTCTCCAATTGGTTGCGCTTGGGTCTTGGATGACCACCTCTGGCCAATCCTGTGTCCAGTGAGCAAGCTTGCTCTTGGGCCCGCCCCCTGCCATGACTGACTTCCCCTCCCCCTCCCCTGACCATCCCCCCAGGGATTGGCCCAGGCCACCCCTTCCCCCCCCCCCCCCCCCCCCCCCCCCCCCCCCCCCCCCCCCCGCTGCAGGATCTCATCCTTTCTTGCCCAGCGAGGAACTCATTTCCTGCAGTCATATCTTCTTTAGTAGAGAACATAAGGATCCCTTGATTGACAGCCCCAGCAGGATCAGATGGCAGTAGACAGGGCACAGTCCTTCAAAGTAGTAAATGCCCCAGTCCAGGCCGCTGTGGGCTGCTTGGCATTAATCCACATGCACTTGCCCGATAAACACCATTTCAAAAAAATTCTACCGTGAAAAATGGCCCAACCACTGCATTCGTTCGCTAGGGCGGCTGTAAAAAACGAGCACGCCAGCTGGCCAAAGACGACAGAGATGGATTCTCGCAGCGCTCGGGAGGCCGGAGTCTGCAGTCCGAGGCCCTGGGACTCCGGCCGCCTCTCCCCGAGGCTGCCTTGGCTTGAGGATGCATCACCCCAACCTTTGCGTCTGTCTTGCCTCCTGGGTTTCTCTCTCTCCCATCTCCCTTTGCCTGTCTCTTTCTGTGCACACACAACACTAACGTTTTCATAACGAGGAGGCTGTGTACTGTACTCTCTTTTCTCAAGGAGCAAGCTGCACTCTTCAAGCCCGAATAAATGTCAAGGCTATAAAGGCACCATATCATTTGTCAAGTGTAGCTTAAGGGTAAACAGGGCAGCCTATTAGCGTCCGCAAGAATTGCCAAGTTCATTTTAACCCGATAAATAGCTTGAAAATAGACATCCCATCACGCCAAAGAAACGTACTCTTTGAATTCATGTCGTATCGCCCTGGCCAGGAGGCGCAGTTGGTTGGAGCATGGTCCCCTACACCTAAAGGTTTTAGGTTCAATTCCTGGTCAGGGAGCAATACCCAGGTTTTGAGTTTGGCCCCCGTTTGGGTCACCTACCAGAGGCAACCCATCGATGTCAGCCCCCCCTCCCCCCCCCCACACACACACTTCCCCCCTCTAAACGTGTCCTCAGGTGAAGATTACAAGAAACTTGCGTTGCCTGGTCAGTTGTGCTCAGTGTTCGAGCACCGGCCTTTGCACGGAAGGGCCCTGGGTTCCGTTCCAGGTTAAGGGCACATACCTGCCCGGGTTGCAGGTTTGATCCCCGTCTCCTGTGGAGGCACCTGCAGGAGGCAACCAATAGATGTGTCTCTCTTACATCAGTGTCTCTCTGTCTGTCTCTCCCCCTCCCTCCCTCCCTCCCTCCCTCCACTCTCCCTAAAAACCAATGGAAAAAATATCCTCGGGTGAGGATCAACAACAAAAGATGTAATATCGCCCTAACCGGTTTGGCTCAGTGGATAGAGCGTCGGCCTGCGGACTGAAGGGTCCCAGGTTCGATGCCGGTCAAGGGCATGTACCTGGGTTGCGGGCACATCCCCAGTAGGGGGCGTGCAGGAGGCAGCTGATCGATGTTCCTCTTATCGATGTTTCTAATCTCTAGCCCTCTCCCTTCCTCTCTGTAAAAAAATCAATAAAATATATTTTTAAAAATTTAGTGTCATACTCTACTGGTTTCTTGGGCAGTTTGCTAGTTTATTTTTTAATATATATATATATATATATTTTATTGATTTCAGAGAGGAACGGAGAAGGAGAGCTAGAAACATCAATGATGAGAAAGAATCACTGATCGGTTGCCTCCTGCACGCCCCCTACTGGGGATTGAGCCTGCAACCCAGGCATGTGCCCTTGACCAGGATCAAACCAGGGACCCTTCAGTCCGCAGGCCCACACTCTGTCTGCTGAGCAAAACCGGTAGGGTGCTAGTTTACTCTTTGTAATCTTCGATGGTGCCACCATCTTCAGCAAGAGTTTATCTGGCATGCAAATGAGCTTTGAAGTCAGGTCTAGATTCAAATTCCTCCTCTCCACATATCAGCTCTGTGAGTTTGGGCAAAGTTTATAACCTTGCTATGCCCCAACTTCTTTAGCTGTAACATAGAGGAAATGCCTACTTCATAAGAATGTGGTGAAGATGACATAAAACAATGCAGTGAGACGCTTAGCACAGTATTCGGCATACAGTAACGTGGCTCAGAAATTAGCTGTTAAGCCCAGCCGGTGTGGCTCAGTGATTGAGCATCGACCCAAGAACCAGGAGGTCATGGTTGGATTCCAGGTCAGGGCACATGCCTGGGTTGTGGGCTTGACCCCCAGTAGGGGGCGTGCAAGAGGCAGCTGATCAATGATTCTCTCATCATTGATGTTTCTCTCTCTCTCCATCTCTCTTCCTCTCTCTGAAATCCAATAAAAACATATTTTTAATTAGCTGTTAATATTGATAATAATGGCGATTATAATTGCTAATGACTATCCTATTATTAGAATATATGTTTGTTCATTAGGAATCTCTGTAACTGCTTTACTAATGACTGACCTAGTATATAAGTATCAGCTGTTCCAGACGGGAGCAAGATGTTTGCGTGCAGGGAAATGTAACAGGACAATATTTTTACCACCAGTCTGCCCTGAATAGGCGTATGCTGGTTGCAGTCATTCCTACGTGTCTTACTTTTTTCTACCTTTCTCTTATATTGGACTCAGGGACCACTCTAAATCCAGGCTCATCTTATCTGGAGATCCTTAATGGCATCCACCTTGAAAAACAGGTTATCACTAATATAAATGGAAAGTGAACTGTAAGCCGAAACTGGGTTAGCTCAGTGGATAGAGCGTCGGCCTGTGGACTCAAGGGTCCCAGGTTCGATTCCAGGCAAGGGCATGTACCTTGGTTGCGGGCATATCCCCAGTAGGGGGTGTGCAGGAGGCAGCTGATCGATATTTCTAGCTCTCTATCCCTCTTCCTTCCTCTCTGTAAAAAAATCAATAAAATATATTTTTTAAAAAAAGAAAGAAAATGAAATGTAAATTGACCACGGGAGTCAACAATCCCACTCCTAAAATTTACCCATGAGAAAGAAAAACGTATGTCCACGCAAATTTTCACAGCAACCATGTTCATAAGAGCCCCCGAAATGCCCATCAACAGGAACGGGGAAACACTGTGGCGCGTCCATGGGATGGAATAATACCCAGCGACAAAAAAGAACGACTTACTGATCAACGTGGCACCAGGGGTAAATCTCAAAAACAGTGTACCTTACGATGACACAAAAGAGTACAGACGATATGACTCCATTCATGTGACGTTGTAGACTAGAGGGACAGAATCAGGTCAGGCCTGCCCGGGGCGCAGGGAGTGGGGCGGGGGGAGGATCACACACAGGCATGAAGGAAACTTTTGGGACCGTGAACCTGTTCTATCTCTTGATGGTGCAGGTGGCCACACACTGTGTACAACTGTCAAAAGTCAGGGAAGAGTACCCTTCAAGTTGGTACAGCTAACACTTTTTGAGTCGTGGGAACATACACACAACATAAAGTTTACCATCTTCACCCTTTTTAAGTGCACAGTTCAGTAGCGGTAAATACATGCACATTGTTGTGCAACCAATCTCTGGAACTCCTCCACCCTGCAAAACGGAAACTTTACTACACCCATTAAACAACTCCCCATCCTCCCCTCCCCCAGCCCCGGGCAATCACCGTTCTCCTTCCTGGCTCTATGGGTTGACTGCTCTAGGTCTCTAAGTGGAAGCATATAATTGTAACAAATGCACCACACTCACGCAAGGTGTTAATAATAGGAAGGGTTCGGGCACAGGGTTCCATTATACCCCATTGGGTCGTTCGATTTTTCTGTAAACCCAAAAAGTCTGTGAGTTTTTTTTTAAATCGTGGGTAACAGATGTCAGTCAGGCAAACAGCAGGTGTCCGTTACACAGGTCCATAGCTGCCGACGGTGTCCTCTCTAACAATAGTTTGCACGTCTGGGAGTGATGATGGAGTCTAGCAGAGACAATACAGGTGAATGTCCTTTGCAAATGTGAGTACCTGAGACCAAGGTCACACATTATTCCTGGGCACACTGCTTCTCCCGTCCCTCCGGTGATACAGTTCTCTAAGGCCTTATGATTTTGCTATTGCAGAGAGATGCAGCCAATCGAGAGTGGCTCGCCAGTGACGTCACCAGTCACCAAGGCTTCCTAGGGCCCCGCACACAGTAGCGCCCTCTCGCGGGCTAAAGGGAGGCTGTACTTGAAAGAGCCGGCAGAATTCCGTTGCCCCGTTCAACACTCCTCACGCCCCCTGGCCACTCAAGTCACTTTCCACTGCCAGTGCCGAGGGGAGACACCCCGCCAGCGGAGAGAAATGCCGAGAGGGAAAGATCAACATTCTCTGGCATCCAATCAGAGATAGGCATTGACTCGCCAAGCATCCAACCAAATAGCGCAGGTATCCGATTAGATAGGGTAGAGTTGCCATGACGACACGAGTCTGTAAGGTTTGCAGGGTCTGTGAGCTCAGGAACTGAGCGCCACCTGGTGCTGGGCAACGCCTGGCTGCCTACTCCAGCCACCGCGCGTGTGAGGCAGCCAAGGAGGCGGGATCAAGCCTCAGTGACGTCACCAGTTGCCGAGTAGCCGCGGAGCGCGCGAGCTCGCGCGCGAGTTCTCCTGAGCTCCCGCGGGCCCGCCGGCCAGTCGCGCGCAGTTTCCCGAGCGGCGGTTGGTGCGCATGCGCCCAGGTTTCGTTTTTTCCGCCTGAGCGAGCGATGAGGGGCGGGAAAGGGCGCGAGGCGAGGGGCACCCGGGGACAGCCGGGCGGACGGACGGACGGATGGAGGGAGGTGGCCCCGCGTTCCCAGAAGAGGCCTGGGAGAGGAGGTGGCCCCGTACAATTCTTGTCGCGGGACCGGACCCTGAAGAGAAACACCCAGAGCCCGGCTTGGAGAAACAGCGCCAAAGGGACCCCCTCCACCCCCCCAACACATACACACACAGGCAAATCCCCAGGGAAGACGGTTCCGAGAGCCCCGCGGCGAAGGAAAAGCAGACCGGACCGAGGGAGAGAGCCGCCGGACCATAGAGAACCGCCGGAACCAATGTTGGAAAAACCAAGCGGCGGACCAAGTACATGTCCAAGGACCAACTGAGGAACTGAGGATGGGCCCTCCATAATTTATTTTGTTTGGGGGGGGGGGTTTGCAAGAAGCCATTATGGAAAAAACAGAGCATGGATTCCCTCACATCCATTTTATTATGTCGTGTTTTTAAACGAATATTGGCCTAGATTTTTCTTTCCTAGGCTCCTTGTCAGGTTTCAGTCTCACGGTTCGGCTCGCCTCCTACACTGAGCTGAAGACATCGCTCTTCTAGTCTCTGGAAGAGTTTGCATCCTACTGGAATTATTTCTTCCCTCGTGTTTAGCAGAACTTGCCAGAGACGCTGTGTGGGCCCAGAATGTTCTTTGCGGTTAATTTTAACTGACCGATTCAGTTGGCTTGAATGGTTTTACGACGAAGCAAATGCTATATTTCTTCTCGAGTTACTTTTGGTAGGTTATCGTTTCCTAGGGGTTTGTCCATTTCACCTATATTTTAGATTTATTCGTTTACATCATAGAAGAGGTTGCTATAGCGATGGAGGGGACAGAAGGCAGAGGGGACCGAGGACAGCAGCCGAGGACGGCGGAGTTAGAGAAGACAACGGAGGGGACCGTGTCTGCGTGGAATCAACCCCGATGGAGAGGGTCGTCAGAAGCAAAGGGGAAAGGAGCAGAGACCCAGGGGGACTTGAGACAGAGACCCCAGGAGTCTTGGACAGAGTCCAAGGGTCTAAGAAAGGAGGGAGAGAGGCCAGAGGACAGCGGCACAACAGTGTCACGACGAGGAAGAGGACAGTGACAGAGGGACAAAGACCAAGGGCACAGCGATAAGGGGAAAGACAAGGGGGGCAGAGGCTGATATAGAGAAGGTGACCGTCTTAGAGACAGAAGGCAAAGACTCGGGTGACAAAGAGAGGACAGTGACAGGTGACAGAGAGACCACAGACGTAGGAGAAATAGAAGAAAGCGCCTAGAAAAGAGTCTGCTGGGAGCCTATCATCTACACAGACCGAGCGTCCCGTGGTTAGACTGAAAGTGGCGACGGCAAGGGACAGAGCAGGTGGGTGCTGTACCTACCTCCTCCCACGAACACACCAAAATTACAACTAAACTGAAAGAAAAAACATAGAGGTGATACAGGGGGACGTGATACAAATAAAGGAGAAAGTTCCAGAAACAAAGATGGAGCAACAGTGACAGAGGCTAAGAGAACGCCTGCAGCCAGAGGGGGCAGGGGTAAAGGTAACAATGTTGGAGCCGAAGACAATATGAGATGAAGGATGGGCCGATGGACAGAGGGGACAGAGGGACAATGGGAAGTGGCAGGCAGAGCCGCAGAGGAAACAGACGCAGAGGGGATGGAGACGGAGCTAGAAGGGTCAAGGGCGGAGAGGGGGCAATGACAGAGAGGAAACAGGCAGAGGTGGGGACCGAGATGGAGGGTTCAGAGTTGAGGGAGGCGAAGGACACAGGAGAGCGATTCCGTGGGGCTGGCAGCAAACACAAGCTTAGAGGGGACAGCAGTAGTGCCGACGGTACCAGAGTGGGAGTAGCGCTGCTCACATTCAGTGACACGGTGACAGATGAAGAAGGAAAGGCAGAGGAGCTGGTGACAGAGGGACAATGGCACGGTGATTGAGCAGAAACAGAAAAGGCACAGAGACAAGAAAGGGGAGGGAGGGCAGAGATAGACTGGTAATCAGGACAGAAGCTGGCTTGGCAGACATCCTGGAGATAAAGCTAGGGAGAAGGGATGTGGACAGAGTCAGAACCACTGCAATTGTATGTTATAGAGGAAGAAAAGGACAGACGGAGAAAGTGACCTAGACACAACAGAGGAAGACAGGGACACACAAAACAGACCAAGTCATCGTGATGACGAGAGAGATAAGAGCAAAGAGAAAGGAAATGATAGTCACAATCACCTGAGACCATGAAAGATAAGGGTGACGGACAACAGCAAAGATGGGTGAGGAAGTAAAGTCCCAGAGAGAGCGAAAGGGACACCCCAACCCATGGGTACCAACTGTGACCACAGCCCAGCCCAACTCCTGATCCTGGGAAGCACTGAGAACCGGGGAGGCTCGCACTCACTTCTTGATGCCACTTTGCTAAGTTGTGACCTTGATTTGGGATTGTGCTCTCAAAGGTCACCCGGACTTCAGCTCTGTGACCATGTTTCTGCACCCCCCAGTCATCGTCTGGCTTTGGCCCACTGTAGCCACAGCACAAAGAAGTTGCAAAATTGCTTTTTCACTCATTCATGCTACAAGCGTTGAGTAGTCACTACGTGCCACAGCCACTATTCTCGGTGCCGGGGGACAAATATATAATGTCAATTAGAGTCAAGTACTAAACAGAAAAAGTAAGCAAAGCTACGGGGACAGAGGAGTTGAAGTTGATAATGGCAGGCGAGGTTATTTAGACCAGCCCTCCCTCTTGAATGATTTTGAAGTCTGAAAAGCATTAAAGGTCTCACAGGATTTCTCAGGCCATAACCGAAGGGAAGTTGAGAGGCCAGAGCAGTAATCGGAGTACTTCAGCCCTGAAGAACTTTTACAGCCCTGCTGGCACACGTGAACTTGTACTTCGATGGCTTCTCAGCTAAAGGGAAGAAAAAGAGCTCAGGCAGGGCCCACCCTAGGTGGGAGTCCACGTGGAACCGGGAAAGCAGTGGCCAGACCTGCATGGTAAGGGAAAGTGGCCCTCATTTGGGAATTTCCAGCCGTTCACATGGGTGGTCCAAAGACCTCAGGTTGTGAATTTAATTTAGTCTCAGGCTGGTAGTGTTCTTACGCTTTTGACAACACACGAAGTGTTCTCTGTGAAAAGACACTTCGCTAAAGGCCTCGAATTGTTCCTTTAAACATATTTTCAAGAAAAGCGAGTAGCACACAGAGATAACCAAATAGACAAAGTGCCAGGAACAAGAGCCAGCTGAAATAAGAGACGCTAGAAACAGATGCACGAAATACCTGTGCTTTTGGAATTATTAGACAAAAACATGCTTTGTTTATATAAAATATAAGGTGGCCATTTTTCTGCAGGAACCAGGAACTATAAAAAGTAAATATGCCCTGGATGGTAGCCCAGTTGGTTAGAGCATCACCCTGATACCCCAAGGTTGTGGGTTCCAGGTCCCGTCAGGGCACATACAAGGAACAACCAAGGAATGTATAAGTGGAACAACAAATTGATGTTTCTCTCTCTCTCCCCCTCCCCCCTCCATCCTCCCTATCTAAAATCAATACCAAAAAAGAAAGAAGACATTGGTATAGGTGCTACAGAATTTAACAAGGTAAAAATTGGATGTATACAAATAAATTTGAAAATATAGATGAAATGGACAAACCCTTAGAAAACTATAACCTACCAAAAGTAACTTGAGAAGAAATATAGCATTTGCTTCGTCATAAAACCATTCAAGCAAATTGAATCAGTGAGTTAAAATTAACCACCAAGAAAATTATGGGTCCAGACAGCATCTCTGGCAAGTTCTGCTAAACATGAGGGAAGAAATAATTCCAATAGGGTGCAAACTCTTCCAGAGACTAGAAGAGCGATGTCTTCAGCTCAGTGTAAAAGGCGAGCCGAACTGTGAGACTGAAACCTGACAAGGAGCCTAGGAAAGAAAAATCTAGGCCAATATTCATTTAAAAATACGAAATAATAAAATGGATGTAAGGGAATCCATGCTGTTTTTTTTCCATAACGGCTTCTTGCAATATTAAATTCTCTCCACTCCCCCCCCCCGCCCCAATTATGGAGGGCCTATCCTCAAGTGGTCCTTGAACATGTACTTGGTCTGCCTCTTGGCTTATCCAACATTGGTTCCAAGCCGAAGGAAGAGCAAGGGAAAGGACCCACGTTTGGTACATTGGAGGGACAGAAAGCTGGTGTAGCTGGAAGAAGCATAATAGCCCTAGCTGGTTTTGCTCAGTGGATAGAGCGTCAGACTCCGGACTGAAGGGTCCCGGGTTTGATTCCGGTCAAGGGCACATGCCCAGGTTGCAGGCTCCATCCCCAGTGGGGGGCGTGCAGGAGACAACCGATCAATGATTCTCTCTCATCATGGATGTTTCTATCTCTCTCTCCCGCTCCTTTCCTCTCTGAAACCAATAAAAATATTTTTTAAAAAAACAAAAACAGTTTACAGACGAAGCTCAAGTCCCCCTTGATCACCTCTTTCCAATCTGAGACTTCGCCCTGGCAGTAACCATGGCCAGCAGCTGATGGCGGGTCCCTCCAGGCCGCTGTCTGAGAGTGTGTCTGTGTATGGAGGAAGGCCGCGGGTGCATAGTATTGTCGAGTAAATGAGTAGTATTGTTTTGAGCAAGCATGCGAGTGTGTTTTCCCATAAGTTGGATCACACCGTACATGCTGTTCCGCAGCTTGCTCTTCCAGCTCCACAATGTGCCTGGGAAATCTCTCCAGATCTATTTAAATCAGTCCGTGCCGCTTCTTTAAAAAGCTGCCATCGTATTCCAGAGCGCTTGTGTTTCTGTACCCATTCTCCTGTTGCTGGACAGGGAGGTTATTTTTGGCGTCTCTGCTCTTACCAACAACGGCGCTGTGAACGTCTTTGCACAGGCTTCCCTGGGTGCACGCACGTCTCCTGGGGGGACGTGGGCATGTCCGTTTTCATTTCAATAAGCACTTCCTGTCATCGTCAGCGATTGCTGTATCGTGAATTCCAGGAACGCAGCAACTTCGAATGACAGTCGTGTGTGCCCTTGCCGGTGGCCCCGTTGGTTGGAGCATCATCCTGTACACTAAGGTATCGGGTTCGATTCTTGGTCAGGGCACATATCTGGGTTGCAGGGTCCATCCCAGGCGGGGCACATATGGGAGGCAACTGATCAGGGTGTATCTCTCTCTCTCTCTCTCTCTCTCTCTCTCTCTCTCCACACACACATACTTCCTCTCTCTAAAAAAACCCCACAAAAACAATTCAGAAAACCATGTGCTATTGTTTATGTGCCAGACTGGCTGGTCTAGGGCTGCTCTGTCATGGCTGCAGGTCTGGCTTGCTCAAGGGAGCTCCAGGTGCTGATCCTGGGGCCCAGGCTGAGGGCAGGTCAGCTGCCACACAGAGCAGAGACCCCGCCGACTAAAGACAAGGTCCCAGGCCACTTCAGTCCTAGATTCAGAATTGACGCTGTTTCCGCCCACCTGCCATTGGCCAAAGCAGTCACATGACCATGCTGAGTCTAGTGATCCCCCACCCCCCCACACTCACACACGTGATGAGGCCACGGCCAGGGTGTGGAGGGGGTGAGGCATCCAGTTCTCACTCCTGCGGGTGACGGGATGAGGACGCTTCCCCACATCCTCTTCATGTCTGACATCACCAGTCAGCTGTGGTTTTGCCAGCCCTGTGTGGGACATATACGTTGACTGTCCCCCAAAATGCTTTCTTTCTTTTTTTAAAAACATTTTATTGATTTTTTTACAGAGAGGAAGGGAGAGGGAGAGAGAGTTAGAAACATTGATGAGAAACATTGATCAGCTGCCTCCTGCACACCCCCTGTTGGGGATGTGCCAGCAACCAAGGTACCTGCCCTTGACCGGAGTCAAACCTGGGACCCTCGAGTCCGCAGGCTGACGCTCTATCCACTGAGCCAAACCGGCAGGGCCCAGAATGCTTGCTTGATCACTATCAGCCAAGAGGCAGCACGAGGGGAAAACCCCAAGGGGAAATCGGGAGAGACTGCCACTGACCCCTCCCTGTCTCAGCGCTGCTTTCTCAGCGCTGCTTTCTCCGCGAAAACCAGCGGCCGCCTGCCGATGGGACACGGCCCGGAGCCCGCAACCCAAGGGCAAGTCCCAGCGGCATTTGGACAAATCACTTAATCGCTGCAACTGCCGCTATTCCAATGGCAGAACGGGGTCAATAAAGCTGCCTTACCTGCGGCAAAGCGCTGCTGAGGCCGCCCTTTCGCGCACAGTTAGGTGAGCTGCCAGGCCTGGGGGGGGTGGAGGGGGGAGATGAGAGCGCTGGGCGGGGTGAGACAGAGTTAGCGGGCCAGTCCCTCGCAGTATCAGCCAGTCTGCCACACTAGCAAGCAACAGAACCCCAGTGGAAACTGATTTAAGAAAAAAAGAGGGGGAGTGCACATTTTGTGGTTAATGTAACTGTCACGTTCAGGAATGGAGTCCGCATCAGCAACGGCTGCATCAGGCGCTCGTCTGCTGTTTCTCCCGCCCGTTTTCCTCGCTTTCCCTTCATTCTCAGCAGCCTCTGCTCTACTATGGCAGGGTCACCAGCTGCCTTCAGGGAACGTTACAAAACAAGTTAGGAAAGAGGCCCCTGGGAAGGACAAATTCAAAAGCCACTACTACCTGGCCGGCGTGGCTCCGTGGCTGAGCATCGACCTATGAACCACGCAGGAGGTCACGGGTCAGGGCACATGCCCGGGGTTAGGGGCTCAATCCCCAGCAGGGGGCGTGCGGGAGGCAGCCAATCAATGGAGGCAGCGGCTGCCTCCCGCAATGATTCTCTCTCCTCATTGATGTTTCTATCTCTCTCTCCCCCTCTTGTTTCCTCTCTGAAATCAATAAAAATATATTTTAAAAAACACACAAAAGAAACCAAAAGCCGAGTGGATACATTTCAAAAAGGCCCAGTCCCGCATCCAGGCTGGAAGGTTCGGCTGGAGGAGCTCGGGCTGACCCGTGAAGCGCACACGCCCTGAGAGTAGCGGATGGTCCCTGGCAGCTCCAGGCTGCAGCCTCCCAGCTCGCCACGCCCAGTCCGAAGGCAACCCCAGAACCGGTCCCAAGGTTGGTTCTCATTCATCAGGAGAAGAGACTGAGGCCCAGGGATGAGTAAGCTTCACGGAAATCACATGCAGTGGAAGTAGGACAGGGAGCGTCCCCAGACGACGTGGTGCCATTATTAGAAAAAGGAGGGAATACACGTAGGCCAGCCAGGCCACGGATAGCCCTTCTACCCCGAAAGGAGCTTTCAGTCTAATGAGGGGGCGACAAACATGTGTTTGACTGGCTGCCTCCTGCACACCCCACACTGGGGATCGAGCCCACAACACCGGATATGTGCCCTGACCGGGTATTGAACCGTGACCTCCTGGTTCATAGCTCGATGCCCAGCCACTGAGCCACGCCAGCCGGGCCTGGTTATTTCTTTAATGTAAATTCCTAGAAGTCGGATTACGAGGTCATTAACAAAACCCTGCAGTGAAAGCTAGCGCAGCTTTTTCACATTAACCGTTCTGTTTGCTTCCTGTTGACAAGCCCATGGGCACAGCGTTAAAGCAGCTCATTGGTTCTTTTTTCTGCCCATCAAGTGAGCAACACATGTTTTAAGGTTCCACTGGCCACCGGTGGGAGTGCAGAGAAACAGACACGCATGCCCGGACCGCGTCGGGATGTAAAGTGCTGCCACCCTGCGGACAGCGGGTAGATGCCAAATGCCGGAAAGGTGATCCTGCGCGGAAAGGCTGGGAGGCCACCTGGGTCCAGCAGAGACTCATACCGACAGAGGCCGCCGTGATGCATTGACTGTGGTTTTCCTTTAACGAAACGACCAGGTGCCCGACTCCAAGGGAATGGGTACGTTAACGACCTCAGTGGAATATCTCGCAGCCGCTGAAAATGACGATCTGAGGAACACACGTGAGCATGGTGACGCTGGTGAGGTGCTGTTCGGTGAAGGAAAGCGGGCGCACACACTGTATGTGAAGGACGAGTGCCGCTGTGCTTTTGCAGACTAAGCAGCAATGCTCCAAATGGATGAGGAGGGATTGTATTTGGAAGGAGAGAGTATGGAACTTCTTTCTACTTTTCTTAAGACTACTTAAAAAAATTTTTTTTAAATTTATTTATTGACTAGAGGCCTGGTACACAAAATTCTTGCAGTCGGGGGTAGGGGGATTTCCCTCAGCCCAGCCGGCGCCCTCTCACAGCCCAGGAGCCCTTGGGGGATGTCCGACTGACAGCTTAGGCCCTCCAGGGCTGCTGCACTCCCCACCTGTGAGCCTGGCTCAGGGCTTCTGCTGAGCGGTGCTCCCCCTGTGGGAGCGCACTGACCACCAGGGGGCAGCTCCTATGTTGAGCATCTGCCTCCTGGTGGTCAGTGCACGGCATAGCGACCAGTCGTTCTGCCATTTGGTCGATTTGCATATTAGCTTTTTATTATATAGGGAAGGATTTTTTTTTTTTGCGTACGCAAGAGAGAGAGAGAACATCAGTTTGTGTTCCACTTAGTTATGCATTCATTGTTGCTTCTTGTATGGGCCCTTACCAGGGGTCGAACCCACAACCTTGACATACAGGGGTGATGCTCTAACCCAGTGGTCAGCAAACTCATTAGTTAACAGAGCCAAATATCAACAGTACAACGATTGAAATTTCTTTTGAGAGCCAAATTTTTTTTGTTTTGTTTTAATTTAATAAATCTTTATTATTCAGATTATTACAATTGTTCCTCT
The DNA here is from genome assembly GCA_026230045.1 of Corynorhinus townsendii. Classification (NCBI taxonomy): domain Eukaryota; kingdom Metazoa; phylum Chordata; class Mammalia; order Chiroptera; family Vespertilionidae; genus Corynorhinus; species Corynorhinus townsendii. Next base: position 47,211,899 of record JAPDVU010000011.1, on the reverse strand, counting down.
TTTTTCCCCCATAGCTCCCCTCCACCCAGTTCCCACCCCACCCTCTGCCCTTACCACCACCCTCCCCCCCACACTGTCCTCATCCATAGGTGTAGGATTTTTTTTCTTCCCACCCCCCCAAACCTCTTTCCCCCGAGAATTGTCAGTCCACTCCCTTTTTATGCCCCTGATTCTATTATATTCACCAGTTTATTCTGTTCATCAGATTTTTTATTCACTTGATTTTTAGATTCACTTGTTGATAGATATGTATTTGTTGTTCATAATTTTTATCTTTACCTTTTTCTTCTTCCTCCTCTCCTTAAAGAATATCTTTCAGCATTTCATATAATACTGGTTTGGAGGTGGCGAACTCCTTTAGCTTTTTCTTATCTGTGAAGCTCTTTATCTGCCCTTTAATTCTGAATGATAGCTTTGCTGGATAGAGTAGTCTTGGTTGTAGGTTCTTACTATTCATCACTTTGAATATTTCTTGCCACTCGCGTCTGGCCTGCATAGTTTCTGTTGAGAAATCAGCTGACAGTCATATGGGTGCTCCCTTGTAGGTAACTAACTTTTTCTCTTGCTGCTTTTAATATTCTCTTTTTGTCTTTTGCTCTTGGCATTTTAATTATGATGTGTCTTGGTGTTGTCCTCTTTGGATTCCTTTTGTTTGGGGTTCTCTGCGCTTCCTGGACTTGTAAGTCTATTTCTTTCACCAGGTGGCGGAAGTTTTCTGTCATTATTTCTTCAAATAGGTTTTCAGTATCTTGCTCTCTCTCTCTTCTTCTGGCACCCCCATAATTCGGATGTTGGTACGCTTGTAGTTGTCCCAGAGGCTCCTTACACTATCTTCATATTTTTGGATTCTTTTTTCTTTTTGCTTTTCTGGTTGAATGTTCTTTGCTTCTTTATATTTCAAATCTTTGACTTGATTCTTGTGATCCTCTAGTCTGCTGTTAGATCTCTGTATAATATTTTTTATTTCAGTCAGTGTATGCTTAATTTCTAGTTGGTCCTTTTTCATATCCTTGAGGGTCTTGCTAAATTTATCGGCCTTTTCTAGAAAATTCTTGAAAAACCTTATAACCGTGGTTTTGAACTCTATATCCAGTCGTTTGCTTTCCTCCATTTCTTTCATTTGTGATCTGTTTCTTTGTCTCTGCATTTTGGCTGCTTCCCTGAGTTGATAGAGTGGCTTTGTGTGCTAGGTGTCCTATAGGGCCCAGTGGCTCAGCCTTCCCAGTTACCTGAGATGGACAGTCTTGGTGCACCCCTTTCTGGGCTGTGTGCACAGTCTTGTTGTAGTTAAGCCTTGATTTTTGTTGGTATCACTGGGAGGAATTGACCCCCAAGCCAATTGGCTGTGAGGATCAGCTATGTCTATTATGGGAGAACTTCTGTGCTGGAGACATCTTTATGAGACAAGACTTGCAAAAGCCTCTGTGCTCAGCTTGGATGGGGCAGTCTCAGGGTGGAGCAGACAGCATTGGTTTGCTGTCAGCCCTGCCCTAATAGGCCCCTGTGTCTCAGTGTCCCATGGTAATCGCTGCAAGCACCTCTGAGAGAAAGCCGCCCTCGAGTTCCGCCCACTGCCAGACAGTCCAGTTTCTCCCCGAATGAGTCTGGGTCCCCAGAGTCTCGCCCTGAACTGGAGTTCAGCGCAGTTGGGAGCTTTTGTCTCCCTCCTGCTTGAGAAAGCCAGCCGCACACTCAGTTGCCAGTCCTCTCTGCGTGCGCGTCTCAGTACCTCTGCCTCCTGCAGCTCCTCTGAGTCTGTGTGCCTTTCTCTTTCCTTCTAGTTGTAGAATTTCCACTCAGCCAGCCTTCCTGTGGTTCTGGATGATGTCCGTTTTGTCTTGTAGTTGTAGTTTTGAAATTGTTGTGCAAGGCAGCAGTTTAGGTGTTTACCTGTGCCGCCATCTTGGTTTCTCAAGAGCCAAATTTTTTTAAACTTAAACTTCTTCTAACGCCACTTCTTCAAAATAGACTCGCCCAGGCCATGGTATGTTGTGGAAGAGCCACACTCAAGGGGCCAAAGAGCTGCATGTGGCTTGCGAGCCGCAGTTTGCCGACCACGACTCTAGCCAACTGAGCTACTTGGACAGGGCTCTACTCTTTTTTATTACTCTTTTTTAAAAACTGATTTTAGAGAGAGAGGGGCGGGGGTGGGGGGGAGAGGGAGAGATCTATTTGCTGTTCCACTTAGTTATGCATTCACTGGTTGATTCTCGCATGTGCCCGCACCTGTGGCCCATCGGGACGATGCTCTCACTAACCGAGCAACCCGGCCAGGGATTTCCCCTACTTTTCTCTCTTCTCCACCTGCTCTTTCCTGATCATTGTGGCAGTTTATTCTGTCCACGTCCTAATCCCTGGGAACCCGAAAGTATGTTGATTTACGTGACAAAAGGGACTTTGCAGATGTGACTACAGCCAGGCTCGTGGAATGGGGAGATTATCCCGGATTACAGGTGAGCCCAATGTCCTCAGAAGGGTCCTTATAAGAGGGAGACGGGAGGGCCAGAGTCAGAGGAAGCGAGTGACGGTGCAAACAGACACTGCAGTGATGTGAGGCCTCAGCCCAGACGTGCAGGCGGCCTTCTAGGGTCCACACGGAGCACAGCTCCCTGCCCCACCTCCCCCCCCCCAGCCCCCTCTTCGCTCTCTCCCTAAACTTACGATAATTTCCCCCTTTTTAAAATATATTTTTATTGATTTCGGAGAGGAAGGGAGAGGGAGAGAGAAACATCCCTGATGAGAGAGAACCATTGATCGGCTGCCTCCTGCACGCCCCCCACTGGGGATCGATCCTGCAACTTGGGCATGTGCCCTTGACCGGAATCGAACCCGGGACCCTTCAGTCCACAGGCCGACATTCTGTCCACGGAGCCAAACCAGCCAGGGCCATTGCCCCCTTTTTATTGAATGTTTTTGGGGGACATTGGCTAATAAAATTATGTAGGTTTCAGGTGTACCAGTCTATACTACATCATCCGTATATTGTATTGTGTGTTCACCACCCCAAGTCAGGTCTCCTTCCATCACCATTTATCCCCCCTTTACCCCCTTCTTCCTCCCCTACCCCCCTCCCCTCTGGTCATCACCATGCTGCTGTCTGTGTTGATGAGGTGTTTTTTGTGCTTTTTCTTAATCCCTTCACCTTTTCACCGAGCCCTGAAGGTACCATCCCCTCTGACAGCTGACAGTCTGTTCTCTGCCCCCGAGTCAGATGTTGCCCAGTGAGACTGATCTTGGACTTCTGGCCTCCAGGATGCTAAGATTCCTCTCTGTGTTGTTGTAAGGCTGATGCACAGGGAACACCACACGGCCAGTCAATGTTTGCTACGCTGAGGGGTGATTTTGTTTCAAGAAGGAACAGTCGACGTGCGTAGAAGACTGGACGGAGCGTGTTGTAGTCGACAAATTTAATGACAATACGCAATTTTCCTGACACTTTCCAGACACTGGGGATGCAGGGCCTGGCAGAGGCCAGGCCTCTGTTCTTAAGCAGCTGGCCTTCTGGTGAGAGAGCAGCCAGCGAGTAGCAGGCAAACGCATAAGAAAATGTCTGTTGTGGATAAATGCGCAGAAGAAGGCAGCACAGAGAAGCGGTACAGAGAGTGGCCAGGAGAGGGTGGGAGGGACCCCCCTTTGAGGCGGGGCCCCTTTGAGGCGGCGATATTTGAACTGAGACCTGAAAACTAGGAGGAGCCAGCCAGGTGCAAACCCGGGAGAGAAGTGTTCCTGGCAGAGAGCAGCACGTGCAAAGGCCCCCGAGGTCAGAATGAGCTCACCGAGTGGAAGAAGCTGGAGTGGAGGAGGCGAGAGGCAGGAGATGAGGTTGGAGTGGTACCGGGCCCAGACCACGCAGGGCCTTAAAGGCCTCCGTTCGGAGTACAGGCTTCACTCAAAGCAGGGTGGGGAGTCCTCAGAATGTCTTGGGATAGGGATAATATGATCAGATTTACCCTTTTTAAAATATATATATATTTAATATATTTTATTGATTTTTTACAGAGAGGAAGGGAGAGGGATAGAGAGTTAGAAATATCGATGAGAGAGAATCATTGATCGGCTGCCTCCTGCACAACCCCTACTGGAGATCGAGCCCACAACCTGGGCATGTGCCCTTGATCAGAATCGAACCCGGGACCCTTCAGTCCACAGGCCGATGCTCTATCCACTGAGCCAAAGAGGCTAGGGCTGCCATCTTCTTACAGCATCCCATCAGGGAGGCACACGTCAGGTGGTCCCACCATGGATGACGCTATCTCGTCGCTTTGTTAACTGGTGGCCACGGTGTCTCTCCAACGTAAAGGCCTGAGCCATCTGTAGGGTGAGACGTTAGCAACAGGTGAATATCCTTGCAGGAGTGAATCCGGGCATTCAAAGTGGTGATTATCTTTCTATCATATGGGCTTATCATCATATCTATATATGACATACGTGTATGTATATACACATGTACACAGACATGCATGGAGATGTGATACTCACAAAACATGTCACCGTCATGACAGTCCTTCCTTCTGATGCTCCAATCGTCCCAACTTTTGCCAGCAGGAGCCCCTCCAAGAAGGCTCCTGTGTCCTTTGGATGCGACACCCCGTTCGTCTTTGAGTCCTTTCTTGCCTTTTTGTCACAAAAGGGGTCCCAGGCTTTCTTTGTCCTTGCCCCACCCAGAACCCGGAAGCAGTTACCGTTCCAAGGAGCCTGTTCCTTTGGGGGCATGTTATCTAGAAACTGAGACCAGGGTGGCACCTGATGGGTTGAGACCCTAGCTGGTAAGCAACGGGAGTGCTGTAGTTCTTGCTGCTGCCTGCTACAGTCATCCACTGCCGTGTAACAAATCGCCCCTGTCGCTTAGCGGCTCGAAACAACCAGATCATTTTACTATCCCTTAAGGTTTCTGTGAGTCAAGAGTTTGGGAAGGCCCTGGCCTGGCAGCTCAGTTGGTGAGCGCATCGTCTGATACGCCAAGGTGCAGGTTCGATCCCCAGTCAGGGCACAAACAAGAATAAAGCAATGCCTGCATAAATCAGTGGGACAACGAACCAATGTTTCTCCCCCACTCCCTTACTCTCTCTAAAATCAATTTAAAAAAAAAGAATTTGGGAAGGACTCTGCTGGGCAGTTCCAGCTCTGGGTCTCTAAAGAAGATTCCGTGAGATGGTGGCAAGAGCTGCAACAGAGCAGAGCTAAAGCAGCTGTGTGCTGGCCTGGCCTCTCTCCCTCTTCCCTGTTATGGAAACCAGACAGCAGGCGGCGGCTGTAGAAGTTGAGCGCCCAGCTCCGCGTTCCTTCCCCAGTGCTTGAAGAGGTTTAGGGCTTGGGATGGAGGCACGGTGAAGGCCAGACCTGGAGGTAAGCTCAGGGCCTTGCTGAGCGCGCGCGCGCGCGCGCGCGCGCGCACACACACACACACACACACACACACACACACACACACACACACGGTAAGGCTCCCATCCTAGACCTCTTCTCCATCCGCGACAATCTCGATCATTTTACTCGCCGAGGGGAAGGCTTACCGCAGGCGCTCAGGGTAAGTGTATCAAACAAAATACAGGAGAGATTGGGGGGGGTCCCACCGTGAGAGAGTTTTCTGAGCACACCCCAGCTGCATGGAGTGAAAAATGTCTTACTTTCCCCGTGTTTTATTTACCAAAGGTTTACCTAACTGCCCATCGGAACTTTTTTTTTTTTAATCCTCACCCGAGGATATTTTTTTCCCCATTGATTCTTAGCGAGAATGGAAGGGAGGGGAGGGAGAGAGAGAGAAACATTGATGTGAGAGAGACACACATGGATTGGTTGCCTCCCACATGCACCCTGACTGGGGCCAGGGATGGAACCTGCAACCCAGGCATGTGCCCTTGATGGAGAATTGAACCTGGGACCCTTCAGTGCATGGGCTGATGCTATAACCACTGAGCACACCAGCCAAGGCCCATCAGAGCTTCTGATCAGGTTGAGACAAACAGTTAAAACACAGAGTGGATTTTTTAAAAAAATTATAGCTTGAAGTAAAGAAGTGTGATGTTTAACCCTTGACACACCATCCCAGAGGAAATCTATGATTAAAATTTGGTTTTTTGAAATAGTAAACATACCATGTGAGCCTCCATTACCATGGGAGTGCCTACCCCCACCCCTTCTTAGGTAATAGTGTTTCTGGTGCAGTGTAGGCCTCAGTCAATGTGGAAAATGGGAATGAAACGTGGGCCCTCGCTGGTTTGGTTCAGTGGTTAGGGCATCAGCCCACAGACCACAGGGTCTCGGGTTTGATTCCAAGTCGAGGACACATACTCGGGTTGCAGGCTCAATCCCCAGCCCAGGTCAGGGCACGTGTGAGAGGCGATCAATGGGTGTGTCTCTCTCACACATCCATGTTTCTCTCTCTCTCTGCCCCTCCTTCCTCCCTTCCACTCTCTCTAAAATCATTTTTTAAAATATCCTTAGGTGAGGATTAAAAAAAGGGGGGGGGGTGCTCAGGACTGCTGCTGGAGTCACACTGTGGGCCGGAGACTGGCACGAGGACTGGTGTGTGCTTGAGCTGGCCCTGAGCCCCGGCCTCCCTTTCCCCTGTCCCGGCCCCTGGACATCCTGCCGCACCTGTTTCGTTTCCTCCCTCAAAGGGGCCAAGCTCACTGCCCAGCCAGGGCTTCTGCTTCCACATTCCTCTGCCCGGGACTCCCCTGCCCACCCACGTGGCTGCCTCTTTCCCCTCGTTTCAGTCTCATCTTAAAAGCCTCTCTTCTCCCGTCCACCCGGCCAGCGGGCCTCAGTGGTTGAGCGTCGACCTATGAACCAGGAGGTCAGGGTTGGGATCCCGGTCAGGCCACATGTGCAGGTTGTGGGCTGGATCCCCGGGGTGGGGCGTGCAGGAGGCAGCCGATCAATGGTTCTCTCTCATCATGGATGCTTCTCTCTCTCTCTTCCTCTCTCTGCCTGAAAGAAATAAAAATGTGTCTTTTAAAAAGCCACTTTGTGCAGGAGGACTCCCTGGATCTCAGGTATGCCTGTGCCCCGCGGCGCCTCCAGCCCGCCTACCCTCCCTCAGGCCAGACCCTCTGATTTCTCTGAAATAGGTCGGCCGGTCGCCTGTTCAGGAAGGCCAGCTCCATGCCGCTGCTTCTCAGTGCCTGGCACTGATGAGGCCTCCGTGAGCCCCGGGGCTGGATGGCCACTCATTTCTCCTTCGGTCCCACAGCGAGCGGCACACAGCATAGGCAGGGAGGGCTCAGACCCTCCTCAGGAGGCCTCGGGGGCTGGGAAGCTGTTGAAATTCTCCCCTAAGTCCCCCCCCACCCCCCGCTCTGGTCTCTCCCCACGCACCCTCTAGAAACTAACGGGTTAAGGCTGGGCACGGCCAGGCCTCGAGGATCCCGGTTCAGGGTGGCGGCGAGAAGGCAGGGCATGCTGGCCGCGCTTATTATTATTGTTTTGTCAGCCTCGCCACTGACTTTGGGGCTTCGCTCTGCTGCGCCCTGGGGTGCGCACAGCTTCACGCCTCCGTCTCCCAGACCAGAGTCCAGCAGCGCCAGGTGGGCGCCCGAGGCTCCTCGGCCCACCTGTGGCTCCCTGGCCCTCCCCTGTCTCTGCTTTCCTCAGTTTCCCCTCTCTGCAGCTCTCACATCTCTGGGTTAACCCACCCCCACCCGCAGCCGCTTCGTAGGCACCCAAATGTGACCTCACTTGTCCCGTGACCTCGGGGTCTGTCTCCCGCCCTGCCTCCTTACAAAAGTCTGTCTCCGGCTCCCCTTCGCCCTGCATCCCGGCCCCCCTCATTCCCCAGACAGCCTCCGGCTCGCCCCATTTCTGCCACACCTTCCCCGCCTGGGGCTCTCAGAATGAGAAGGGCGAAGGGGGTGAGGGGTGTCCAGGTCCTGGAACCTTATCATTTCTCTCTCCTCCGTGTCCAGAGTTAGTGGCCGACTTGCTGAGGGTACAGGGACCAGACGAGGTTCCTGCCCTCATTTCAGAACCTGGAGGCGATCCCGGGCCTGAGCAGGGGCTGCGGCCCTTCCGCCAAGGCTGGGTTTCTTTGCCCCCTAATTCCCCAAGCCGGGCGCCCCTGGGTGGTGCCCAGGCCTTGGGGGTAGTAGACAGGGGGGACTGATGGGGCGAGGGTGGGCCAGGCGACCTCTCCCAGCCTCTGCGTTCGCCGCCCTTCCCTGCACCCCAGGTGCGGCGCCGGCTTCACAGTTCTAAAAGCGTCCCCACACCCGCCGCCGCGCCTGGGGGAGGTGAGAGGATGGGCCGAGGTGCGGGCCCTGCCCTCTGCCCCCTCCCAGGCGCCGGCACCGGACCGCCCGCCAGGGTCTGACCAGGGCCCCGCGTCTCCTGGCTCCTTCCAGAGCCCAGGACCCCGGGTGGGGATCCGTTTGGTCTTAGTGACAGCTCCTCCCCCTGCTCCCCCTCCCCCCTCTCCCCCCCTCACCCCAAAGTTTGCCTTCTCCGCTTATCCCCATCCCGTCCTCTCCAGGCCTTTCTGCCCCTTCCCCCCGCCTCCCTTCCCCACTTTCAGCTCCGGGGCCTGCCCCAGCCAGACCACCTCCCTCCTTCCCTCCCTCCTTCCCTCTGACCACCCGTCCCTCCCGCAGTCACCCAGAGGGACCTACTCCACTTCCTCCTGGGGCACTGCTCCCTGTGTCCCTCTCTGCCCCCCTCTGCCCACTTCTCCCCCCTCTTTCCTTCCTTTCCCGTACCTTGCTTCCTCCCTCTTTCTTTCTCCCACTCTCATCCTTCCTCTCTTTTTCCCCCCCATCCTCCCTCTCTTCTCCCTCCCCCACTCCCATCCTCCCCCTGCTCCCCTCACCCACCTTCTCCCCCCTCTCCCTCCCCTTTCTCCCCCTCTCCCTCTCCCTCTCCTCCTCTGGCCTTCCCTCCCCTCCCCGCTCTCCCCCCTCCTCTCCTTCCCGGGCAGCTCCCCGCTCCCCCCTCCCTCCCTCCCTCCCTCGCTCCCCCTCCACATCAGTATTCCGCTCCCGTCTCCGCCGCTCTCGGCTGCTCCCGGTCGCTGCCGCACCGTCCCAGGCGGGGGCCGGGGCCGGGGCCGGGGCCTGGGGGGGGTGGGTGGGGGGAGAGCGGCGCGCGGCCCGCGGAGGGGGTGAAGGAAGCAGGGAAGGCTAGAAGGAAGGAAGCGGGGAAGAAAGAAGGGAAGAAAGGAAGGCGAGAAGGAAGGCGGGCGGCGGGCCGCAGGCGAGGGCGCCGGGCCGGGAGCGGCGGCGGGCGGGCGGGCGGCGGCCCCTGCAGCTGCGGAACCCCCTCCCCATCCCGGAGCCGGGGAGGGGGGCGCACGCGAGGCCCGCGGCCGCAGCCCCGCCCCCCGCGCCTCCCCGCAGCGGCCGCGCACCCCACGGCCCCGCGCCTCATTGGGGGGGTCCTCCCCCCGCGGGCCGGGCATGCTGCCCCCCGGAAGGAGCCCTTTCCTCGCTGTGAGTAGACGCCGAGGGGCGCCCGGTGGGGGCGGGGGGCGGAACCCTGGGGCGCGGGGGGGCATTCTCTAATTAGGGGACCTGGTCCCAGGCCTCCTGGGGAGGGGGCGGCGGCAGAGGACAGTGGGAGGGGCCTGAGGGGAGCACAGCGGGGGGGGGGGGTTTCTCGGGGCCTGGCGAGTTCTGTATTGGGGGGTCGCCGCATCCTGGGGACGGGCAGGGGTGGGGGTGCACGTCCCGCGGTCGCTGCGTACCCAGCTGCGGGGTTGGGGATGCAGCTTGGGGTGGGGGCTCGCGGGTGCAGGTCCGGGACCCTCTTCGGGTTCTTCCCCCCCATTGCCCCTCCCACCCTCCACACCGCGCTGCCGGATGGGGGGGCATCCAATGATGGGGCGGGGGGAGAGGCGGGCACGGGGTTTCCTTGGTGACCGCGCCTGGCAGGAGCGGTTGCCTTGGCAACCGGGGAGAACCGGGGAGTTTGGGAAGTGAGAATGGGAGAGACGGAGGGGGTGACTGGAGAGCGAGGCAACCCCCTCCCCAATCTCAGCCCCTCTCCCTCTGGGGCCCGCCCAGCCCCTGCAGGCGAGCGCCGACCCCTGCCCCTCCCCCCTTCTGAGACCCCCTTCCGTGACCCCATTCTGCGCGGGGCCTTCCGTCCCTGGGCACGTGGCTCTCGGGGGCCACTACCTTACCCCCACGGTCCTCAGCCCTCTCCTCTCGGGGACCCCCTCCCCCATCTGCTGCCACCCAGAGCCTCCCCACCCTCACACCTGCTCTTCTGGGGTTCTCCCCTGCACCTCACTTCCCCTCGGGATCCCCCATTTCGGACCCCCCCAACCCCCTGTTTCCCTCCCTGACCCTCTCCAGGAGGCCCTAACTTCAGCCTTTCTCCTGGCACGCCCCTCCTCCTTCTCGCAGGCCCCTGTCTGTCTGGGACCCCCCTCCTGTGACCTTTCTTCCTGTCTCCTCACCGCGGGACCACCCCAACCCCAGCCCCCCGGGGCGAGGCCCTCCCACCGGCCTCTCCTGCTCCGACCCTCAGCTCCTTCCAACTCCGGAGCCGGCCGAGCGCTATCCAGGGTCCCGCCCACGTTCCCATCCAAACCCCCTTTCCCTGGGCTCCTCTCTCCCGGGCCCAGGGGCCTCTCTCCGGGCTGAGTGCCCTGCCCGTGACGCCCCCTCGCCCACCCGTCCCGTCCCTTCTCCCCGCCACTCCCACCTGCCCCTGCTCCCCGCCCCCCTCCGCTGCTCCTCCCGGGCGCCCCCCATCCGGCCCCGCTCCCCGCAGCCTCGGTCCCCCTCTCCGGAGCACACTTTCTCGGGGTGGGAAATCCCCGGGGAGAGCCCGCTGGGAGGGGAGGCAGCCTAGGGCCGCCCTGCGCCCCCCGCCCCTCCCCAGCCGGAGCCGGAGCGGAGCCGCAGTCCGGCCTCCGCAGCGCAGCGCCCATTGCTATGCGCCTCACATCCCGGCCCGGCGCGCAGCCGCCAGACGGGAACCCGGCTCCCGCGGCAGCTGGGAGCAGCCGAGTCGCTTCCCCTGCTCCCCTCCGCGTCCAGGCGGCCGGCGGCGTCCTCTCCCACCCCCAGCCCCTCAAACTCCCCACCCCCCAGGACCTGCCGCGACCAGCCCCTCCCTCTTCCTGTGGCACCGGCTCCTCGCCTCTCTGACCTGAGTCTCCCAGCCTGCTCTCCCCTCGCACCTCCCCTGCACGGCCTGGGTCTCCTCCGATCCGTCCTGCCGCCTGAGTGTCCAGTGCTGCCTCGGGGCGAGGGTGGGTGAGGGACGGAGTGGGGCAGGTGGAGGCCTGGGGCTCAGACAGGGCAGACGAGGTGGGGGCCGCAGAGCGAGAGGGACACACACACACACACACACACACACACACACACACACACGGAGCCAGACACACACAAAGTTACTCAATTTCCAAAAGAAAGGGAGCGTCTGGGGCACACACTGAGGAGCCAGAGCCCCAGGGAGCCACAGACTCGGGGAGGGTGGGACCGACCCACGGTGCTGGCAGGAAGGAGGCAGAGGTGCGGGGTGTGGGGCCCAGTGTGTGACTGTCAGAGGGACCTGGTGGGCCAGAGGCAGAGGGTGGGAGTGTGTGAGAAAGGTACGGAGGCACGTGGAGGCAGAGGTGCAGGAGGGGCACACACACACACACACACACACAGCCCCTCACACCCAGGCCCGGAGGGGAGACCAAGGCAGCCCTCATGGAGAGAAGTCACCCAGAACCTCACACTCACAGACACAAGCGAGGGGCACGCAGGTGGCCTCAGGGCCAGGACCGCGGCCCACAGGCTGCAACACGGGCGCAGAGCCCAGCGGGAGGGCAGTTTGCGGAGCTGGACAGAGTCCGCCCCGGCTGGCCCAGCGCCGCCCCAGTCCCACCGCCAGGCAGCTGGGAGAATCCTTCCACCAGTCAGGGGGCTCCCAGGGGCCCCTTGCTGTCGGAGGGGACCCACCGCAGAATCAGGACTTTAGCCCTGGCCGGTTTGGCTCAGTGGATAGAGCTTTGGCCTGCAGACTGAAGGGTCCCAGGTTCGATTCTGGCCTAGGGCGCAGGTCCCGGTTGCAGGCTCGATCCCCAGCCAGGGGGCATGTAGGAGGCAGTCAGTCAAGGATTTTCTCTCATCATTGATGTTTTTCTCTCTCTCTCCTTTCCTCTCTGAAATAAATATATATACACACTGAGTGGCCAGATTATTATGCTCTCTGAACGCATAATAATCTGGCCACCCAGTGTGTGTGTGTGTGTGTGTATAAATATACTAGAGGCCTGGTGCACAAAATTTGTGCAGGGCGGGGGGCATTGTCCCCCAGCCCAGCCTGCACCTCTCCAATCTGGGACGCCTTGAGGGATGTCCGACTGCCCATTTAGGCCCGATCCCACCAGGCCCAATCCTGGTGGGATTGGGACTAAATGGGCAGTCAGACATCCCTCTCACAATCCAGGACTGCTGGGTCCCAACTGCTCGCCTGCTTGCCTTCCTTTTTGCCCCTAACCACTTCTGCCTGCCAGCCTGATGACCCCCTAATCACTCCCCTGCCAGCCTGATTGATGCCTAACTCCTCCCCTGCCAGCCTGTTTGCCCCTAACTGCCCTCCCCTGCAGGCCTGGTCATCCCTAACTGCCCTCCCCTGCATGCCTGGTCACCCCTAACTGCCCTCCCCTGCAGGCCTGGTCCCCTCCAACTGCTTTCCCCTGCAGGCCTGGGTCCCCCCCCAACTGCCCTTCCCTGCAGGCTCAGTCACCCTCAACTTCCCTCCTCTGCCGGCCTGGTCACCCCTAACTGCCCTCCCCTGCAGGCTTGATTGCCCCCAACTGCCCTCCCTTGCAGGCCTAGTCCCTCCCAACTGCCCTCCCCTGCTGATCATCTTGTGGTGGCCATCTTGTGTCCACATGGGGGCAGGATCTTTGACTACCTGGGGACAGCCATCTTGTGTGTTGGAGTGATGGTCATTCTGCATATTATTCTTTTATTAGATAGGATAGAGGCCTGGGTGCATGGGTGGGGGCAGGCTGGTTTTCTCTGTGGGTGTCCCGGATCAGGGTGGGAGTTCCCTTGGAGCATGGGGCAGCCTGAGTGAGGGGCCTGTGGTGATTTGCAGGCCAGCCATGCCCCCCCACCCCCCCACCCAAGTGGAGGCCCTAGTATCTGGGATTTATTTATCTTCTACAATTGAAACTTTGTAGCCTGGAGCGGAGCCAAGCTTCCTGCTCACTCCATGGCCGCAGCCATTTTTGTTGGGATTTATTTATCTTCTATAATTGAAACTTTGTAGCCTTGAGTGGAGGCCTGGGCCTGCCAGGGTGTGGGAAAGCTTGGCTTCCTCCATTGCCAGGGAAGCCAAGCCTCCTGCTCTCTCTGTGGCCGCAGCCATCTTGGTTGGGTTAATTTGTGTACTCTCTCCTGATTGGCTGGTGGGCATGGCTTGTGGCTGTAGCAGAGTGATGTTAATTTGCATAGTACTCTTTTATTAGATAGGATATATATATATATATATTAGAGGCCCAGTGCATGAATTCGTGCATGGGTGGGGTCCGGCCAGCCTGGCCAGGGGGAGGGGACATGGGCAATTGGCCGGCCTGCCTGCTGGTCGAACTCCTGGTCGAGGGACAATTTGCATATTAGCCTTTTATTATATAGGGTATACACTGAGTGGCCAGATTAATATGCGTTCAGAGATCATCATCATCTGGCCAATCAGTGTATATATACAAACAAACCTTGCCCTAGCCGGTTTGGCTCAGTGGATAGAGCTTTGGCCTGCGGACTGAAGGGTCCCAGGTTTCTATTCTGGTCAGGGCACATGCTGGGTTGTGGGCTCAATACCCAGTAGGGTGCGTGCAGGAGACAGCCAATCAATGATTCTCTCTCATCATCGGTGTGTCTCTCTCTCCCTCTCCCATCCTCTCTGAAATCAATAAAAATATATCCATAACAAAAAAGAATGTAGGTTTCTGAGGGCCACTGACGTGCCTTGCGGAAGTAGAGCTAACAGTGAGTGCACGCGCACCCCGCACACCCAAAACCGAGGCTGCAGGAGAGAGGCCACTCTCCAGGCAGAGGGAGGGGGGTGGGCCACGTGCTCCTCTTCCTGCTCCTGGCTGCAGGCCAGACAGCGACCCCCGCCTCCGTCTGCTCTCCCCACCCCCACTCCTCACCTGGCCTGCCTGCGGGGACCTTTATCATATCTCCATTCTCCCCACCTGTCTGGCCTGCTATCTGTCATAAGGCGTCACCTGCACTGCCCCTATCAAGCCTCTCAGCCTCTCACCTGTCGCCTGGGCTGACCCTTCACCCCCCCAGCCCCCAGCCCCCGCCTTCCTGTCCTCACTCATCTGTCTGCCCTGGGCTCACTCTCCGTCTTTCTCTCTCCCACCCCATCTGCTGTGACACCTGCCTCCGTGTCTGCCTCTGCTCCCAGGGTCTCTGCACCTGTGTCCCCTCCCTCCCCTCCCCCTCCTCCCGCCTCTGCCCACACCCCTGAGCCCTCCCTGGCGCCCTGTGGGCCGTGGTTGAGCGTTATTTCCCCACTGTTACCAAACGTTTCATTCGCGGCCAACTTGTTTTCAGGAGCTTAGCGATTTCACATCATCCATTCTCACCACAAGAAAAACATTGTAGCTTTGTGGAGATGGTGAGGAGACGTACTGTGGGGATCATCTCACAAATACTGGAGCTCTCTGTTGTACAGCGAGACTAATATAATGTGCTGCCATTTACGTCTCCAAAAAATCCAGATTATCAGCTTTTTTGGAAACCACCCCACCCCCAGCAGTGGGCCACCAATTCCTACCCTGCCCTCACCCGCCCTGCCAGCCCCCTCACCTGCCGGTCCACAGGCTGAGTTTCTCTCTCTCCTCTCCACAGGCACACTTTGGCCCTATCACTCTCCACACTCCTTCCCTCGGTTTCCTCCCAGACTCTGAGCCCCTTTGCCAGGGGTCTCCGCCCACCCTCTTCCTCCATCATCTCCAGGCAGCCTTGCCGTTGCTCCCGGCTGCGCTGGGGCCGGGCCTGCTTCGGGACCAGGCGCAGAGCCCATGCAGGTGCCCCGGGCCACTGTGGGCCCTGCCAGTGTTCTAGAGTCAGATGCACAAAGCCGCATGTGCAGACCGTCCTCAGCTGGGTGACAGCGGGGCCAGCCACAGCCCCACACTTCCTTTTTTATTTTTTTATTTATTTTATTGATTTTAGAGAGAAGGAGAGAGAAACATCGATTTGCTGTTCCACTAATTGATGTGTTTATTGGTTGATTCTTGAATGTGCTCTGACTGGGAACGGAACCCACAACCTTGGCAGACCGGGACAAAATTCTAATGAACAGAACCACCGGCCATGGCGAGACCCCACACTGTTGCCCGAGTAGGTGTGTTGGATTGTGGGCCTGCACACCACAGGCAGGAGGAGGTTTCCCTGAGGGGGGGGGGCAGTTAGAAGTTTATCTGTTTCAGGTCTCGGGAGGGGTTGGGCGTGGCACTCACATCAAACCACAGTGCCAGGCATGGGACCCAGTCCCTCTGGACAGAGCCTTCGAGTGGTCTCACGCCAGGTCAGGGAGCAGATGGTAGTGCTCAGGAGCAACCTGGGTCCTCACCATCACCCTGGTCCTCACCATCACCCTGGTCCTCACCATCACCCTGGGTCCTCACCATCACCCTGGTCCTCACCATCACCCTGGTCCTCACCATCACCCTGGTCCTCACCATCACCCTCAGGCCTCACCATCACCCTGGTCCTCACCATCACCCTGGTCCTCACCATCACCCTCTGTCCTCACCATCACCCTGGTCCTCACCATCACCCTGGTCCTCACCATCACCCTCAGGCCTCACCATCACCCTGGTCCTCACCATCACCCTGGTCCTCACCATCACCCTCAAGCCTCACCATCACCCTGGTCCTCACCATCACCCTCAGGCCTCACCATCACCCTGGTCCTCACCATCACCCTGGTCCTCACCATCACCCTCAAGCCTCACCATCACCCTGGTCCTCACCATCACCCTCAGGCCTCACCATCACCCTGGTCCTCACCATCACCCTGGTCCTCACCATCACCCTGGTCCTCACCATCACCCTGGTCCTCACCATCACCCTCAGGCCTCACCATCACCCTGGTCCTCACCATCACCCTGGTCCTCACCATCACCCTCTGTCCTCACCATCACCCTGGTCCTCACCATCACCCTGGTCCTCACCATCACCCTGGTCCTCACCATCACCCTCTGTCCTCACCATCACCCTGGTCCTCACCATCACCCTGGTCCTCACCATCACCCTGGTCCTCACCATCACCCTCAGGCCTCACCATCACCCTGGTCCTCACCATCACCCTGGTCCTCACCATCACCCTCAAGCCTCACCATCACCCTGGTCCTCACCATCACCCTCAGGCCTCACCATCACCCTGGTCCTCACCATCACCCTGGTCCTCACCATCACCCTCAAGCCTCACCATCACTCTGGTCCTCACCATCACCCTGGTCCTCACCATCACCCTCAAGCCTCACCATCACTCTGGTCCTCACCATCACCCTGGTCCTCACCATCACCCTCTGTCCTCACCATCACCCTCAGGCCTCACCATCACCCTGGTCCTTACCATCACCCTCTGTCCTCACCATCACCCTGGTCCTTACCATCACCCTGGTCCTCACCATCACCCTGGTCCTTACCATCACCCTCTGTCCTCACCATCACCCTGGTCCTCACCATCACCCTGGTCCTCACCATCACCCTGGTCCTTACCATCACCCTGGTCCTCACCATCACCCTCAGGCCTCACCATCACCCTGGTCCTCACCATCACCCTCTGTCCTCACCATCACCCTGGGTCCTCACCATCACCCTCAGGCCTCACCATCACCCTGGTCCTCACCATCACCCTGGGTCCTCACCATCACCCTGGTCCTCACCATCACCCTGGTCCTCACCATCACCCTCAGGCCTCACCATCACCCTGGTCCTCACCATCACCCTGGTCCTCACCATCACCCTGGGTCTCACCATCACCCTGGTCCTCACCATCACCCTGGTCCTCACCATCACCCTGGTCCTCACCATCACCCTCAGGCCTCACCATCACCCTGGTCCTCACCATCACCCTGGTCCTCACCATCACTCTGGTCCTCACCATCACCCTGGTCCTCACCATCACCCTGGTCCTCACCATCACCCTCAGGCCTCACCATCACTCTGGTCAGTGCAGAGAGCATGTGCTCGTGTCCTCTCTGACCAGGCACCCCTATCCCCCATGGGGAGGGACCCCTCTCCCTTTCCTCCCGGTCCCTGAGAGGGGGTGGCAGAAAAGCGAGGAGAGTAGCAGGATGCCCTTGTTGCCTGGAAACCTATTGCAACTGTTGTCATGGCAGGCGGAGGCGGAGGGGTGCCTGGGAGGCCTGGGAGATGGGCTGTGCGGCCCTGTAGTTGGAGGGGGGGGGCAGGAATCTGTCCCAGCCGGTGGCTGGGTCCCCAAGAGGGCTGCTGAGAGAGAAAGTTGAGTCCTGGAGGGGGAATTGAGGAACCTGTGTATGACTCGGATGCAGGGGGGCTGGGGCCGAGCACAGGCCTCCCCCTTCCTATCTCGGCTGTGGATGATGGTGGGGACTGAGGGTGATGGTTCCGCCCCGGGTCCTGCCAGGGAGCTGAACTGGGGCCCACGCTCTCGTTCAGGGACGAACGGGAAGGTCAGAACGCCGTGCCAGCCCCAGCTCTCACGGAGAGCAGACCCCAGGCACCAACTCAGGGACTGGCCCTCCTCTGGCCTGAAACCCAAACGCAGGCCAGATAGGGATGGTGAACCCCCATCCACGGAACCCCCCGCCGCCCCCCCCACCCAGGAGCTAGGCTCCGTGCAGAGCCTCCGGTGTGGTCCCTCCGTCCACTCCTCCCTGCCAGGGAGGCACCGTCATCATCCCGAAGGCGGCCGATGGGGAAACTGAGGCCCCCTGCCCACGGTCACACGGCGAGAAGCGGCAGGCCTGGGACGGGGAACCCAGGCCCTGGCCTTCGCCAGCGGCGACCCCTGCTGTCCAGAGGGGAAACCGAGGCCCGGAGGGGGGAGCGCCAGGCCCTCGCAGTGGGGAGTGGGAGGCGCTGGTGACTACAGTGACCACATTGCGGTAACCGTGGACTTCCAAAGAGACCCTGGAGTCCCCCCCCCGCCCCAACCTGTGATGAATGAGTGGTTTCCCTTCAGCCAGAAATGCTGGATTGACACATGGAGGGGGGGGGCACAGTCACAGAATGAGGAAAAGATTGGTTCTTCCAACCCAGTGAGAAAAAGCAATCACTGTTTAAAAAGAGATTTAAAATTTTTTTAAATAATTTACTGATTTTGAGAGAAAGAGAGAAACCTGGATGTGTCGCTCCACTTATGGATGCATTCGTTGGTTGAGTCTTGTGTGTGCCGGGACCGGGGGAATCGAACCTGCAACCTTGGCAAATCGGGACGACACTCTAACCAAGTGAGCGACCTGGCCGGGGCCCAAAGCGATCACTTGTAACACTGCTGCCATTCGGTGCCAGCGCTGTGCATGTCCCACCACCAAGCGAGCTGTCATCACCTTCACAGGCCGAGCCGGGGAGGGGGGGGGGGGCAGGAGGGGCCCCAGCGAGAGAGACAGAGTTCAACCCCAGGGTTCCCTGACCCCAGTCTCTTGCCCCCTCTCCCACCCGCCTAGAGGCCGGTGCGTGGCTCCGCAGGGTTCGAGTCCTTTCTTTGAGAGCGGTCTGTGTGCTGGGCACTGCACTCAGCCCCGCACAGGGATCGGACCATTGAAGCCCCACCACCCTAGGAGGTAGGTTAGCTCTGTCCCCACTTTATAGATGAGCAAACTGAGGCCTGAGAGGTGGTTCCCCTATCCGGAGCCATAGGGCTCGTTGTTGAGGATCTGACTGGTCAGGTGAACCCCTACGCGGTGGGAGGGAGGGGGGGGGAGGGCCACCCTTATTCATCCTGAAGACCAGCCTCTCCTTGCTCCTCCCAGGGTGCTTGGGCCAGCACCCACCCAGCACCTGCGCTCATACAAGGTCCCCAGGTGATCTGGGCTCATGGCAATGTCTGAGAAATGCTCCAGTTCAAGAAGTTTCCAGCTTTTTATTACTTTTAGTAGTACACACACACACACAGAGACACACACACACACAGAGACACACACACACACACACACACACACACACACACACACTGATTTCAGAGAGGGAGGGAGAGGGAGAGAGACAGAGAAACATCCATGATGAGAGAGAATCACGGATCGGCTGCCTCCTGCACGCCCCGCACTGCGGGTGGCGCTCACAACCTGGGCAGGTGCCCTGACCAGGGGTCGAACCGTGACCTCCTGGGTCATAGGTTGACGCTCAACCACTGAGCCACACGGGCTGGGCAGTAGCACCCTCTTTTTTATTTTTTTAAAATAATTCTTTATTGTTGAAAGTACTACATAGATTCCCCTTTTTCCCCCATTGACCTCCTTCAACCCGCCCCTGCCCCCCACCCCCACCCTCGCCCCCAGGTCCTCACCACCCCATTGTCTGTGTCCAGGGGCCAAGCATATATGTCTATAAGCTCCTTGGTTGACTACCTCCCAACCACCCACCCTCCCCCGCCTTCCCTCTGAGATTCCACACTCTGTTCCATGCTTCCGTGTCCTGGATCCACTCGGTTCATCCGTTTATTTTGTTCATTAGATTCCACAGATGAGTGAGATCATGTGACACGTGTCTTTCTCTGACTGGCTTATTTCACTTAGCATGCTCTCCAGGGCCCTCCACGCTGTCTCAGAGGGTCAGAGATCCTTTTTCACGGCTGCACAGTATTCCAGGGTGTACATGTTCCACAGCTTTTCTATCCACTCCTCTCCTGATGGGCACTTGGGCTGTTTCCAGATCTTAGCGATTGTAAATTGTGCTGCTATGAACATAGGGGTGCACACATTCTTTCTGACCGGAGTAGCACCCCGTTTCTAAAAATAAAGTAGTTGTGCCCTGGCTGGTTTGGCTCAGTGGATAGAGCGCCCGCCTGTGGACTGAAGGGTTCCAGGTTCAATTCCGGTCCAGGGCACGTGCCCGGGTTGCGGGCTCCATCCCCAGTAGGGGGCGTGCAGGAGGCAGCCGATCAATGATTCTCTCTCGTCGTTGATGTTTCTATCTCTCGCACCTTCTCCTTCCTCTCAGAAATCAATAAGAATATATTTGAATAAAAATAAAGTAGTCATGCACCTCCTGAGCCAGAACACATGGCAGCATCGGCCTCCTCGGGGACAGCAGGGCAGGAAGCAGCAAGGAGGAGGCCAGAGTCAGGCTGCGCCGCCCCGCGCCCCTCTCCACCTGCAAACAGCCTCACGCACCCTTGCAGAAGCCTTGGCAATGACCTTGGCAATGGCCTCTGTTTTGAAAATCACCAATACGAGGCCAGGCCCTACCTCGCTCCCGGGTAGATTCGGTTCAGGGGGAGGTTAAGCCGCCCCCACCCCCACCCCACAGTCCTGCAGAGTGGAGGAGTCCGGAGGGCCTGGGTGTTGTCCCCGGGGACAGCTGTGACCTCGCCCTGCCTCAGTATGTCCTTCAGGAAGGGGGGCAGCGCCTCCCTCGGCACCTCCCCCGACACAGACGTGTTACACTCAGTAGGGCTTTGATCTCCCGGCTGCTCGGAGCCCCGCGACATGCCTGCGGGCAGCCCGGCCGGCGCAGCAGCAGGAGCCAAGCAGCGGGGACGCAGGCGCAGGCCGCTCCGAGCAGGACGGCTGCAGCTGGGTCGCCTGGAGCGGTGGTGGGAACCCGCAGGAGCGGTGGTGGGAACCGCACTGTCTAGCTGGAACCACCACGGCCACCGTCACGTGTGGCCATTGCCATCCAGATTAATTTCAATGAAATTAACAGTTCAGTCCCTCGGCCGCGCTCTCCGCGGGCGGGAGGGCGGGGCGCGCGCGCTGGTGGCCAGCACGCTGGACCCGGAGGTGCAGGGCGCACGGCCTTTGAGGCAGAGCGCGGCCGACAGCGCCGCCTCCAGACACCGAGGCGGCGGCGCACCCGCGGCCCCCGCGGCGCTCAGGGCCTCCCAGCCCCGGCCACGGGGCGTCTGTGACTAATTCCCGTTGCGGGTGAGGAAATGCAGGGACAGTTCCGAGCCCCGATTAGCACCACATCCTGCTTCACGAAGGAGAAAAAGGGAGCCCAGGGCCGGTGGCGATCTGGCGGCCCCGTTCCGGTTCCCTCCGCCGCTCCTCCCCGCCCTCTCCCCTTTCCAGGAGAGCCTGGCCCCTCTCCCTCCCCTCCTGTCTCCCAGCTCGGCCTTTGCAACTCCTGCTTTCGCTGTGTCTTTTCACCCATTCCCTCCTTTCCATCCTCATCCCCATCCTCATCCTCCCCCACCCCCCCGCAGCCTCCAGCCCACGCAGAGGGGTCCTTGCAACCCAGAGCTGCCCTGCCCTCCCCGTCATAGCCCCACACCCAGCCTCTCAGCCTGCTGACTCCACCTGCCTCCAGCCAGCAGGCCTGGGCGCAAAGGGGTCCCTTCCCCTCTCGCACGACCTCCGAGTCTCAGCATCCCCATCCCCTCCCTCAGGCCAGGGCAGTGCCCATCCCATGGTCCAGATCCCTCCCCCGCCCCCCCCCCCTCCCCGTGCCCACCATCTTCTTAGCCTTTGAACATTGCCCACGTGGACCACTAACTCCCACAGGACAAAAAACAAAACAGGTCTCGCTGGCCCCAGGGCATGGCGCTGGCTGGCTCACTCCGAGAGTATTGGGGGAGGAGAGAGGGGGCGTGTCCTTGGCCCTGAACAGGCCACACCAGACTCCCCGCCTGGGGTGCTCACCTTCTAGCGGGGAGACAGACAATACACACAGACCACGCTGGTCCGTGGGCCACGCCAGGCCCTGGGAAGGCTGCAAAGAGGAAGAAGTGTGAGAGGTGGGCGGGGCAAAGAAACCATCTCCAAGGTGGCTTTGTGACAGACGGGAGACAGGAGAGCCTGGTAGAGGCAAGAAAGAGCGCTCTGGGCAGAGGGGACAGCCGGAGCAAAGGCCTGGGGCACCCCGGGTGTGTGTGTGTGTGTGTGTGTGTGTGTGGCCTCAGGAGGCCTGTGGCCGGAGCAGGGGCAGGAGCCACTCAGTAACTAGTTGTTCAGTGAACATAGAAAGACCAAATACAGGACCAGTCAGCACCTCCTCAGAGCAAGCCACCCCTCCCCGCCCCACCCCTGCCCTGCTGCCTAGAGGTTGGGGCCTGGGCGAGTCCTGAGCTGAGCCGGCCCGCGTCCCAGCAGCGGCCAGGAGGGGCCTGGGCCGCCCTTTTCCCTTCTAGCTCAGATGTTAGGGGCCTGTCCATTCTCAGGGCTTTGGTGTTCCTTTTATTTTATTTCATTTCATTTCATTTTATTTTATTTATTGTTTTGTCTTGTTTATTGATTTCAGAGAGGAAAGGAGAGGGAGAGATAGAAATGTCAATAATGAGAATCATTGATCAGCTGCCTCCTGCACGCCCCCCCGACTGGGGATCGAGCCCACAACCCAGGCACGTGCCCTTGACCAGAATCGACCTGGGACCCTTCAGTCCGCAGGCTGATGCTCTATCCACTGAGCCAAACCAGCTAGGGCCATTTATTTATTGTTGATAGTATCACAGATGTCTCCCATTTTCTCCCTCTTGCCCCCTCCACCCAGGGTCCGCCCCACCGCAGGCCTTCCTCAGGCTTCTGTCTCTGTCCAGGCGTTATGCATATACGTTCTTTGGTTCATCTCTTCCCGACTCCCCCAACCCCCGCTGTGAGATTTGGAATCAAGCAGACCTGGGTTTTGGTGGAGTTTTTTAAAAATAATTTGTATGGCCCTAACCGGTTTGGCTCAGTGGATAGAACGTTAGCCTGCGGACTCAAGGGTCCCAGGTTCCATTCCAGCCAAGGGCATGTACCTTGGTTGCGGGCACATTCCCAGTGGGGAGTGTGCAGGAGGCAGCTGATCGATGTTTCTCTCTCATCGATGTTTCTAACTCTATCCCTCTCCCTTCCTCTCTGTGAAAAAATCAATAAAATATATATTTTTAAAAATAATTTTTATGGAGGCTTTTTTTTTAGACAGGGAAGAAGGGAGAGGGAAGGAGAAACATCGATGTGAGAGTGGAACATCGATTGGCTGCCTCCCGCCTCTCCCCGTGGGGGATGGAGCCCACAACCTGGTCCCTGACCTGGAACTGAACTGGCCATCCTTTAGTGTACAGGACGACACCCAACCCACTGAGCCACACCGGCCAGGGCGGCTGGCTTTTATTTTAAAAGTATTTAGGACACGGCTGGCTCTGAGGGACACACACGTGACGAGGTTTTGTCCATCCCCCAGCCTGCACTGCCCATACCCTCCCCCTACCACCTGGCAGCTCCGGCCCGCCCCGAAGGACAGGCAGCCAGAGAGAGAAGTGCTCGGTGCTCCCTGGCTTTGATGTCTCACCACCCTCGTGGCCCCAGGCTCCGCGTCTGCCCCAGTCCCTCACAGTCGGGAAGTTCTTCTTTAGATCTAACCTCCATCCCTATTGCTGTGAAGTCAGTCCATTTCCTATCTTTTCTCTCACCTTCTGAACTTCTCCCCAGAAAAATGAGTTTGCCTGATGAGAATGTTCCCTGCCTCCCTCTTCGCCTCGCCCCGCCTCCCCTGGATCCCTGAGCTTCCCATCTGCCATCCGCCTGGATGCTCTCAGGCACGGAGCCCTCGGAGCCCTCAGAGCTCGGTCTGGGAGGAGAGCAGGCCTCACCCCTCACCTCTGCCTCCCCTGGATTTCAGCTCACACCCTCATCTCTCTCTTCCCCTGCCCCCTGACTCTCTCTCTCTCTCTCCCTCCCTCCCTCCCTCACCCCCCAGCCTTGATCGGCTCCTTCCTGCCTCCCTCCTCTCTCTGGGGCCTCCCGCATCTGTCTTGCACAGGTGGGGGTGGAGAACAGGGGCTGGCATTGAGGCCTCTCCCGGGGGCGGGGCGTTGGTTAGGGAGGCACCGTGGGGGACCCGGCCCAGTTCTGGCCTTGGGGTGCAATCCCAGCTGTCTTGTGCAGGCTGGGTGACCCTCGGCCCGTGCCTTTGGCCCCCCGGATCTGCTTTTCCATCTGTAACATGGACGCAAGCACAGGCCCCTTCTCCGAGGGCCGTGGGGAGAAGCCAGGGGCCTGAGGCCTCGGCCGCGCTTGGCATGTTACTGGGCACGGGCAGGTGTTGGGTTGGTGTGGGTGGTGGCCAGTGGGAGGTCACAGAAGGGAGGTCATAGAGCTTCCGCCAGCAGGTGTGGGCCAGGGGTGGCATTATCACATCCTGGGTGGGGGCAGGGGCAGCATTGTTCTACACGCCCGCCAGGGGGCCTCAGTGGCAATCATGATAAGCTTGGGGGTCTCTGAGGCCCCTCTGTGTTGGCCTTGCCTCTGTGCCTCAGCTTCCCTATCTGTGAAATGGGGTGATAGCAGTCTCCTCTCAGAGGGCAGATGGGGGACCACAGGGCGGGGCCTGGTCCGTCCAGGTGAGCGGCAGACATTACTGTTATCGGTGGCGTGTCATTCGCGGTGTTACACGTGTCCCATGCGGACGGGTGCCCGACTTTGGGGGCGTGCTGGGAAGAGGAGGGTGAACCAGCACCCCTGTTGTGGGTGTTGGGGGGTGTAGCTCCCTCCAGCGGGGTCTGAGGTGCAGCTCCATCAGGGCATGGCATGTACGGGGTGCACTGGGCACCTGCAGTTTGGACCTAGGGTGTGGTGTCTGAGACTGAGCCAGCAGGTCTGGCACGGGCTTGAGCTGGAGGCAGCGGGCCTGGCATTTGGCTGCGCTGCCTCCGCTGGGCTGGCCTCCTGGGATGGGGAGCTCACACTCCTGTGTGTGGGCTTACAAGAGGGCGATGATGAGAAATGATTACACAGAGAAATAAAGCAGTGGGGGGGTGGGGTGCAGCTGTGTGAGGGGGGTGGTCAGGATGGCCTCATGGGAAAGGGGACGTTTCAGCAGGGACCTGAGGAGTCAGAGACAGCTAGGGACGTGAGGCCCAGAAAGCGGGAAGAGCATGTGCAAAGGCCCTGAGGCAGGTGTGTGCACAGCCAGCTCTGGAAACAGGAAGAGGTGGGTGGGAGCTGAAGCAGCCTGGCTGGGAGAAGGGCCTGGGGGAGAAGCCTGGGGGAGGCTGCTAAGACAGGAGGGTCGGATATGACTGGCATGTTGACCGGACCCCCGGCTGCAGCTGGCATGGGAACAGACTGGGAGGGAGGCGAGGGTAGAGGTGGGGAGCCCAGAGAGGAGGTTCCTCTGATCCCTGGGGGTGGCCAGGCCAGGGCCATGGTGGTTCTCTATGTCTCCCAAAGGTAGCTAGTCAGGCCCCGAGGGCCCTGTGAGATGGATACTATCCTCCTCGTTTCACAGCATTTTCCTGCAGCTCAGAAAAGTGACGTCACCGGCCCGAGGCCACACAGCCGGACGGCAGGCCCAGCATCCGAGCCCAGGCCCTGGTGCTGACGGCTCCTCCTGCTACTTGTCTGTTATGGCCTGTGGCTGTCCTGGGTCTTGAGTGTGGAGGTAGCATTTGTCAGAACCTATACCGGTGTCTGCACATACCAGGGACTCGCAAAATATTGGACGGACAGATGGATGGACAGATGGGTGGATGGATGGATAGCCAGATGAATGGATGGGTGGATGGATGGATGGATGGATGATGGATGGATGGATGGACAAATGGATGAATGGATGGATGGATGAATAGATGGATGGATGGATGGATGGACGAATAGATGAATGGATGGATGGATGATGGATGGACAAATGGATGGATGGACAAATGGATGGATGGACAAATGGATGGATGGAGGATGGATAGATGGATGGAGGATGGATGGACGAATAGATGGATGGATGGGTGGATGGCGGATGGATGAATAGATGGATGATGGATGGAGGATGGATGGATGGATGGCGGATGGATGAATAGATGGATGATGGATGGAGGATGGATGGATGGATGGATGGATGGATGGATGATGGATGGATGGAGGATAGAGGATGGATGGATGATGGATGGAGGATGGATGGATGGATAAAGGATGGATGGATGAATAGATGGATGGATGGATGAAGGATGGATGGATGGATGGATGGATGAAGGATGGATGGAGGATGGATGGATGGATGGATGGATGAATAGAAGGATGGATGGAGGATGGAGGGTGGATGTCTGGGTGAGTCAAATGGACAAATGCAGCTCCCTGCCCATTTTGCAGAAATGAATCAGGAGGCGGCATCGGGACACGGCTGAGGTCAGGGGAGAGCTGCACAGGGTTCTCTGTGGCACGAGCGGGCTGGCCTCGGCTGCAGGTCCGGGCATCTGTGAAGTGGCCTTGTTGGCTGGTACATGGGGGGGTTGGAGTGGATGGCTGTGTGAATGGCAGGGGATCTGGGAGCCCCTGGGGTCCTGGAAGAAACCTACGGGAGCCTGCAGGAGGCTGTCTGCCCTGGGCTGGGGGTGGGTGCAGAAGGCTGGCCGTGGCCACGCTGGGAGGGTGGGGTCAGCCTGCTTATGCAGTGAGGAGGCTGTGTGTGCCATGAGGCAGGCTTGGCATGGCTCAGACCGCCTCCCGGGCAGCCCAGCCACAGAGCCCCCCTTCCCCCGCTGCCGCCTTGTTCCGACCTTCCCGCCGTCCAGAACCAATGGGTTAATTAGATAACGGGGCCTTTGATTAGCGGGGGAGGGGGCCTCTGGGCGCAGGGAAGGGGGTGAGGAGGAGGGAGGAGAGGCGCCCTCCCCGTCCAGAAGGAGAGAAAGGCGGCAGGAGGGAGGCGGGCGCGGAGCACAGCCCGGCTCTGCACTGCCGTGTGACTAGAAATTGTAATCTGGGAAACAGAGAGACAGAGCCCGGCACAGAGGCCCAGACGGACGGACGGACAGAGAGTCTGACTGAGACAGGCTCCCGGACAATGAGAGGGTGACGGGGACAGCGCGGAGTGAGGGGGAGATGGAGGAAGGAGAGAGGGGACCCGGAGGTCCCAGGGGCAGCAGGACAGAGAGGGGCAGCCGGGCAGGGGTGGCGGCCTGAGGAGGGGACGGGCCAGAGGCGGCGGGGCTGGGGGAGGAGCGGGGTGGGGTCCGCGCCCGCGAGGAGAGAGGCTGTTGGTGGGGGGAGTGGAGGTGGAGGTGGGGGTGGGGGCAGGGCCCAGGGGAGGCCCGCAGGGAGGGAGGAGACTGCTGCCGTGGCCTAGACAGCCGCCCCCTGGGGTGGGAAGGGTGACAGGCGGGGGGGGGGGGCGCGGGGAGACCAGGAAGCCCCTGCGTCCCCCCCCACACACACGACCTGGACGAAACCCCAGAGCACTGGGGAGGCAGAGCCCCGGCGGCTGGCGGCATGTGGAGGGGGGGCCTGGGGTGCAGGGAGAGGCCCCGCAGAAGCCGAGCCACCAGGGTGAGTGTCCGCTCTGTGCTCTGTGCTCTGTGGGGGGGGGGGGGGACAAGGACGAGGCGGCCGGGGCCGGAGGGAGGGGGGGCTGCAGATGCAGAAGCGGCGATGGGGGGTGCGGGCTGGCGGCGGGAGAGATGGGGAAGTCGGGGAGGAGGTAGATGGGAGGCAGGCCTGGACCCCGCTGCTGCGGCTCCCTCACCCCCAGGCATCCTGGCCCCTGGTCCCCCAGCCTCCAGGCCCCGGGCTCAGAGGGTGTGGGCTGGGTCGGCGCCAGTCTTAGGAGGTGGAACCGGGGCCCTGGGCTCAGACAAGGACAGGCACCGGCCTCCCGTCTCACTGGGGGAGCAAGGACCCCAGCACCTCCGGCCAGAGAGACGCACAGCCCCCCTCTCACTCCCCCCCCCCCCGCAGAAAAATGAGTTCGGGCACAGACACAATCAAACCTCTCTCTGTCCCTCTGTCTCTGTCCCTCTGACCCTC
The DNA here is from genome assembly GCA_026230045.1 of Corynorhinus townsendii. Classification (NCBI taxonomy): domain Eukaryota; kingdom Metazoa; phylum Chordata; class Mammalia; order Chiroptera; family Vespertilionidae; genus Corynorhinus; species Corynorhinus townsendii. The sequence goes on along the minus strand of JAPDVU010000011.1, from coordinate 47,184,073 downwards.
TGTCTCTGTCTCTCTGTCCCTCTGTCTCTGTCCCCCTGTCTCAGTCTCCAACTGTCTTTGTCCCTCTGTCTCTGTCCCTCTATCTCTCTGTCCGTCTCTCTGTCCCTCTGTCTCCCTCTGCCTGTCTCTGTCTCTCTGTTCCTCTGTCCGTCTCTGTCCCTCTGTCTGTCTCCCTGTCTATCTCTGTCCCTCTGTCTGTTTCCCTGTCTGTCTCTGTTCCTCTGTCTCCCTGTCTGTCTCTGTCCCTCTGTCTCTGTCCTTCTGTCTGTCTCTGTCCCTCTGTCTCCCTGTCTGTCTCTGTCCGTCTGTCTCTGTCCCTCTGCCTCCCTCTCGCTCTCACACACTCGGGCACAGGCAAACACACAGGCATCCTCATCGGAGTTGAGATGATGTAGGAAACTGCGGAAGGAAAGAGGGGATGTGTGCGCGCGTGTGCGCGCGGCCTGTGTCCTGGGCCTGAGGCCGCGTGCGAGGGCGTGCCCGGCACTGCTGGGGGTGTGAGTGTGCGGCGGCCGGTGGGGGACTCTCAGGTCGCGTGGGGGAGCAGGGCTTGCCGGCGTGGGTGCCCCTGTGTGTCCTCCAGAGTGCTAGGGGCTGGGAGCCGAGGGGGGACCCGAGCGAACAGCCCCTCCGCCCTCCCCACAGGCCCCAGGCCTGGGACAGCCGCTTCCTCCCCTGGCACCTCATCCTCACCAGAAACGGCCCCTAACCGCTCCCTCCCACAGTCCCCAGGAGGCTCCGGGGGACGTCTGCAAGGAAAGGGCTTACTCAGAACCCCCCGGCAGCTTTATCACCGTGGTCACTGCTGATGTTACCATTAGCTTGTCTTCCTTCCCTTCTCTGTCCGATGGAAATGGGGGTGAGAAGGCCTGACCCCACGCTGCCCCCCTCCCAGAACTCAGGCACAGGGTTCCGGGCCCAGCACAGGCCCGTGGGCACAGCCGTGGCCTCCAGCACCTGCCGCTCCGGGCAGCCTGGGTCCCCTTCCCCAGCATCGCCTCCAGTCTCCTCCCTGCCACCCCCACCCTCCCATTCCCCACCCCGGCCCCTGCCTCGCCCATCACTGCTCCTTGTCTGATGCCTCTGGGTCCTTCAGGTTCCCCTGTGAGTCTAACTCAAGTCCCTGTAGCTGCTGTGAGGCCCACAGGGTCCGGGGGCCTGGCCGCGGGGGGGGGGGGGGGGGGCTTGGCCTCCTTCAAACACTCCAGGAGGGAGAGGCCAGGGGAGAGGACAGGACAGGACACGGGGACCTGCTCGCAGGGGCTCGCACAGGCAGCCAGGGGGCCGGGGTGGGTGGGTGATGGGAGCCTTTCTGCTGGGCTCTTCACCTTTCTCTGCCACCTTTGTCTCGTCTGTCTCTCTCTCCATCCCTACCTACTTATCCACCTTTTTGAAATCATGCAAAGAACTAAGTTTTTTAAAAATATATATTTTTATGGATTTCAGAGAGGAAGGGAGAGGGAGAGGGAGAGAAACATCAATGCTGAGAGAGAGAATGATTGACCGGCTGCCTCCTGCACGCCCCACCCTGGGGATCGAGCCTGCGTGTGCCCTGACTGGGAATTGAACTGTGACCTCCTGGTTCACAGGTCGATGCTCAACCACTGGACCACACCAGCTGGGCGAGAACTAAGTTTTGAATCTGGCTGACTTCTCCACTGACTGGCCACGTGACCTCGGGCAAGCACGTCCTCTCCCGGGCCTCAGTTTTCAGCTCTGTGAAATGGGCACAACCTTCCCAACAGGGAGAGGATGGGATGAGATGAGGGCAGGGAGGTGAGGCCGGAGGCGGAGGCGGCAGAGGCCGTGAGCTGGGTGTCGGGGGAGCAGATGGGTCCCTCACTGAGCCTCTCCTCTCTCTCTCTCCCCACAGCCCCCCAGCGCCCACGCGGAGCATGAACAGTGAGGATGGCGCGTGCCTGCGGCTCCACGTGCCCCCCACTGCCGCCCGGTAGGATGTCCTGGCCCCACGGGGCCCTACTCTTCCTCTGGCTCTTCTCCCCACCCCTGGGGGCCGGTGGGGGTGGCGTGGCCTTGACCTCGGCGGCCGGAGGGGGCTCCCCGCCTGCCACGTCGTGCCCCGCGGCCTGCTCCTGCAGCAACCAGGCCAGCCGGGTGATCTGCACACGGAGAGACCTGGCCGAGGTCCCGGCCAGCATCCCTGTCAACACGCGGTACCTGAACCTGCAGGAGAACGGCATCCAGGTGAGCCCGGCCGCCGGAGGGGGTGGGCACCGGGGGTGGCCAGTCCCCGCGCCCCTGCGTGGGCGAGGGCCTTCCGGGCGACCCCGCCCGCTCTTCAGGGCGGCCCCTGCGCACTTGGGAGGTGCTGCCGGTACCCCACCAGCCTGAGCCAGCACCCGGGCTTCCTCAGCGCCTGGTGTTGGGCTCGGGCGCAACCCCCTGCGCCTCGCACAGCGGGCCAGGCTGGCCCTGGAGTCGCAGGCTGCGCTGCCCCGGGCTGGAGTCTGTGTGCGCCTTCGCCCATGATGGCAGGGTCTGCGCCTGTCTCTGCATCTGGAGAAGGGGATGAGCCCTGCCCGCGGGGTTTGTGTGAGGCTGAGGGCGGCACACTTGTCGAGGGTGCAGAATCGTCCTGGCCCCGCGAGCCCGCATCGCCGCCTGCACAGCTGAAGTGAGAATGGGAGCGCTGAGCCCGCGCTGGCACCATGCACGCGGCTGGTGCTCGCCGGGGCGGTTGCCACCTGGTTGATTATGGCTGTGACGTCAGTAGCCCTGAGTGAGGCTTTGGGGAGAAATGTGCCTGTTGGAAGCTGGGTCCCTCCTCTGCTCTGTCAATGCCTGGGGCCAGGTCATCCGGGTTGTGGGGGTGTCCTGGGCACCATGGGGGTGTCCTGGGCACTGCGGGGGCATCCTGGGCACAGTGGGGGTGTCCTGGGCACTGTGGGGGCGTCCTGGGCACAGTGGGAGCATCCTGGGCACCATGGGGGTGTCCTGGGCACTGCGGGGGCATCCTGGGCACAGTGGGGGTGTCCTGGGCACTGTGGGGGCATCCTGGGCACAGTGGGGCATCCTGAGCACTGTAGGGGTGTCCTGGGCACAGTGGGGGTGTCCTGGGCACTGTGGGGGCACCCTGGGCACAGTGGGAGTGTCCTGGGCACTGTGAGGATGTCCTGGGCACAGTAGGGGTGTCCTGGGCACTGTGGGGGCATCCTGGGCACAGTGGGAGTGTCCTGGGCACTGTGAGGATGTCCTGGGCACAGTAGGGGTGTCCTGGGCACTGTGGGGGCATCCTGGGCACTGTGAAGATGTCCTGAGCACCATGAGAGTGTCCTGGACACTGTGGGGGTGTCCTGGGCACTATGGGGGCATCCTAGGCACTGTGGGGGCATCCTGGGCACTGTGGGGGTGTCCTAGGCACAGTGAGGACGTCCTGGGCACACTGGGGTGTCCTGGGCACACTGGGGGTGTCCTGGGCACACTGGGGCATTGAGCAGCATCCCTGGCCAGTAGGTGCCAGTTCCTAGAATGTCTCCAGATGTTGCCACACATTCCGGGGGGCCTGGCCCCTAGCTGAGACCCCCTGTTCCAAAGGTGTGGGCTCAAGGTTCTACTTTAGGATTTCGAACCAAGTTAAATTTGCATTTGGCTAAGGCAGCGGTCAGCAAAGTGCGGCTCGCGAGCCGCAGTTTGCCGCTCTGTTGACTAATGAGTCTGCCAACCACTGGGCTAAGGCAAGCCTGCCTGTGTCTGCATAGACCCCATTTCTCAGTGACTTCGCAGCTAGCGAGCATTTAGTTTGTGAAGGCAACAGTAGAAGCTGGGTCATCTTTGAAACCTGTCTTTCACTAATAAATTGTCCTAGATGCTGTTCAGTAAGAAAGCAGGTGTCGGTCAGTCCCCGTCCACCTGCAGCCTCTCCCGCCCCAGCCCAAGCCCCAGCCCCAGGGGAGGAGGCCCAGAGCTGCCACTCCCCTCCCCGCTACAGCTCCCCCGACTGTCCTCGGGGCCTGGGACCAGGGCTGTGAGGGGGCAGCGCCAGGGGTGGCCGTGGCGCCAGGACCAGGAAGCCAGAGTCGGGTCCAGGAACATCGGGGCCTGGCCACATGGCCCCACCCCGCTCCTGCGGGACCCGTGTCCTCTGCTCCGGGCCACCACCCCAGTCACCTCCCCAGTCCCCCTCCGTCCCTCCAGCTGCAGCCCCTGAAGGGGGGACACTGACTCCATGGTCACCACACACCTGCCCTGCCCTCCATCTGTCCCCCATTTCCTCACCTGACAGTCAGCAGATGCGGCCAGTCCCGGGTGATGCCGGGGCAATGCATGAACAGGGATGGCGCTTGGCAGGCCATGGCCTTCGAGAAGCCGAGCGGCTGTGGAGCTGGGCACGGCTGGGAGGAGCTCTGAGTCTCCTCCGGCCGCAGCCCCCTCTTCTCTTGGGGGGGGGCGGTGTTCACCGAACAAACAGTCCAGTCCCACAGGCGGCCGCTGAGCGCCAGGTGCCAGGCCTGCTCTGGGCACCGGCACAGATCTGCCCAGGACCAGGACACAGGGAGCTCACGGGGGAGAGGGGGGGAACCGGCACAGGGCATCCGAGTCTCCAGTGCCCCACCCATCCTCCCAGCGGCCACCAGTGGTGCTTGGGACACACCCCTCTGAGGACCGAAGTCCAGGCTCTTCATTACCACTCCCAGGTCCCCACAGGGGCGCCACCTCTCCAGCCTCCCAGTCACTCTCCAGTGCTGAGGACTTAGTCCCCCGGCCCTGGGTCCCCACCTTCCTCTCTGGGTTGCAGCCCCTCCCCCAGCCCCCCAGCCCTGCCCTGAACACACCTGTTAAAAGCCTCCTGGTTTTCTTTGGGTGGGAGGCCATGACCTGGGCATTCAGGACACATGGGTGCCCAACTCCGACAGCCAGGCCCTGCCTCCCTGCGCTCACGGCCGGTGGAGACACAGATGCGGTCAGTCAGTGGCGCATGTGCCCAAGGGTGTGGGGGGGGGAGTGGGGGAGGGGCGGTGGGCGCTACTGTGGAAGCAGGGAGGCCGGTGGAGGTGGCACAGGTTTGGAGGAGGTCAGGAGCCTGCGGGCATCTGGGGAAGCACGTTCTCAGCAGGGCGTGGCGGGGAGGGGTCTGAGAGAGGACAGTGACACAGAGCCTGCTGGGCCTTGCAGTCACAGTGAGGACTTGGGGTCACAGAGGGAGCTGGGGTGGCTGTAGCAGAGGCCAGGCGGGCTCTGATGGGGGGGTGGGATGAGGCGCTGGCACAGGCCACGGACCCGGGACAGCCGCGGCTGGTGCAGAGCTCAGGAGAGCTGCAGAGGCTCAGACAGGCTGGTGGGGGTGCGGGGGTGACCAGAGGACTGGCTCTGGGTCTGTCTTGAAGGTGGAAAAGGCGGGGTTTCCCTGCAGAGGGGAGGTGGGAGGGAGGCAGAGAAAGAGGATGGCCCGGGGTTTTAAGCCTGAGCTGGCCCCTCTGGTGGGACCTGCTTGCTCATGTGCCTGTCACCCCGACTCCAGGCCACCGGCCTCCAAACCTTTGGATCCACATCCCTGTCAGAGTACACATGTGGCCCCGCAGACATACATGAGTTCACGTGTAAGTCTCGCTCAGTCTCCTGCACTGTGGACACGAAAAGGCACACACAGCCTGGCCAGCATGGCTCACTGGTTGAGGGTCAACCTATGAACCAGGAGGTCACAGTTTGATTCCTGGTCAAGGGCACATGCCCGGGTTGCGGGCTCGATCCCCAGTGTGGGGCGTGCAGGAGGCAGCCGATCAATGATTCTCTCTCATCACTGATGTTTCTATCTCTCTCTCCCTCTCCCTTCCTCTCTGAAATCAATAAAAATATATTTTTAAAAGAAAAAGAAAAGGCACACAAAAATGGGCCCCCTTAACGGGTCCAAATCCCAACACTTTCATTCCTCACCCTGGGGTTCCTGCACCCCACTCTGGAGACCACTGACTCCTGACACTGCCTGCTCCCCGAGGGCAGAGGGAGTCCGTCCACAAGAGCGGTCACTGGCCGTGGCCCAGGCGGCTCAGTTGGGTGGAGGTTTGATTCCCTCCTGGTCAGGGCACGTACCTGGGTTGCAGGTTCGAATCTCAGTCAAATCCTTCTCACATCAATGTTTCTCTCTGTCTCTCCCTCTCCCTTCCTCTCTCTACATATCAGTGAAAACATTTCCTCAGGTGAGGATTTTTTTTTTTAAGAGTGGTAGATTTGGCCTCTTTACCAGGCACCTTGCAGGTGGCTGGAGTGGGACCATCTGGGGAGCCATTAGAGGCATTTTTAAAAATAACAACTCTTTAATTACACAAATAAAAAAGTTTAAAAACCACCCCTAGTCCCACCATCTGGATATAAATAACTGCTGCTCAGCTTTCGTTTTAAAAGCTTTCCTGGCTCTTTTGTGTGCCTCTGTGCATGTATTTTTAAATTATTGATTACAGAGTGAATGCAAATTCATTTAGAAACACTAGAAAATATAGCTAAAACACAGGACAAGCCAAGCAAAACTCCACAGCCGCCCGGGACACTCTCCACACACATCCTCGGCACATGCGCAACAGGCTGGGGTTAGGAAGCCCATTTATTGCTTTTCTCTCTTTTCAAATTAAAAAAAAAAAAAAAAAAAAAAAAAGCCCTAGAGGGTTTGGCTCAGCAGATAGAGCATTGGCCTGCAGACCAAAGGGTCCGGGTTCGATTGCAGTCAAGGGCATGTACTTCGATTGCAGGTTCCTCCCTGGTGGGGGCCCTGGTTAGGGCTCCTGCAGGGGGCAACCAATGGATGTTTCTCTCTGTCTTTCCCTCTCTCCTCCACTCTCCCTAAAAATCAGTGGGAAAATATCCTTGTGTGAGGATTAACTGAAAAGAAAAGGAAGTGAAATCACACCATTTCACGCGGGAACGCTAAGTGCACAGGTGGCCGGGGTCTCTCCTTGGGATGATGGTTGAGTCTTGGGGAGAGTTAAACGCCCTTCTGTGATAAGGCAGGGACAGGGGGTGTGGAGGTGGTGGTTTGAATGCCTTTGTGGGCAAGATTTTTTTTTTTTTTTTTATCACTGGCCTTCCGTGAAGTCCCTCATTCTGTTTGAGGTTGGACTGGGCGTGTGGCCAGGGCCACGGAGAGGCCTTCAAGGCGGAGACCTGGGGACCAGCCTTCCCTCTGCCTCGTAGCCACAGTGACCTGAAGGAGCGGGTTGGGCTGGGGCACTGGCTGGGGAAGCATCCATAGCCCGGCACCCCTCAGTGTCCTGTGGCGGGGGGGGGGGGGGGGGGGGGCCAGGGGGGGCCGGGCAGGGGCAAGCTCCCACCCCTGGGCTCTGCTCCTGCTCCTCGGTGAGGCCCTGGCTGCAGTCTCCGTCCTCCTTCACCGCCTGCTCCTCCTCCGCTCCGTCCCCTCCTCCCCGCAGCCAGCCACCCTCATCTGTTTACTGTGGGTCTTTGCGTGTGTGTACTGGAAAGCGCTTATTGTTGCTTTGTGTGCGTGTATTTTTAATTCATGTAAATGACGCTGTGTTATAGATGGCTTTCTTTGTCTCACTGTTTTCCCTCGGCCTGGGTTGTTAAGCGCCATCCACGTGGCTGTGTGTGTGTGTGTGTGTGTGTGTGTGTGTGCGGGCAACTGCCTGCTCCGTTGCTTTAACTGCTGTAGAATTCCCCTTGATGGGCGCCCCCTCATGCCCTGCCCCCCACCCTAGTCAGGACAGACACCCAGGAGACTTCCAGCTGCTCCCACCACAAATCCTCCCTGGGGACCCCTTTGGCGCCCGCGTGACAATGTCTTGGAATGTGCCCCTGAGGGACTGGTGGCTCAGAGGACATGCACTCAGCCTAACACCGATCCAATCCACCACCGAGGCTTGTAGCTGGCTGCCCTGGGTCCCTCGGGGGCCCGTGAGGTCATGTGCACAGGGTGTGTGACAGCTCTTGGCAAAGACTGCGCTTCTGTCCTCAGAAACAATCAGCCCTTCCCAAGGAGACACTCATGGGTGCTGCAGGGTTAGGCCGAAGGGCAGCCCAGCCTCCATGGGGCTGCAGAGGCAGCCCGCGGGTCTGATGATGGGCGTCGGGTAAGCGAGTGACCGTGCATCTCCCGCGGGAGGTCATGGGTAAGGGGGTCGCCGTGCATCTCACGCGGGAGGTCATGGGTAAGCGAGTGGCCGTGCATCTCCCGCGGGAGGTCATGGGTAAGCGAGTGGCCGTGCATCTCCCGCGGGAGGTCATGGGTAAGCGGGTCGCCGTGCATCTCACACGGGAGGTCATGGGTAAGCGGGTGGCCGTGCATCTCCCGCGGGAGGTCATGGGTAAGCGAGTGGCCGAGCATCTCACGCGGGAGGTTACCGGCTGCTGAGAACGGAATTGGAGGAATAATGAATGACACAGGAAATTGCTTCAAATGCAATATCGAGTTTCCAAAGGATGCGAGCAGGATGTCCGATTTGTTTTAAAACTTAATTTAAAAAACAGCAGCAGCAGGGACCACCCAAAAATGTCAGCAGCGCCTATGACTGGGGGGACAGTGGGGATCTGACATGCTGTGAAGCCCGCTGGGCCTCAGTCTCGTCGCCGACCTGGGGCCGGTCACAGCCTCCCCGCGTCACTGAGAAATCACGCCTCCTTCCTGGACAGCGCGTACTAAGCACCGCCATGTGCCAGGCGCGCTCCGTGGCCCTGGGGACCGAAGGCGCCAGCAGATCACAGCTGAGAAGGCGACAGCGAGGCCTGCCTCGCCGCGGTCACTGTCATCCTGCTCCTCTCAGAGAAGCGCCGGCCTCAGGCGCCTGCTCTGAGCCCCGGCCCCGAAGGGCACGGCCCCTGACTTCGTGGACACGGGCCCCGGTCACCGCTGGCCCAGTGCTCAGCCCAGAGTCCAACTGTGACATGGCCGAATGGGAGAAGCGCCACGTCCTGGAGAGCCACGTGGCTTCTGAGCCTCCTGACAGCCCCAGGGAGGGCCGGTGGGGGTGTCATCCCCACGTTTCACTTGAGCAGACTGAGGCCCCCAGAGCCAGAAGACCCGTGGCCCCCATAATTACGTCCCCGCCCTCACCCCCCCTCCTCCATGAGCGCATCCCCTGCCCTCCCCCCATGGCTCCAAGTCCTAGTTCCACAGCCGGCTAACTGCAACATGTTGCCCCGGCCCAGTGGCCCTATTCTTGTCCCCAGTTTACAGACCGGGACACTGAGGCAGGGAGAGTGAGGGTGCTGTGCAGGAGGCCACCCGTAGCAAGGGGATTGAGACTTAGCCCGGCAGGCTGGCTGCAGAGCTTGATTTTTCTCTCTCTCAACTTGAGGGTATGTTTTTTATTGATTTTTAGAGAGAGGGGAAGGGACAGAGAGAGCGAAACATGGATGTGAGAGAGAAACACCCACCGGTTGCCTCCCATATGCACCCCAAGCGGGGATTGGACCCACAACCTGGGTATGTGCCCTGACCGGGAATGGAACCCACAACCCTTCAGTGCGAGGACGACCTTACAACCCACTGAGCCTCCCGGCCAGGGCTGAACTTGATTTCTTTCTCTTTTAAAAAATTTATTTATTATTTTGTTGTTGTTAATCCTGACCTGAGGCTCTTTCCATTGATTTTAAGAGAGAGTGGGAGAGAGAAAGACAGAAACATCGATGTGAGAAAAACACATCGATTGGCTGCCTCCTGCACAAGCCCAGTCCAGGGCCAGGCTGGGGAGGAGCCTGCAGCCGAAGGCCGACGCTCTATCCACTGAGCCCAACAGGCTAGGGCTGAACTTGATCTTTTTTCTTTTCTTTTCTTTGGTTTGAACTTGATTTCTTAACGTACTTCTGATGCTCCCTAATTCACAGCTCTCTGGGCTCCGCGCCCAGTGACAGAACTGTGACCCAGTCCTGACTGCGTGGGCACAGCCCTCAGGGCTCTGGCCTCCCCCTTGCCCATTGGGATGCTCACCCACCTCCCTCCCCCCTCCCGGCCTCTGTCTCTCTCCCCTTCCCCCACCCCCAGCCAGAGCTGCCACGTCATCCCTGTTCCCCTGGCAGCAGGCACCTGCCCCAGGGGGCTGTCTGGTCCCAGCCACACCACACTCAGGGGCGCCCTCCACTGGGCCCAGACGCAGCTCCAGCCCGCGTCCCTCCGCACGTGCTCCACGCCAGGCGCTCTTCCTCCGTGGGTCCGCCTCCACCTGGAAACCAGCTCTGAGCGAGAACCCAGCTGAGACCTTGAGTCCCTGTGCCCCCCCCACCGCGTGTCTGACAGGCCCGGCTAGTGCACCTGCAGCACCCAGTCCTGTTCCTGATTGGTTTATTGAGCACCTACTGTGTGCCCTTATTGAGCACCTACTGTGTGCCCGGCGCTGCACCAAGCACAGTGAGCAGGGCAGGTTCACATCCCTGCCCCCCGTGAAGCTGGGCGGAGAGACAGGCAGAAGGCGCACAGCACAGCTGACCCTAGACAGTGTCAAACAAGCACATATAACTTTTGACTCCCCGCCCCAAAACTTGCTTATCCCTCGGTGTCTGCCAGGGGAGGGGGGGGAGTTGATTCCAGGACCCCTGCCAGACACCTGTATCTGCGGATGCTGAAGTGGAAAACCCTTCGGAGCAGTGAACGCAGAGTCCACCGCCCTCAGCATCAGCAGGCTCCCAACCACAGACCCAAAGTAGCTCAGGTGTTAACGGAAAAAGCCCACATTACCAGTGGACCCGCACAGCTCACACCCGGTTGGCTGTTCGAGGGTAGCACTGCTGGCTGGCGGTGAGAGCTTCGAGCTGAGCCAGACAGGCAGGAGAGGGGCAGGGGGTGGGGGGACGCCTTCCTGGAAGGGCTGACCCCTGACCCCGGGGGGTGGGGGGAGGCAAGGCATGGGGCCTCCTAGCAGGAACAGTTAGCATTTGTTGTTGGTAGAGGCGGAGGTGAGGTGATATTGACCGAAATAGCATAATGGTCTTCCCTGAGGAGACAGTGGTTCTCAGTGGCCACCTGGCGCTGGGCAGGGCTGTGTTGTCTCCATCTGTGCTTTTTCTCATTTAGTCCTCAGGGCCCTGTCCCCCCTGCAGAGGCGGCGAGGCCGGGGAGGCCCGGGAGGCTCGGGAAGCCCAGGAGGCCGGGGAGGCCCAGTCTAAGGCTGAGTGACTCACTGAGTGAGGTGCCCGCCAGGCCCCAGCCATGTCCTAGGAGTTCCGGGTGCGCCCCTGGGAAAGGGAGGCGCACCCTTGTCTCCGGGAAGGAGGAGATGTGAGAAGTCCCCGTGAAAGTGGTTGGGAAAATAACAATGATTTTTAAAATTGCTAATGTCAAAAAAGAAACTAACGGGAGGGGAAAAACACAAAAGTGGAGCTTAGGAAATTTTTACCGGTTCATTGCATTCAAAACGTATAAAAACAATTTATCTCCATAGTGTTTAAGATGAACGATGCACTTAATCATTTTCCTACCACGGTTAAATTTTAATAAAGGATTTCTTGGCAGTTTGTTTTCTTTAAAACCCCAACAGAACACAGTGGTTTTTTCCAGCATTAGTAACATGTGCTCACCACAACGGGAGCCGGAGGATGGGGGGGGGCGGGGAGAAGGACACTGGACACAGAGCCGGCCTGGGTGGGGTTGGGCCCAGTAAATGGGGGAAGGAGTGAGGGGACCAGGGGACTCAGGCAGGCAGGCGGCTATCAGAGGCGGGACCCCAGGCCTCGCTTCTCTGCTGGGGGCAGGGGGCAGTGTCTGCCCCAAGCATCAGGCCCACCTTCTCCACCCCCCCTCCCCATGACCGTGGCCACCAGGGTGCCCGCCCCGGCCTCGGAGAGAGTTTGACCACCTGTTCTGCTGTGGAGGGGCCACAGGCCCGCCTCCCCACTGCCACCCGGGCGGCCCGGGTCACCATGGCGCTTGCTGACGGTGTGTCATGCTCAGTGTCTCTCCTCCCCGCTGCGGGTTGGCCCGGGAAGAGGGCTGCGGCTGTCTCGTCCACGGCTGCATCCCCAGAGCCTGGCGTGGGGCCTGACACATAGCAGGCGCACAGGGACCACCTGGCAAGTGAGCCAGGTGGACACACGAGGACGTCAGAGCACGGAGCGGGCCGTGCCGCTCACAGACACACGGACACGGCGGGCAGCTGAGCCCCTCCATTCAGGGTGGGCCCGCGGGGTGGGGAACTCGTGCTCCAATTCAGGAGAGCCCTGGACGGGCGGCTCAGTTAGAGTGTCGTCCCATGCCCCAGATGGACGCGGGTTCAACTCCCCAAGTAGCCGGAGTGAGGGCGTGTGGCGGGAAAGGGAGGCGGACGCCCGCTGCAGGTTTGATCCCTGGCAGGGGGTGTGCAGGAGGCAGCCGAGCCGTGTCTCTCTCTCACATCCATGTTTCTCTCTCCCTTCCTCTCTCTCTAAAAATCAAGAAACATCCCCTCGAGAACGAAAATAAAATAGATTCAGTGGGAGCGGGCTGCCCCTGGCTCCCTCCGGCAGGTGAAGGCTTCCTCCGATGGGACCTCCCATCCACTCCTCAGAGTCGCTTTATCCGTAACGAAATGGGCAGTGGATGAAGAGGAGGCGTCGGACAGGGCCCAAGAGGGAGCTCGGGGGGTGTCTGGGCAGATGAAAGGGAAGGGCGTTCTGAGCAGAGGGAACAGCATATGCGAAGGTGGGAGACCTGGTGAGAGAGTTCCAGGTGACAGGCAGCTGGAGTGAGGCTGCACGGGGGGAGGGGGAGGGGTGGGGACGGGGGGGGGGGTCGTACGGAGGAGCTGGGGGAGGGGTGGGGGCGGGGGGGTCGTACGGAGGAGCTGGGGGAGGCAGGCAGGGCTTCCGGCGGGGGCTGGATGGCCGTGGAGGGCACCGGCCAGCCATGGAGGGCTGGGGAGGAGGGCAGAGCAGGCCCTGGAGATGACGGAGGGAGGGGAGAGGCTGGAGGCGGGGCAGGCTGCGGCCGAGCTGGGTCACGGCGGAGGGGGGGGGGCGAGGGGGCAGGGGGGGAGAAGTTGGCTGAGACACTGACGAGGGACAGAACTGCCAGAGGGGGACAGAGGCTGGCCTGCTGACCCCGAGGGAGGCGCTGGGTGGTGCGGGGGTCAAGGCTGCAGGCCCGCTCTTGCCTGGGAAGGCGAACCGGAGGGGCCACGCGGAGAACAGGGACCCCAGAAGGAGTGGGGGGCAGAGGAGGAGCAGCGCATCCTGCTGGGCTTGCAGATGGGCTAGCTGGCTCCCGGGGACCCCCCCTGACCAAGGGTCACCAGGACAGGACTAGGGGCCGCCTCCCCGAGCGCTTCCTGGTCTCAGCTTCTCAGCGCGAACGCAGCCCGGCTCCTTCTCTCCCTGGTGACCAGCCGATGGGAACTCCCTCTCCATTATTATTGTTACTGTTATTTTAAAATTGTCTTTTAAAATATATCTTCATTGATTTCACAGAGGAAGCGAGGGGGGGAGAGAGAGAAACATCCATGATGAGAGAGAATCACGGATCGGCTGCCTCCTGCACACCCCCCACTGGGGATCGAGCCAGCTACCTGGGCAGGTGCCCTGACTGGAATCGAACCCGGGAACCCTTCCGTCCTCAGGCCTCTGGCTCTATCCACTGAGCCACACTGGCGGGGGTGTGACAGTATTAACAGAAGCAGCGGCGAGGCCTGCTCTGGGCTCCGCCAGCATTTCGCAGGGCGATGACAAAGGCGACGTGAGACGGGTGCGTGGTCACACCATTCCCCGCGGACTTCCCCGGCTCCGGGCCGCGCCACTGGCACTGGCCCCTCCAGGACCGGACACGCGGGCTCCAGCCGTGTCTGACCAGGAAAGCTGCCGTGGTGGCGCCATTGAGGCCGCCATGGGATGAGGGGGAAGCGAGGCTCGGGGCCCACGTGGCGGAGCCGGGGCTGCAGGGCTCAGCCCCCCAGCCTCCAGGACAGCCGCAGGGCCGGCGAGGGGTCTCTCCAGCCCTCCCCCCTCCCAGGCCATCGTCCCCAGGAAGCCACGTCCTGCAGGGGCCACGCCCCCGGTGGCAGGAGCTCCCTTAGGCCTGTCACCCCCAGCCAGCTCCCTCGGGAAGCGACTCACCCCTCCTTTGCGGAGGTTTCTCCAGCTCTAAGAGCCACCACGCCCCGGGAGGAAGCTAGAGAAAGCGCAAGCCTATTAAAGAAATAAATGCCCTGGCCAGTGTGGCTCAGTGGATAGAGCGTAGGCCCACGCACTGAAGGGTCCCCGGGTTCGATTCTGGTCAAGGGCACGTACCCTGGTTGCAGGCTCCCTGGCCCTGGTTGGGGTGTGTGCAGGAGGCAACCAATCAAATGTGTCTCTCTCACATCAGTGTTTCTCTCTTGCCTCCCCCTCCCTTCCACTCTCTCTCAAAATCAATGGGAAAATATCCTCTGGGTGAGGATTAACAAAAAATAAAATAAAATAAAAAATAAGTAAAACAAGTGACTTAAAAAAAAAAAAAGAAATAAAGAACGGACCCGTCCATCCGTGAGAGTAGGTGTGCTCTGGGGAGGCGTCTGTGGCCACGGCGGCGTCCCTGAGGCCGAGCCCATGACCATCCCAGGACCCGCAGGCCGGGAGAGGTAGTGCATCACCCAAGTTTGTAAGAATAAAAAGATGAGGGGAGAGATCTCCCTGCGTCATACGCACCAGAAAAGGGATCGGGAGGTTGTGCAAAGTCGCTAACAGAAGTGAATTCTGGGTAGAGGCCCTTTGGCTGAGTTTTCTGAGTTTTCTTTTCTCCTTATGCTTTTTCCTGAAACGAAGATCTATTGCTTTTTCTATTTTTTTAGCCTCACCAGAGGATTTTTTTTCCCAATGATTTTTAAAGAGAGAGGAGCCCTAGCTGGTTTGGCTCAGTGGCTAGAGCGTCGGCCTGCAGAATAAAGGGTTCGATTCCGGTCAAGGGCAGGTAGCTGGGTTGCGGGCTCCTCCCCAGCCCGGACCCTGGTCAGGGTGTACGCAGGAGGCAACCAATCGGTGTGCTTCTCTCACATCAATATTTCTCTGTCTTCCCCTCTCTCTTTCCCTCTCTCTAACAATCACTGGAAAAATACCCTCGGGTGAGGATTAAAAAATAATAAAGTGGCTGTATCGTTTTTTAAGAAGAGAGAGAGAGAGAGAGAGAGAGAGAGAGGAAGGGTGAGAAAGAGAAACATTGATGTGGAAACATCAGTGTGAGAAACATGGATCAGTTGCCTCCTGTGTGCACCCCAACTGGGGATCGGACCCACAACCCAGGCAAGTGCCCTGACTGGGAATCGAACCCACAATCCTTTGGTATTCAGGACGATGCGCAACCCACTGAGCCACCCAGCCAGGATGGGTGTCTATTACTTTCTCGGCAGAATAAAAAGGTGTTTAGTGGTGGTGGTGGGGGGGGGGGGGACAGCCCCTTCCCGGACCTCTCCTCCGTGCTCTGTCATCCCAGGTCCATCCTCTAGTCTCTGTGAGCCCTTCAGAGTAAGCTAAGGAGCCCCAAGTTTGGGGCTTTTTAAATGTTTACTTTTTTGAGAAAGAGAGAGACAGACAGACATGGATCTGTTGGTCCACTTATGCATTCATTGGTTGACCTTGTATGAGTCCTGACCAGGGCTGGAACCTTGGTGTAGCGGGACGGTTCTCTAACCACTGAGCTGCCCGGCTGGGCCAGATCCCTTCGTTTCAAGAGCCCACTGTCTCTTGCACCCCGAGGCCCCAAGGACCTTCCCAGGCCAGGTGCCAGGTTGTTTTCCGAGTTCCCAGGAATCTGGTTCCCACGCAGGGAATGGACCCCAATTCTGGTCAAAGAGAGGACACATACACACACACATCGCGGACGGACGATAGGAGGTTCCGAGAGGGGCTCCTTTCAAATTCACTCGCTTACCAAACCCAGAACCTGAGGGTGCACTGCCAGCTCCAGGCCCTGAGGCTGAGACCCAGGCCTGCCTCCTGGGCAGGACAGGGGTGGGGGCGGGGGGAGGGGGGCAGGCGGGGTGTCTCTGGGGAGAGACAGCAGATAGGCAGCTGGTGCAATGGGGGCCCAGGTGGGGGTGACAGAGCCAGGACAGCCTCCAAGCAAGTGACCCCTGAGCAGGGTGTGGAAGGCAGTGGGAGAGGCAAGTGCAGAGGCATGGGGCAATGCGCTGGGCTCAGGGAATTGCTGGGTGGGGGTGGGGAATTCGGGAAGGATGGCGGAAGGGGAGGGGGCAGTCATGCCAGGCCCCTGTGCTTTCCAGGGCAGGGACTGTGTTACATGGGATGGACCGTCACACTCGGTCCTCTTGGTCTGCGGCAGGTGTGGGCTCTGGGAGTGACAGGGGCTGGGGGGGGGGGGGAGGGGTGTGAGCAGGAGGGACTGGGAACTGTGGGTAGGAACAGACCTCCTGGGGCTGGGTGTCCAGCGGGGCCCAGGCCATGGACTGGAGAGGAGGGGACGCAATAGGGAGTCAGCGGACCGAGGGCCGGCTCGGCGCCCTGGGGCCTCCTCTACCGGTGGTGGCGGCAGTGTGGCCTGTCAGCCGGCTCAGGGCTGGAAGGCCCCTCCCTCCTGGCAGTCCTGTTTCATAGGCTGGGGGGGCGGGAGGGGGCGGGCAAAATGCGGTTGCGCTCCCGCAGCGCAGGAGCCCAGGAAGCGCCTGGCAACCTGCACAGCCCCACACGCCATCCCGTGGACGGGAAACACGCCAGGGGGTTGGAAGGCTGAGTGTGAAAAGAGTGGCAATCACTCCCTCGCCAGTTCCAGCTCAGTTACACGTTGAAATCATAATAGTTGGGATCTGGTGGGCTAAATACACACGATTAAAGTTGATTTCACCTGTTCAGGGTTTTCTTTTATTATTATTATTATTATTATTATTATTATCCTCACCCGAGGATATGGGTGTGTATTTTAATATATTTTTTATTGATTTCAGAGAGGAAGGGAGAAGGAGAAAGAGATAGAAACATCAGTGATGAGAATCATGGGTCGGCTGCCTCCTGCACGCCCCACAGGGGCAGAGCCTGCAACCCAGGCGTGTGCCCTGACGGGGAATCGAACCCTGACCTCCCGGTTCATAGGTTGATGCTCAACCACTGAGCCACCCTGGCTGGGCCCGAGGATAGATGTTTATTGATGAGAGAGGGAGAGAGAGAAACATTGATCTATCTTACTATCCCATACTATCCTGAGCAGGGATTGAACCTGAAACCTGTTGGTGCACTTGATGACACTCCAGCCACCGGAGCCACCGCCAGGGCTTGCGTTTCCTCCGAGCGTGGCTGTTAGGAAACGTGGGACTGAGTACGCCGTCCTCGCTGCGCTCTCGTGGACGTGGCGCACCGGGGCGGGTTACTGTTCCGTGAGCGTCACTCTGCCCGGAGCACAGCCTTCCGCACGCTGGGTGCCTCCCGGGCGCCGTCTTGTTTCTTAAACTTTTTAAAAAGGGTTTGTGTACTTACGATAAAAGTCACTTTGGCCCCAACCCAGGGGTCGGCAAACCACGGCTCGCCAGCCACAGGCGGCTCTTTGGCCCCTTGAGTGTGGCTCTTCCACAAAATACCACAGCCTGGGCAAGTCTATTTTGAAGAAGTGGCGTTAGAAGAAGTTTAAGTTAAAAAAATGTGGCTCTCAAAAGAAATTTCAGTCGTGGTACTGTTGATATTTGGCTCTGTGGACTAATGAGTTTGCCGACCACTGCCCTGACTGGTTTGGCTCAGTGGATAGGGCGTTGACCTGCAGACTCAAGGGTCCCAGGTTCGATTCCGGTCAAGGGCATGTACCTTGGTTGCAGGCACATCCCCAGTAGAGGGTGTGCAGGAGGCAGCTGATCGATGTTTCTAACTCTCTATCCCTCTCCCTTCCTCTCTGTAAAAATCAATATATTTTTTTAAAAAAGCAAGTTTGTCCATTGAAGGAAAAAAATAAAGAATACAAATCGCCCATGCTCCCCGCCAGCTGGAGGTCACGCTGAGAAGAGCTCAGGCTGTGTCTTACAGCCCCTTTCTGTGGGAGGAGCCTGGGGCGCAGAGAGGTGCAGCGACTTAGCCACGCTCACACAGGAGGGGCGGCCACCTGGGCCGGGACACCTAATTCCGCAGCCTCCTCTTTACGTTTGCCACGTCGCGACCACACAGGCTGCTCTTGGGCACTCTCCATGCCCCCTGATGTTATAATGCGAGGGTCCCCCGCCGCACTGGCTGGGCTTCTGGAGTGCGGTCGCGTGGCTGTGTGGACTTCTGTGCCTCCGTGTACCCGGCACGGTGAACACTGAGGAGAATCTGGCGACACTGCCTCCCAGGCCTTCCCCAGCCTCCCGACCCTGAGAGGCGGTGGCCACGTCCAGGGGTTAAGAGCCAGGACTCTGGAGCCAGACAGCCTCGGTCCGCCGCTCCTGTGTGGCCTTGGGCAAGTCACTGCACCTCTCTGTGCCTCCCTGTCCTCCCGCCTGAATGGGGATAGTTCATCACCGCTCACGTGAACCCCTCGGCCTGATGTGCTTTCCGTAGCACACCAGCAGGTCTTACTACCTCCCTGGTCAAATGTGGGGTTCTTTACCGAGGGAAAGGTTTGACTAGCCACATGATGGGGTCGATAAAAGGCCTAGATCGCCTACAGGCACTCTGAGCAGGCTTTGCCACGAAATGGATTTGGCGCCAAAGCTCTGTGGAAACATCTTGTGGTTTTCGGAGCGTGTGGGTTCGAGTTGCAGGTGTTGAGTACGTCACACGGGGCGGTTCCGGGGATTAAATCGGTCGCTGCCCACCAAGCATTTCCTGGAGGGTCTGGCACCCAAGACGTGTTCAACGCGTGTTAGCTGATCAGTCCTTTCTGCTGGGGTGTCATTTACATATAACAAAATGCCCCTTTTACGTGTACCGTTTGGGGAGTTTTGACAGTTACATTCACCCGTGGAGCCACCCATCCCGTCCCCCCCCCCCCCCCAACTTTGGAACATTTCTATTACCCCAGGAAGCTCCCTCGCGCCCCTTCCCAGCCTGTCTCCCCAACACGTGTGCTCAGAGACACCTTAGCTCGGCCAGGGGCAGAGTGAATGGGATCCCACCGCGCAGGCGTCTGGCTCCTCCCACTCACACAACACCCGGGAGATTCATCCGTGGTTCCTTTTCCCGACTGGGCCGCAGTGCTCCGCTGTTCGGACACGGCGCATGTCCCTTCACCCTTAGGGGCGTTTGGCTGGCTTCCGGGTTAGGCTATGATGACCACAGAGTCTGTTGGGGCCCACCCCAAGCCGTCGAATGGGCCTCTGCTCCCAGTTCTCGTGGGAAAAGCCTTAGGAGTGGAAAGGCTGGGTCCCGTGGCAGCTCAGTGTTTACCTTTGCAAGAAACAATCCGCCCTGCCAAGGTTGTGGGTTCGATCCCCAGTCAGGACACATACAAGAAGCAACCAATGAATGCATCAATAAGTGGAACAACAAATCAATGTTTCTCTCTCCTCACCCCCCTCCGCCCCCTTAAACACCCATAAAAATCTATTTTCAAAAATCAAACCGCCTGACCGGTTTGGCTCAGTGGACAGAGCGTTGGCCTGCGGACTGAAGGGTCCCAGGTTAGATTCCCGTCAAGGGCATGCACCTTGGTTGCAGGCACATCCCCATTAGGGGGTGTGCAGGAGGCAGCTGATGGATGTTTCTCTCTCATGGATGTTTCTAACTCTCTATCCCTCTCCCTTCCTCTCTGTAAAAAAAAAAATCAATAAAATATTTAAAAATATTTTTTAAAAAATCAAAACGTTTTTCCCAAATGGCATCATGGTCGTGCTCTCCCACCAGCAGAGGCGGGAGAGCTGGGCCCCTCTGTCCACGGCCGCCAGCACCTGGCGACCTGGTGCTTATTGTCCGTTGTTACCTGCGTTACTGATGGTGTCTCCCCTTTCCTCCCCCCGCGCCACCCCACCCCAGGTGATCCGCACCGACACCTTCAAGCACCTCCGCCACCTGGAGATCCTGCAGCTGAGCAAGAACCTGGTGCGCAAGATCGAGGTGGGCGCCTTCAACGGGCTGCCCAGCCTGAACACACTGGAGCTGTTCGACAACCGGCTGACCACGGTGCCCACGCAGGCCTTCGAGTACCTGTCCAAGCTGCGGGAGCTCTGGCTGCGCAACAACCCCATCGAGAGCATCCCGTCCTACGCCTTCAACCGCGTGCCCTCGCTGCGGCGCCTCGACCTGGGCGAGCTCAAGCGGCTGGAGTACATCTCGGAGGCGGCCTTCGAGGGCCTGGTCAACCTGCGCTACCTCAACCTGGGCATGTGCAACCTCAAGGACATCCCCAACCTGACGGCCCTGGTGCGGCTGGAGGAGCTGGAGCTGTCGGGCAACCGGCTGGACCTGATCCGCCCGGGCTCCTTCCAGGGCCTCACCAGCCTGCGCAAGCTGTGGCTCATGCACGCCCAGGTGGCCACCATCGAGCGCAACGCCTTCGACGACCTCAAGTCGCTGGAGGAGCTCAACCTGTCCCACAACAACCTGATGTCGCTGCCCCACGACCTCTTCACGCCCCTGCACCGCCTCGAGCGCGTGCACCTCAACCACAACCCCTGGCACTGCAACTGTGACGTGCTCTGGCTCAGCTGGTGGCTCAAGGAGACGGTGCCCAGCAACACCACCTGCTGCGCCCGCTGCCACGCGCCCGCCGGCCTCAAGGGGCGCTACATCGGCGAGCTGGACCAGTCGCACTTCACCTGCTACGCGCCCGTCATCGTGGAGCCGCCCACGGACCTCAACGTGACCGAGGGCATGGCCGCCGAGCTCAAGTGCCGCACGGGCACCTCCATGACCTCGGTCAACTGGCTGACGCCCAACGGCACCCTCATGACGCACGGCTCCTACCGCGTGCGCATCTCCGTGCTGCACGACGGCACCCTCAACTTCACCAACGTCACGGTGCAGGACACGGGCCAGTACACGTGCATGGTGACGAACTCGGCGGGCAACACCACCGCCTCGGCCACGCTCAACGTCTCGGCCGTGGACCCCGTGGCGGCCGGCGGCGCTGCCGGCGGCGGCGGTCCCGGGGGCGGCGGGGGCGGCCCCGGGGGCAGCGGCGGCTACACCTACTTCACCACGGTGACCGTGGAGACGCTGGAGACGCAGCCCGGCGAGGAGGTCCTGCAGACGCGGGGGACGGAGAAGGAGCCGCCGGGGCCCACGACGGACGGCGTCTGGGGCGGGGGCCGGTCTGGGGAGGCGGCCGGCGCGGCCTCGTCGTCCACCACGGCGCCCGCCCCGCGCTCCTCGCGGCCCACGGAGAAGGCGTTCACGGTGCCCATCACGGACGTGACGGAGAACGCGCTCAAGGACCTGGACGACGTCATGAAGACCACCAAGATCATCATCGGCTGCTTCGTGGCCATCACGTTCATGGCCGCCGTGATGCTCGTGGCCTTCTACAAGCTGCGCAAGCAGCACCAGCTCCACAAGCACCACGGGCCCACGCGCACCGTGGAGATCATCAACGTGGAAGACGAGCTGCCCGCCGCCTCGGCCGTGTCCGTGGCCTCCGCGGCCGCCGCGGCGAGCGGGGGCGGCGTGGGCGGGGACAGCCACCTGGCCCTGCCCGCCCTGGAGCGCGACCACCTCAACCACCACCACTACGTGGCGGCCGCCTTCAAGGCGCACTACGGCGGCAACCCCGGCGGCGGCTGCGGCGGCAAGGGCCCGCCGGGCCTCAACTCCATCCACGAACCTCTGCTCTTCAAGAGCGGCTCCAAGGAGAACGTGCAGGAGACGCAGATCTGACGCGGGGACCCTGCGGGAGGCGCAGATCTGGCTCCGCCCCTGGGCGGGACCGGCTCGGGCCGGACTGGGACCCTCCCCGCAGCCCCAGCCCCTCGGACCCGCTGGGGACGGTCAGGGAAGACGGGCTCGGAGCCTGCCCGGATCCCAGGGCGGCTGGCCCAGCGAGGACAGGGTGGGCCCCGGGCGCGGAGCCCGTGGTTCCGGCCTCGCCCCCATCCCCGGTGACTGGAGGGGATGCAGGATTCCTAAGTGGCCAGGACCCACCCCTCCCCCGCGCCCCGCTTTTCCTCCCGGCTCTCCCGACCAACCGTCCCGCACTCCACCTTCCAGGGGAGAGAGGAGCTTTTTTTGAGGGGCGTCTTTCCCCTCATCCCCCAACAACCCTCCTTTTAAGATTCATTTTTTGCAGTTTGACGCCTGCCCCCCTCCCACCCATCCACCCTCGAAACGGAAGAGACAGACACGTGGTCGTCGGCGCCTCCAGACACCCTGGCCCCGCCCCCTCCCGCGCCCACTCGGTCCCCAGGGCCCTTAGCTGGGGGGCGCCCCAGCGCTCACCCCTCCACACACAGACTCTTTTGATACTGAAGGGAGGTTTGCGGCAACGACTACCTGCTCTGTAATTACTTTAAAAAAAAAACACGGAAAAAGTAAAAAAAATATTTTTTGGGTCATGAAAGCATGGAAAAGAGAAAACGAAGTGAATGTGGATGGGGAGCTAAAGGAGAGGAGGTCACAGGCCCTGCAGGGGATTGTGACCCTTCACCCTTTTCACCCTTGACCTCGGAGGCCCCAGGAGGGGCCCCACCACCTGGCACTAGTATGTCATCAACCTGCAGCCCTTCTGAGGCAGGTCCTGGGGTGCTCTCTCGGCCCCCACCTCTCAGCAGAAATGGAGGGGCCCGTGTTAGTTTCCTGGGGCTGCCATAAAAACTGGGTGGCCCAGAAGAGCCGGGATGTGGTGTCACAGGTCAAGATCTGGGAGTCGGGGGGGTGGGCCTGGCTGGTAACCCCAGACATTCCTAGGCTGGTGGCAGCTTTACCCAAACCTCCCCTGCGTCTCCACGTCGCCTTCCCTCTGAGCGTGCCTGCCCCTGTGTCCCAGTTCCCCCTTTTCATTAGGACGCCGGTCATGCTGGGTGAGGGCCCTTCCTCCTCCAGCCTCACCTCCCTGGCCCATCTGCCAGGACTGTGTCCACGTCAGGTCACACTCAGTTCCTGGTCAGCACCTCAGCGTGTCTCTGCGGGGGGAGAGGAGTGGGAGGGCCCAATTCAAGCCGTTACAGAGCCGAGCCAGAGCGCCCGTCTCCTCTGCACACCCGTTCTTTTACACACTGCCCCAGCAAAGCGGGTCTCTGTGAAGGGGGGTGACCTGGGGGCAAGGGGTGCTCCCTGGGGCCCGCTGGACCAAAGGGAGCCACACATTGTCTTGTAAATGCAGAGGCCAGAGGAATGGGGTCCAGGCCTGGGGAGGCTACACTGTTCCTCAGGGCGGGGCCGAAAGCAGAGCCCCACCCCCCAGGGCTAGCAGCCAGGAGCAAACCCAGGGGTGAGTAGGGAGGCCCAGGTGCTGGCGTTTGAGCCTCTCGAGGACTGAGCCCCTGGGGCTGCCATCTGTGCTGTCTAGACAGGCAGAGGCCGACAGAGGCGGGTCCACTCAGGATGAGGCTCGGCCATGCACAGGCAGGGCTGGGCCCCCAAGCAGGCCGGGTCTCAGCCCCCTCTGCCCCCCTCACCTCAGCCTAGCCTGGCCCCGTATAGAGCAGGGCTGGCTGCTGTGAAGAACACCCAGGCCCCCTGGAGTTGAGGACAGAGGTGGGGGCCCACAGCACTTTATCTTAAAGCAACTTCCCTCATGGGCAGAGGCAGCAGCCGCCAGGGCTGGGATCTCAGGCCCTTTCCGTCAGCGCCTGTCTGCTCTGCGCCTGTCGACTTGGGACTCTCCCTCGCTCCCTCTTTCATGCTCTCTTTCTCCCTCGTCCTCTTTCAGAGCCATCCTGGTTGCCACGGCAACACTGCAGCGGGTACCAGGTGGCGGCTGGGGGCAGGGAGCCGGCGCTGCTGCAGACTGCCATTTCCGATGCCAGGCACCCACCAGGCACACTGGCTGGGGCTCATTTGGGGGGCACTGGGCCACCTCAGGCCTCACAGGCTTCTCCTTGACCGATGGGACGTGGGCGGGAGGGAGGGACAGTGTGGGGGTGAGAATACAACACTGGGAGGGGTGCTGCTGGCCTGGTGGCCGGGGAGGAGGAAGATGAATGGTCCGAAGTCAAGGTGAACTGAGGGAGGTCCTGGCCCGGGGCTGGGGTAGCCGACTCCATCCCGCCGCCTTGTGGGGAGACGAGGAACGACCAGGCCAGGCCTCCAGACCTTGCCGAGGGGAGATGAGGGCCTGGCCTGGCCCGGGACAGAATGGCAGGCAGCCCAGGTGAGATGTGGGTGGGGGCTGGAAAGATGGAGGTCCAGGGAGGCCAGCACAAAGAGCAGAGCCAGCAGAGGGATCAGAGACGGACACAGAGACCCAAATGGAGGAACGCTGTGTCAAGGCCTGGGGGAGTGGCCGCGGGGGTGGGGGTGGGGGGTTTGGAAACGCAGGAGCAAGGGCACAGACTGAGAGCCCCAGTCCCTGTCACCATCTCTTCTCCCTGCTCCCAAACCTCAACCCCCACCCCAAGCAGGATGCAGTTTCCATGACAACCTGGCCGGCCAGAAAAGGGGGCGGGGGACTGCAGAGGAAATTTTCCACATCAGCAGCTAGGGAGGAGGAGGTATGATGCAGGGAAGGAAATGGCCCATACGATGGGGGCCACGCAGGGCCCCTGGAACCCCAAATCACCATGCCCACCGCCCAAGGATCATCACCCCGCCTCCACCCAGCAAACTGGCACCCTCACCTCTGGGCTGCGGGGAAGGGGGACGGCTTGGGAGAGGCTCAAGGGTCAAATGTCCAAAGATCAGAGGCTGCCCAGGCCTCATGTGTGTGCGGGGCAGGCAGCCAGCAGCTGACAGAGCTCGGACCACAGACCAGACCACCAGACTCAAGGACATGGCCCTAGACAGGGTCCCGCGGAGGGTGGGGGTGGTGGGCTACGGCCGTCTCGGTGAGTTCCTGACTGTCTGGGGCTCTTCCCCAGGCCCCTTCCTGAAGCCCCCAAAGCCCTGTGTCCACCACAAACACACCTTTCACCCATATCTGTGTCTGCGCCCTGGCTGGCTGGCTGCCTGAGCAGCTTCTACTCCCCACGGTGGGGTCTGTCCCCTTCTCTAGGTCTCTGCCTCCCTCCCCCTGGGTCTCTGTCCCCCTCCTCCTGGGTCTCTGTCCCCCTCCTCCTGGGTCTCTGTCCCCTGTTCTCTGAGTCTCTTTCTCTCCTCCCAGGACAGTCCCTGGTCTCCCACCTGCTAACTCAGGGGCCGGAACTGGGCCTAGAACTGGTTTTTGTCTGGAATCGAGACCCAGGACGCCTGGCAGGGAAAGTGCCCCCCTCCCTGCAGCTGCAAGACCTCGCTGCTCTTGGGGAGAGGTCAGTGACCTTGCCCTGAGAGAGCGGGGCTCCAGGAGCGAAGCTCCAGTTCTGGCCTCCCTTAGCTTCTGTATGACCTCAGGCAAGTCCCTCACCCTCTCTGGGCCTTGCGTCATCCAAGTATGAATTGGGACAAGCCCATCCATCCCGTTTCCCCTCCCAGGCCTGAGGGAAGAGTGACAGGCCACTACAGACTGAGGAAATCTGGGGAGGGGAGGCCTAATCTCTCTCCAAGGCCCTCCCCATCTCTCCCCTCTCCTAGGCACCCTGACCTTGTGGTGGAAGTGGCCCATCCCAAAATAATCCAGGAATCTGGAGCACAGATCCTGCGCCATGCCAATCTCCTGGTGAGCCCTGCCCCTTCCTCCTTGGCCCCACCCCACCCCAAAGTGGGATGGGTCCCCTGACCTCTGCCCACCTACCTTCACCCACCCCAGGTGGGGTCCCCCTCAGCCCTGGCTGACCAGGCCACAGAGCGGCAGCTCCTGGAGGCCTCAAAACGCTGGAACCACGCTGTGTTCGTGGCCCGGGGAGCCCTGTGGGGCACGGAGGACATCAGCAGATTGGACTCAGCTGGGGGCCTCCAGGTGAGGGCCTGTTGGGGTCCCCAGGAAGCAGGGGGGCTTTGCAGAGACCCCACACACTCCCGCTGACCCTGGCTGTCACTTCCAGAGCCTCCGTGTCACTATGGCTACACATCCCGATGGCTTCCGGCTGGAGGGACCCCTGGCTGCAGCTCAGAGTACTGGGCCTCGCACTGTTCTCTATGAAGGCCCTGTCCGCGGGCTCTGCCCCTTTGCCCCCCGCAACTCCAACACCATGGCAGCTGCCGCCCTGGCGGCCCCCAGCCTGGGTTTCGACCGCGTGATCGGGGTGCTTGTGGCAGACCTCAGGTGAGATACGCTGAGCAGGGGATTGGACTGGGTTCAGACAGACAGACTGACCACCCTGCTTGCCCCAGCCTCGCGGACATGCACGTGGTGGATGTGGAGCTGAGGGGACCCCCAGGCCCCACAGGACGAAGCTTTGCTGTGCACACCCACAGAGAGAACCCCGCCGAGCGCGGCGCCGTCACGGGCTCTGCCACCGTCATTGCCTTCTGGCGCAGCCTCCTGGGTATGGCCAGGCCCCTCCAGTGTTAGTGGCCCCGGTCCCCGGCCCTGGGCCCTGGGCCCTGTGCTCCGTAGAGCTTGGGTCTCGGGCTCTGGTTCTGCAGTTCTGCTTTTGTCTCTGTTGGTTGATCTTTATTTTGGAGTCTCCTTAGCCTTCTACGCCATGGCTTTGAACCCTTTCACTTCTCTCCCCATCTCTGGCCGCTCTCCAGGGGTCTGTCCCCCTCCGGGTTTGCCCCTCTGTTCCTTCCTCCAGGTGGGTCTCTCACTTCTCTGTCTCAGCCTTTCATTCCCCGTGTATCTCCCCGCAGGCTGCTGCCAGCTCCCTTCCAGGCCCGGAATCCACATCTGCTGAGAAGACTCCTCTCCAGGACATCCTCATCTCATTTCCCTCCCACCACCGCCACCGTGCGGCCGCTACCCTGGCCTCAGTTTCCCCGCACTCCCTCCTGTCTCAGTAAAGATGTACAGCCTGGTTACCCTTCTGTGACGTCATGCTGCGTCTGTACACGGGGTATCACGCCACCTCAGGGGGCGGGCTCGGATGGGAGCAAAAAGCCGGGAAGCCATCGCGAGAACCTATCCACTACATTTCCCAGAATCCTCTGAGCGGCAGGGAGAGGGGGGGTGAGCGAAGGCGAGGGCCTCTGCAGAGCGCACTACCGAGGTTCACCGCGGAGAGTGACGGAAGTTGCCCTCCCGCGATCTCGGAGGCATGGAGGACTTCCGGGCTACGCCGCCCAGACGTTCCTCGCGGAGGCCGCCGGGAGTCGTAGTCTGGCACGCGGGAACGCCGGGAGCTGTAGTCTGCGCCGCCTGCCCAGTCAGCGCCGTGCTTCCTGCTCCGCACTCGGAGCCCAGAGTCGCTGCCCAGGGGGATGCGGGAGCCCCTGGTTCCGGGGAGCAGAGAGCAGGCGGGGTGAGGGGCGTTGCTTGGCAACGTGCAAGCGCCGCGGTTGGGGTATGGGTTGGGGAAGGGGCTCTGTTGCCAGGTGACAGGAAGAGAAAACCCTGTTGTTTGGTGATGGGAGGGGAGTCGTCTGTTGCTAGGCGACCAAAAGAGACCCTGTTACCTAGAGACAGGAGGAGGATTCCTCTGTTGCTAAGTAACTAGAGAAGAGACTTGTTATCTAGTGGGGTGGGGGATTCTCTGTTGCTAGGTAACCAGAGAGGGAGCCTGTTACCTACAGACAGGAGGGGGCTTCCTTTGTTGCTGGGTGAGCAGAAAAGGGAGCCTTTTGCTTAGGAATGGGGGATGGAGGTACCCTGTTGCCAGGAGAGGGACCCGGGAGCAGGGTCAGGGCCCAGTGTTCCCTCAGACTGCACCCAGCCCCCGCCCCAGTGGTAAATGGTGGTGCTTCCGGAGCCTACTAACAGTTTGGGCCTCCAGCTCCAGGTCCCGGTCTCCTGAGCACCTTCTCCTGCGCCCCCCAAGCAGGAGCGTTGGGCGGCATGTCCCAAGGCCCAGGAGCGCAGCCAAGACCACCCTCTGTGTACCACGAGCGGCAGCGCCTGGAGCTGTGTGCCATCCACGCCCTCAACAACGTCCTGCAGCAGCGGCTCTTTAGCCAGGAGGCTGCCGATGAGATCTGCAAGAGGTGACCTCACCCACCCCCGCCCTGGAACCACCCACCGGGGTCTTAGCAAGGCAGGGGCAGAGCCCAGGGTTTCCGCTGCCGCATCACCCGCTGGGCTGGCCCCTGGGACTGGGAGATGGACCTGTGGCCTCCTGCACCTGTCCATCCGCAGGGCCTCACCCACTCAGGCCTCGCCCTCCCTTATCTGGGCCTTTATCCCCCTCACCCTGTCCTGTCTGGGTCCTGGGCCCCACTTCCCCTCTGGCCACCAGCTTCTGGTGTTTCCCCTCCGATCCATCTACACACTCCCCAGCGCTGCCCCTGCCCCTCCCCTGGCTCCCCAGCAGCCTGATATCCAAGGCCCTGCGTGCTCTGCTCCCCATCTGCTCTGCAGCTTCAGATCTCACTGCTCCCCCAAAACTGCGTTCCTCCCCAGGGATGGAGGAGGCCCGCTATGAGGCCTCTGGGCCTCGGCGTGGCCTGTTGTGCTGGCATGGCGTCTTCTTGGCAGCCTGGAATGGTCCTCCTCACTGTTCAAGATTTCAAACACTTCTTTATTGTCTCTCTGCCTCACCCCCAGCCCCCCCTACACACACACACACACCCCTGGCCCCCGCTGAGGCCCCATCGTCCCCCAGGCCCTCCCCTTGGCCTCCAGGCTCCCCATTCCACCCGGGCCCCGGATCCTCAGCCAGGATGTGACCCTGTGTCATTGCTCGCAGCCCTCTGGGGCACCCCGCACCCTCAGGCTGAGTCTCAGCCCCTGAGGCTGATTGTTGAGAACTGACTCATCTCTGTCACTCAGAACCAGGAGCGGTCAGCGGTCAGCACTGTCAGGCCAAGGCCTTGCCAGAGACCCAGAGTCCAATGCGAGCCCTGCCCCGAGGGGCCAGGGAAACATACACGGAAAAATGACACACAGATTTGCCCCTCTCTGACCTACCCTGCCCACCAAAGGCCAGAGAGAGAACAAAGGCGCTATTGTTCAGAGGTGGAGGGCCCAGAGAGACAGTGGGGCTGGGTCGTCCTCCCGAGGGGAGAGGGGACAGGGGACGGCTGGAGGAGAGGCTGGGGGCAGGGGCACAAGAGCTGTGGCTGGGGAAGGGGGGGAGGGGACTGGGGCTAGGCGACCACAGGGGCCTGGCCATGCGGGACCTTGAAGGCTAGGCTAAGGGGCTGGGACTCCATCCTGGTGATGGTGCACCAGGGAGGCCTGAGAGCGTGGGAGGGGCAGGGGCAGTGACAGGCATGGGAAGAGCCTTGGGCCCTGTGGGAGGTGCACTGGAGGGGGCCTGGGGGCTGGGTGAGGGTCCCGGTGGAGGAAGACAAGGCCTAAGCAGAGAGGTGTGGCTGGAGGAGGGGGGTGGGGGGAAAGGAGGCAGATAGAGCGGGGGGGGGGGGGGGGGGGCCGCAGGAGGGATGGGGGGAAGAGTTGCAATGCTGGTGACTCGCAGACCCTGGGACTCTCATGCTTTGTGGGGAGGGGGAGACCTTTCTAGGGGCCCAGCTCAGTCTCTGACCACCCCCCAACCAGGTTGGCCCCAGACTGCCGGCTGAACCCCCATCGCAGCTTCCTGGGCACCGGCAACTATGACGTCAATGTGATCATGGCGGCCCTGCAGGGGCTGGGCCTGGCCGCTGTGTGGTGGGATCGAAGGAGGTGGGACCTGAAGCTCCGCGTCCTGTGCTGGGGCGGTGTGATGGCAGAGCGGGCGGGGGGGGGGGGGAGGGAGGGGAAGATGGCTGTAGGTTTGCATGGTGGACGCTGGCTGGTGGGCCGATGGGTTGGAGGTGGTAGAAGGATGTGTGGGATGACCAGACGGTCGATGGATATTGATGGGTGGATGGTGGGTAAATTCATGGACACTGGGTGACTAACTGGGTGGGGAATGGGTGGTTGGATGTGTGGAGTGGGCGGTGCCTGGGCGAGGGGCTGCGTGAATGGACAGGTGAGTGAGGGGTTGAGTGAACAAAGGATGGATAATTATTTGACAGGCAGTGGACAGCAATGGGTGGCTGGATGGGTAGCGCAGATGAGTTGGGTGGGTGGTGGGTAAGTTTGTGGGTGGGGAGCTGGCTGGGTGGCCGTTGACCGCATCAGTGGGTGAATGCTGTTTGGGATGATGGGTAGCTGGAGGGTGGGGGGTGGTTAGATGGCTGGGAGCTTTGGATGGGGGTGGACAGGTGGTGTAGGGTGGATGGGTAATGGGTAGGTGAATGGCAGATTTGTGGAGAGTGGATGGAGAGGTGGGTGGGAGGTGGAGATGGTGGAGATGGTGGTTGGGGGCTTGGATGGGTGGCTGGTGGCGGGATGAACAGTAGATGGTGGTGGGGCAGGGAGGGGGTTGAGTAGGGGTCGGATGGGTGGGCAAGGGATCGATGGGTGGTGGAGGGAGGAGAAGGAACCCATGTCAGATGGGTGAACAGGTGGAAGGAGACGGTGGGCTGGTGAGGGGAGTCCTTGGGTGGCTCCCCAGCCACTGCTGCTGCGCCCGCCTGGGCCGTGCACAGTGACGGGAGCCCTGACGTGGCGTCCCTGCCCTCCCCCACCCCCAACCCCCTCCCCACCCCCCGAGCAGGCCCCTGTCCCAGCTGGCCCTGCCCCATGTGCTGGGGCTGATCCTGAACCTGCCGGCGCCCGTGTCGCTGGGGCTGCTGTCGCTGCCGCTGCGCCGGCGGCACTGGGTGGCCCTGCGCCAGGTGGACGGAGTCTACTACAACCTGGACTCCAAGCTGCGGGCCCCGGAGGCGCTGGGGGATGAGGACGGCCTCAGGTGAGGGGAGATGGGGATCCCCCAACTCCAAAAGGCCGCGCCAGGCCCCAGGGCCTCAGTCTCCCTGTTTCCCCGCCCAGGGCCTTCCTGGGGGCCGTGCTGGCCCCGGGCCTGTGCCAGGTGCTGGTGGTGGTGACCAAGGAGGTGGAGGAGAAGAACAGCTGGCTGCAGACCGACTGACCCCGAGGAGGGAAGCCCTGCCGCCCTGCCTGTCCCTGCTCGAGTCCCGGAGTCCCATCCAGCTTCTAGCTCCCAGCTCCACAGGAGCCTCCCCAACTCCCTTCATGGGCCCCGCGGAGGCCCCGCCCCTTCCCCCATGCCCCCTGTTGCTGCTGCCTCAATAAATCGGATTTGTTCCTTTCCCCGAGTTACTGCCTTTCCCAGCGAGGCTGTTCCCCCACGGCCCTGCCCTGCCTCCCAGCTGACCTGTGAGTCCCAGCCCCGGGCCGGCTTCCCCCTGCCCTGAGGGCCCAGGGTCCCAGGGGGCAGAGGCCAGCACCTGGTGCCACCAGCGTGTCCTGTGGGACGCGCCCGGGAGAAGGCAGGCTTCATTCCTTGACTCTCATTTCTATTCCCTGGGCTGCGGTAATGGCCCCAGAAGGGGGCCCTGCCCGAATCCCCAGAAACTGGGAACAGGTGTGGTCACATGGCAAGGGCAGTGGAGGCTGCAGGGGGAATCCGGGTCTCTCGGCGCTGACCTTGAAGCTGACCTTGAGGCGGAGAGGCTCCTGTGGTCTCAGAAGCACGAGGGTCCTGGGGAGCGGAGAGGGAGGCAGGAGAGGAGTCCGAGAAAGACGAGGCAGGGCCCAGCGATGGAACACAGGCCAGGCCCACGCACTCACACACAGCTTTAAGGACAGAGGGGCAGGAGCCAGGAAGCGAGGGCCCAACAGGCAAGGAACCGAACCCCCCCAGACCCCCGCGGCGCCGGCCCCGCCCACACTGCACTGGCCCCATCAGACTCCTGGTGCACTTGTGGCTGCCACAGTGTTGAAGACTGTGTTGCCCTCAGCGAGGTTTGTTGGGAAGAATAGCCTTGGCAAAGGAATACAGCGGCGTGGGCATCCGCGAGGACGTGGCCTCACAGAGAAGGCGCTATTGAGTGCTACTGGAAGGAGGGAGCCACGGGCAGGGCCGGAAGACCAGCATTCCCGCAGGGAGAGGAGCAAGTGCAAAGGCCCTGGGGCAGGCATGTGCCTGTGAGGAGGGAGACAGGGCTGGAGGAGAGGGTGGAGAGCTGACAAACGGGGAAGCCATGCCCAGGAGGCAGCAGTTCCGGAGGCGTCTCCTCCTTCTCACCAGACAGGCCCCTGTTCCCTGTCTTCCCCCCTCTGCCAGGCCCCGGGCCCTCCCTGCAGCTCCCCCGTGAGGTCTGCTTTCCCGGTGCCCCCTGAGCCCCAGCTCTGGGTGGGCTTGCCCACCCCAGGTCTCAGATGGGGAGGAGAAAGCAACGGGGCAGGAAGACCTCCCCTGTCCCATAGGGGTGTGGGGGGGGGGGGCTTTAACAGGGGTCCCATGGGACACTTTGGGGTCACAGGAAGGTGAGGGGACCTGGGAAGCCAGCTGTGGAAGGCTGAGAGGTGTCCAGAGGGCCAGGGGGAGGGGAGGAGGGAGCCTTTCCAGAACTGGGAACAACTCAGACCTGGAAGGCAGAGCGAAGCCACCTGCCCTGTGGTTATCTGAGGAGGTGATGAGGGATGAGGTGGCTGCTGGCCAAGCCCAGACCCAGCCTTCAAGGGCGGCTGTGAGGGGGGGTGTGGTGGGGGGGGGCGCTGTGGGCAGGGGGGCTGGTCAGTCCTGGGTGCAGAGAGACCCTCCGGGGCTGCTGGGCTGACGGAAGGCCAGAGGCCCTGGAGGAGGCTCTGGGCCCCAATGGGAGAGGACGAGGCCTGAGCAGGGCCCTGGGACAGAGACAAGGGGACAGAGGACAGTCTGGGCCTGGCAGGCTCTGGGAGGAGGGAGGGAGGGAGGGAGGGAGGGAGTGAAGAAGGTGCCCAGGGTGTGACCCTGAGGCACAGGGAGGAGGGGGAAGAGCAGTGGTTTGGAACACGGTGTGCTCAGTGGGCTAAAGGGCCCCGACAGGCTGGGTGACCGGGGGAGGGACTAGGGAGATGGCTCCAGGCGCCAAGGGTCTGACCTGGGAGGCAGGGGTGTTGGGGGGTCGGGGGGGGGGGTCTTGGCAGCATCAGGGTCCCCACAGGGCTAGGCAGGATGGGGGACCAGAGGCACAGGGAGGTGCAGCTGGGAGAGGCAGGGTGTGTCCCCACTCAGCCTTAGGCCGGGTGTCACCCAAATAGTAAGCCATTCAAGGAGCTGCCCCCCAAGCAGGCAGGGAGCAGCTGTCACCCTGAAAAGCTGGCCGGGAGGTGGGGGCTGCTGCTTGAAGGGTTCTGGGTTCCAAGACTCCCGGAGGTCAAAGGGCAACTGGGGAAGTCAGAAGTCAGCCAGCCAGTGTGGCACAGTGGTTGACCACCAACCTGTGACCCAGGAGGCCAGGGCACAGGCCCCGTTTCTGGCCCCATCCCAGGTGTGGGCGTGCAGGAGGCAGCCAATCAATGACTTCTCTCATCATTGATGTTTCTGTCCCTCTCTCCCTCTCCCTTCCTCTCTGAAGTCCATAAAAATATGTTTTTAAAGAGTCAGAAGTCAAACCGCACAGGAGGGAAACACGGCTGGAGTCCCCGACGCCCAGACCTGGGGCCCCACAGCCCACGCTGGGCGGCGGCTCCCCGCGGGGTCTCCCTCCCGCCCTCCGCCTCCGCCTCCCCAGCTGGCTCCCCCTCTGTGCCCCTCTCTTGCCAGCTCTTTCTGGATGCTTCTCCCTGTCTCTGTCTTGGCCCCTGTCTCTGTGCCTCCCTGAACCCCTGGGCCCCCTCCTCCCGCTGTGCCTGCCCCTGGCCCACGGGCCCCAGACAGCCTGGCGGACACTCCCAAGTGTTTCTATTCCGGGCCTGAGTGACCGCCCAGGTGCCTTCGCAGCTGTGGCCTAATATGGTCCGATGAGGAGCCAGGCGGGCGGGAGGGGGCCTGGGGAGGAGAAGGGAGGGGAGAGGAGGGTCCAGCAGGCCCCAGCCCCCCTCATCCTCTGACCCCCAGCTGCGCGCGGGCCTGCGCACTGATGGGGCGGTTACTGTTCCCTCTTGTGGTGCTGGGACCGCCCCCACCTGCCGGGCCCCACGTCACCCCTGACCCCGGCTGTGGCTGCCCATCGGGGCGCCACACAGCCCGCAGGGGCCTCCAGTGCCCCGCCTGGCAGGGGGGCGGCCAGTGTCCGGCAGGTGCGGAGGGCGACAGCTGTCCCTGCCCTGCGCCCCGCGCCCCGCGGCGCTGACAGCTGAGGCCCGATTTAGCTCCCGCAGCCCCGCTGGCTGCCCAGATAAGGCGGCGGAGGGCGCAGCCCCGCCCCCCGGGCGCCCCTTAAATCATCCGGCCCGGGCCCTGGGCTCCGCCGCCGCCAGCGCCAGGTGAGAGGGGGCGTCCTTCCTCGACTTCCCCACAGCAGCTCCAGCCTCTCCAGCTCTCGCTCTCCCTCCCTCAGTCTCTCAACTCTGTCCCTGCCTCTCTGTCCCGTTCTGTTTCTCTCTGCCTCTCTCCCCCCCTCTCCCCCTCCTCCCCATCTGTCTTTCTGTGTCTCTTCCCATCTCTGTCCCTCCTGCTCTCCATTTCTCTCCCGTCCTCTTTGTAAATCTCTGCCTCTGTCCTTCCTCTCTCCCCCCAGCGTCTCTCTCATCTCTCTTCCCACGCCTCTCTACCGCTCTACCTGTCTTTGTTTCTGTTTCTACCCCGCCCCGCCCCCATCTCCCTCTCCATCTGACTTGCGGGCCCAGCTCTCTCTCTTCTCCCGTTTGTGTGTCTGTCTCTCTCCCTTTCTCTCTGTGTCTCCCAGCCTCTCCCTGCTCTCCCAGCCTCTCCCTGCTCTCCCTGACACTCTCTCTCTCTCTCTCTCTCTCTCTCTCTCTCTCTCTCTCTCTCTCTCTCTCTCTCTCTCTCTCGTCTTCCTGACCCCACCTCTCTTCCCACCGCTCCAGCTCTCTCTCCAGCTCTCCGATGGAGGCCTGTCGGGACCTCTGCTGCGGTTTCTATGAATAAAGCTGTTTCTGTCCTCACCACTGTCGCTCCTCTGCCTCCTTCTTCCTTCCTCACTCTGCCTCTAGCTGGGGCCGCTGCCCTGATCCTGGGGGGTGGGGGGAGCTGGGTCCAGGGCTTGGGTGGGGGGTCCTCCCTCAGAGATAGCAAGAAACAGAGGCCTACAGACTGACTGAGAGATGGGGGCAGAGACAGGGACATGCAGGGAGAGACCCAGAGACAGGGGGATGCAGGGAGAGACCCAGAGACAGGGGGATGCAGGGAGAGACCCAGAGACAGGGAGATGCAGGGAGAGATCCAGAGACAGGGACATGCAGGGAGAGACCCAGAGACAGGGGGATGCAGGGAGAGACCCAGAGACAGGGACATGCAGGGAGACTCAGAGACAGGGAGATGCAGGGAGACCCAGAGACAGGGACATGCAGGGAGAGACCCAGAGACAGGGACATGCAGGGAGAGACCCAGAGACAGGGACATGCAGGGAGAGACCCAGAGACAGGGACATGCAGGGAGAGACCCAGAGACAGGGACATGCAGGGAGAGACCCAGAGACAGGGAGATGCAGGGAGAGACCCAGAGACAGGGGGATGCAGGGAGAGACCCAGAGACAGGGGGATGCAGGGAGAGACCCAGAGACAGGGAGATGCAGGGAGAGACCCAGAGACAGGGACATGCAGGGAGAGACCCAGAGACAGGGGGATGCAGGGAGAGACCCAGAGACAGGGACATGCAGGGAGAGACTCAGAGACAGGGACATGCAGGGAGAGACCCAGAGACAGGGACATGCAGGGAGAGACCCAGAGACAGGGACATGCAGGGAGAGACCCAGAGACAGGGAGATGCAGGGACTCAAAGCTGGGAGAGACTGCAGGACACAGAAATGCAGAGATACTCAAGGACTGAGAGAGATCAGGAGGTGCCCCAACCCCTGTCCCCCCAGACACAGCCGACAAGGGCTGGGCAGCCCCCCTCCCTCCCACCAGGCTGTGCCAGGCTCAGGACAATGCACCCTTGTCCTGGCTCCAGTCAGGGCAGCTGGGGGTGGGCAGGGCAGGAAGGGGGTGGGGGGGCTGAGCCGGGATCAGGGGGAGGGGCATCCACCAGGAGGTCTCCACCATCAGACTCCCACTCCCCCTTCTGGCCTCCCTTCTGGCTGCCCTCCTGCCTCCAGCATGTATGAAGCACCTGCTGTATGTACCTGAACTGCCTCCTTGCCTCTCTGGCACCCGATTCTCTCCCCTGCACCTTCCAGTGCCCTCTGCTTGTTCTTCCTGTGCTTTTGGCTCCCTTCCGGGGGGAAGTGGGCATTTATTAAGTTCCTAGGGTCTGCACAGTTTCACACACTGCCTCTGCACCTCATACTTGTTTCCCTCTCTGGTCTATTCCACCCTGCTTCTGTTCACTTCTTCCTGCTCTGCCTGGTCTCTCCTGGGAAGGGAAGGAAATGAGCATTTACTGAGCTCCTACTGTGTGCCAGGGGAATTTGCACCGTTTCCTCTCATTACGCTCTTTCCTTCCTGAACTCCTTCCCTCTCTATTTCCTCTGCTTTCTGACCTTCTGGCCCCTCCGGGGGTGGGGGTGGGGGGAGGGAATGGACACATGTTGAGTGCTTACTGTGTACCAGGCAGTTTACTCCCCTCTCCCTTCCTCACACTCTCTTCCTCAGCTGTCTCTCCTGTCCCCTCCTTGTCTTTCTGGCCTCCCTGCTCTTCCAAGGCAAGGAACACACACTTATTGAGCACCTGTGGTATGCCAAGCAGTTGCCTGTGCTTTCTCTCCTCTAGTCTCCACGAACCTGTGGTCTCTGCTGTTCTCTGCTTCTTTCTGCTTTCTGCCAGGATGGGAAATATGCATTTACTGAGCACCTACTGTATATCAGACAATTTCCTTCCACTCCCCCCTTCCATTTTCCCTGTTCCTACATCTCTCACTTCTCCTAAGAGTACAGAGCCTTTAGTGAGCGCCTACTGTGTGCTCCAGGATCTGCCCGCTGATCCCTCCCTGTGCGTCCTCTCCTTTGCTGGACTCTTCTCCTGGGTACCTGGCCCCTTCTGCCCCACCCCCAGCCTATCACGTCCTTGGCCCGCAACCTCCGTTCCTCCCGCCTGTGCCTGGGCCTACCTTTTCTCCTGTCTCTCCTCCAGAGAAGATGGTGTGCACGTACTGAGCAACTCCTGGGACCCTCCCTCCCTCACCTGCACACTCTCCTCCCAGGTTCCTCTGGCTTCACCCCTCCTCTCGGCCCCTCAGGCAATCTCCTGGGGAGGAGGCAGGCAGGCATTGAGCGTCTGCTGGGTATTCTTCCATATGCCTGTTGGTCAGAGTCTGCCTCAGCAAGCTGCCTTCTCCCTTCTTCCCCTCCCACCCCATCACCCCTGCTGCTTTCTCTGGACTCTGCCAGGAGGGGAATGGGCATTTAATAAGCACCTACTGTGTGACCACAGACTTACATACATGCCTTCCCTCACAGCCTCTCTTGTTCATTCTCTCTGCTGGAGTCCCCCCACCCCTTTCTGTTTCTTCTCTTCTGGGAACAGAACACTAAACAAGTACCTACTGTGTGCCTGGCAATGTCCACTCTTGGCCCTCCCTCCTTATCCTCCTCCTCCTCCCTCTCCTTCCTTCTCCTTCTCCTTCTTCTCTTCCATCTCCTCCTCCTTTCCTTCCTTCTCCTCCTCCTTCTCCTATTCCATCTCCTTCTCCTTCTCCTCCTCCATCTCCTTCCTTCTTATTCTCCTTCCTTCTCCCTCCTTCTCTTTCCCTCCTTCTCCTTCCTCCCCCTTCTCCTTCCTTATGGTTCTCCTCCTCCTCCTTCCTTCTCCTCCTTCTCTTTCTGCTCCTTCTACTTCTTCTACTTCCTCCTTCTTTTCCTTCCTCCTCCTTCTCCTTCCTTCTCCATCTCCTTCTCCTCCTCCTCCTTTTCCATCTTTCTCCTCCTTCTCCTCCTCCTCCTTCTCTTTCTGCTCCTTCTTCTTCTACTTCCTCCTCCTTTTCCTTCCTCTTCCTTCTCCTCCTCTTCCTCGTACTTCTCCTCCTCCTCCTCCTCCTCCTCTTCCATCTCCTTCTCCTTCTCCTCTTCCATCTCCTTCTCCTCCTTCTCCTCCTCCTCCTTCTCTTTCTGCTCCTTCTTCTTCTACTTCCTCCTCCTTTTCCTTCCTCTTCCTTCTCCTCCTCTTCCTCGTACTTCTCCTCCTCCTCCTCCTTCTCCTCTTCCATCTCCTTCTCCTCCTTCTCCTTCTCCTCTTCCATCTCCTCCTCCTCCTCCTCCTTCTCCTCTTCCATCTCCTTCCTTCTCCATCTCCTTCTCCTCCTCCTCCTTTTCCATCTTTCTCCTCCTTCTCCTCCTCCTCCTTCTCTTTCTGCTCCTTCTTCTTCTACTTCCTCCTCCTTTTCCTTCCTCTTCCTTCTCCTCCTCTTCCTCGTACTTCTCCTCCTCCTCCTCCTTCTCCTCTTCCATCTCCTCCTCCTCCTCCTCCTTCTCCTCTTCCATCTCCTTCTCCTCTTCCATCTCCTTCTCCTCTTCCATCTCCTTCTCCTCTTCCATCTCCTCCTCCTCTTCCATCTCCTTCTCCTCTTCCATCTCCTCCTCCTCTTCCATCTCCTCCTCCTCTTCCATCTC